>VZTJ01003231.1:397290-417014 GCA_013397795.1 Orthonyx spaldingii
GCCCGGTCGGACCCGCGGCGGCGGCGGCGGCAGCAGCAGCAGCGGTGGCGGCGGCGGCCTCAGCGTTGGGCTTCCCTGTCCCGCGGCGAGACTCGGGGAGCTCGGCAGCGCTGGAACTGGCCAGGTACTCCGCACGCAGCCGCCCCTCAGAGCCTCATGGCGGCGTCCGCCCGGGCGACGCTGGGCGGCCGCGGCTCCATGGAAGGGGCCGGGCCCACATGATGCGGTGCCGGGAGCGGCCCCGCCGCCCTGCGCGGCCGGGCCCCGCCTGCAGCGCCGCCTGCCGGCACGGCCCCGCCGCCGCTGCCCTCACGGCCCCGAGGGACCGAGCTGGGCACGGACCCCCGCGTTCGGCGTGCCGGGATGCCGTGGTTAGCAAGCACGGAAATAACTTCACTTCTGACTGACTAACTAACTAACCCCGGCCCGTGCCGCCGTCCTGTGCCCGCGGGTGCTGCGGCACCGGCCCTCCGCACGCCCGGCCCAGCCCCGCACTAACCCGTGTGCCGCGCAGCCAGATCGCTGCCGTGCACCCAATCTCCGGCTAAACCGTCGCGCTTCGTGCCACTTGTCACAAGCGTTCTATTTACAGAATCAGTAAATGTGTAAGTCTCTGAAGGAAGGGTGTCGAGAGGATGGAGCGAGGCTTTTCTCAGTGGTGCCAAGCAGTTGGGACAAGAGGCAACGGGCAGAAACTGATGCACAGGAAGTTCCACCTGAGCAGGAGGCGGAATGTCCTTGCTGTGAGGGTGACCGAGCACCGGAACAGATTGCCCAGAGAAGTTTTGGAGTCTCCCTCACTGGAGATAATCAAGAACCATCTGGACACAATCCTGTGCCACATGCTCAAGGATGGCCCTGCTTGAGCAGGGAGGTTGGACCGGATGACCCCCTGTGGTCCCTTCCAACCTGACCCATTCTGTGATTCTGTGGTCAGAGTTGGAAGGGACACACAAGGTTCATCAAAGGCTAACTCCTGGCAGTGACACAAGGGAACATTTAGTAGGAAAAGTTTGCATTCAGGCACCTTCTGAGAAGGATTTGGAAAATTCCAGGGTTTATTTATATAAAAAAGAACCTCACATTTCTAGGAAAACATTTAGCCTTTGCCTAAAAATGTATCTTGAAGAAAATTTCAACAAGCTTTTCTTACAGGCTCAGAGCCCTGAGAGCTGATGCTGCCTGTTCAACCTCGCCTGCCGTGAATCGTTAGCATGGACACACACCAGCAGCCACCAGGGACAGCAGCCCTCCCTTCGCCTCTCCTGGGCATAAGATTTGAAGATAAATTCATTTTGCAGAGGATAGGGACCCTGAAGGGTAAGGAAAGCTGTGAAAAAATATTTAAGAAATGTGTATACTGTTCTGGAAGTTTTGATAATGTTGACCAAATGTGGCCTGCAGCCTTATTAAACTGTATAAATTATGATAATCATATTAAGATGTTCTTTTAATTGAGAAGTGGAAAGGAGGTATTGAATAATCTCCTATTTTGACAAGGTTTCCAGCTTCCAAATGCTCCAATGAGTTTATGATTTTTTCCTTTGCTGTTATTATATATTCTATACTATAAATATTTACATATATGGTATCAATTGCACATATAATGGACACAGTTATACAGTTTTACATATGATATATAATTATGCAGTATAGATGTAATTGGATTATGCATTTTCCATTGCACATACATTCTACAACGGTGCTGAAGTTAGGGGGCCTCCAGCAGGGACAGTAAAATGTGTGCATTGTGTCTCTGTGCATCAGCCTCTCCACTGCCCAGTCTGTGTATTATGTTACAGGTACGGAAGTATCAGAGAAGCTGAGATATAGGCACATATTCTACAGAATGTGACATGGAGGCAGCCATTTCTGTGAGCCATTACTCTATGAACTGATTTATTCTCTTTTGCCCAAACCCTTTAAAAATGTGAGCATTTCCAATTACTTGATATTTTTTGTTCTTTTCATTTTCTATTAGCTTCTTTTTAAATATGTGTTGGCTATTAATGCCACAGTTCAGTGATGTTTATAAACTGCTTTTGATACATAGAGCCAGAAAATGAACTACTATAGAGAACTTCGTCTCAGGTCCCTTTGATGCAAAGCTTAGAGTACAAAACCACAACACAAATCATTAGAATGTTATAGCTGCAAATTTTGCTTAACCAACATTGAAGCTAAATGAAGTTGGACAGTGTTTTAGAATGCTATCTTTGAAAATGATGGATTTCTTTATGTTTGCACTTTTCATCCAAACTTACCAAATGTTGCCACAAAAATGTAGGAGTACACAGGATGCAGCAGGACCTGAGTACCTTTCACGGTCTGGTCTTTTCTAAGTCCCCTTAGGCACCTGGTAGCCATTATGTAACATTTATTCTGCTGTCCTGGATGGATCATCAATGACTGTACTGGCTATGAGAGTTCACGCATCCTGCCCAAATATGCTTTTGTGCAATAGTTATGAGCAGGCTAGCCAAGGAACAAAGAGAACTTGAACATCTGAGAAGCAGGGAGATGAGGAAACAGTGGTACTTTTTACTACTAATAAAAAGAATGTGCATCTCATTTTGCATGGTTTACACAATGACTCTAATTGTTGGGTTTTTTCCCCCCTGAATGTCTGTGCATGAATTTTCCGGGAAGTAAAGACATATATGAATCTTAAGGTTTTACAGTATTTTAGTACCACTTCAGGGTGCTTTGACAGTGCTCAGTGTTACATAATATTGTTTTATTTGCTTTAATTCTATTACAAATGTATTATTATTCTGCTAGTAATGAAGATATTAATTATTGATTGGTACTACATTGGCCTACAGTTTTGTATCCTTTGCATGGATTGTAATAGGCGGAGTGAATGACGAGCCCAGAGATGTCCATAGCTTGAAAATGATTTGCAAAGAACAGCTCATTAAGATTTGGATGATCAGTGGAATTAATATGGTCATAATATTCTGGACGTCTTGAACTGATTCCAGGCATTGAATGAGTTGCGTCAGAGAGAAATATGAGTTTCTATGATCTGTTCTAATGCCTTGAAACACATGTACCAATAAAATGAACATAATTTCTTCTAATCTTCACTTAGTCCATGATGGGAAAAAACATTTGATGCTTGATTAATCCATTTTAAACTCTTCTCCCATCAAACTAGTTATATTCAGTAGGGATACTAAAGCTTACAGTTTTTCTTTCAGTGGGAAATTCTTGTTTATCACTGCTGTGGACTGTCACAGTGACCTCATACACAAACTGTGCCATGAGTCACCAAAGACAGTCCTTTTAAAAGGGCAAGGACACTCAGACATCTGCCTGTAGCTGAAAAAAGAAGCACTGTCAGTGACCAAACTTCTCCTATGTTTGTTTTCATTTCAACGAGAAAGCAAATGCTTCTGGTGTTTACTATCTGGGCTTCACATCACCTTTTCAGTTAATAACAATGGCATTCTGGAGAAATTGCCTGCATGTGGCAGTAAAGATTACTGTTGCTTTCACTTAAAGTAGCCCAAGGCTTTGCTATCTTAGCTTCACCAGACCCACCTATCCTGTGCATCTCAGTATGACCCCTTTGTTCTCATGCCAACATTGTCCTTTGGCTTAAATAACCTCTCTCCCTGATGTTTGTTTTTCTCTGATGTATTTTTTAGACCACAGTGCTATTCCCTCATAGTTTCCTTGCTGGAAAACCTTACGTTTTTTATCCTGAGTGCCACTGAGGATGGTGTGGGGTGGTGCAGAGTGACTGTTTGCAGGCAGAACCTGCGGGAGGGTTTTTGTTGAGGCCAAATTCCTCCTGGGACACAGAGAAGCACATGGTATGCGTTGGGTAGAATGTGGCCATTGTTGCTCACACGAGCACAGAGTTGCAAACAAGTGCTGTGGGGAATTACATTTGATCTCCTAGTGTTTTTTGGACAGCTAGAAATTTACTGTTCCATTCACCGTGTACTCGGGGAGCTACAGTTGGTCTGTGAAGCACGGCAGAGTGAAAGAGGATACAACATGAAAAAACATGTTCTACTTTTCTGACACTTGTTCACATATGCATCTCTTTTTCTGTGCTCACTAAGCTTCGTCTCTCCTTTCTTTGAAAAGCTTCTCTGAGAATCAGACTCTCTTTTCTGTGGTAGTGTGCCGGCCTGGCCTGGCCACTCACCGCTCTGCATTCCACTTATCCCTCCCCTGTTCACCCAGGACTGGCCAAATGTCACGGGCTCATCATTGGTCTATTGGCTGGCCTCTCGCCCTGCCCACCAGGGAGAGAGGGATAAAGGAGAGAGGTGAGAAGGGGGCGGGGATCAGTCTGACCACGTTGTTCACTACACATCTGGTTATCGGTTTTTCCCTCCGTGAGGGAGATTAAAGGACTCTGATAAACGCAACTGGTACGTCTGTCATTGCCTGCCCGGAGCAGCCACCGCCCGGCCCGGGATCGGAGCTCCCAAGGCAGGAGCTACTGAGGCTGGACTCGGTGGCCTGGAGGAGCCCGTAGAGGAAACAGGAAAGCAACACTTTTTCCACAGAGAACTGGACAGAGGAAAATCCCAATAAAATGAACTGTGCATTTCAATGGTCTGATTGATGGGATTTGAGACTTGTGTATTTTAAAGTTATGTCCTGGCATAGCTTGCTCTTTTAAAACATACAACACAAGCTGTATGTCAGCAAAATTACTAAAATGGTCTGCACAGAGAAGACTTTTCTCCCTGAATAATAAGCAGTAATTGTTTTTAAATGACAAACTAATATGAATTATTACTAAATAGTTGAACTATTTCCTTGGCATTGAAAACTTAACCAAAATGGACAATTCTCAAAAGTGCTGCAGAGTAGTGCCAGCCCTTTTTATTGCTAAGATTATGACTGGAATATTTTCCACAATTTCTCTTCTCAGTTTTAGTACCTTATTACTTAGCAACTACCACTAAAATTTTCAACAATTGCCCTGCTCACTGTCAGACCTTGGTGCCAGAGATGTCTTCTGACAGTCCCTTCCTGTAAAGAAACCACATGGGGAGAAGGTGAAAGGGGGAAAAGCCTGCAATGTAGACATCTGCTTTTATGCAATGTAGACACTGCAATGTAGACATAGTACCAGCATAGAGTTCTACCCAGCCATTCCTGCAGCTGTGCCACACAAGTAACCTATCCTTAGGGAGTGTTGGATGTAGGGAGTCAATTGCGTGCATCTCTGTGCTGCCTCCAGGTCCTTGGCACTTTCTTTCATCCCACGAGTCCCACAACAGTGATGGATATTTCTACAGGGTCTTAAGGGCTCTGGCAGTGGTGAGCCTCACTGCTCCCCCAGGGCTGTCCAGGCATGGAAGAAATTATCTGTGTCCTCCTTCCACCCTTATCTTGTGCAGCCTTCTCCTGGTGACTGACTTCAGTGCTACAGGAGGCTCGGTTTGTCCTTCCACAATTTTTATGGAGCAGGAAAACTCAGTTTGTGTAGATTGCACAGATTTGAAGCCACAGCAGTGAGGAATGCCAGTAATTGAACTATAGCTGAAATGTCAGTTTCTTTACCTAGACATTGCTTTTATTTACAATGCTGAGATTTTGGTTTTGATACTTCTACTGTTACCTTTCTGTAGAAGCTCTTCAGCTGAAAGGTGAGCCTTTAGCAGCCTGTGATCAGGTTAATCTTAGTTTGAGCTGCCCTTGTAGCCTGTGAGGCTGCTGAGGAGTGCTGTCAGCTGGCTCCCAGCACTGTTCTCAGGAAGGAGTCATCTCTCTGGTTACACACCGAACATCCATCCCTGCATAGCTCAGGCCTAGCCTAAAACGTTGCTTTCTCTGAGAAGCAAATGAATTAAATACTTTAAAGGCAGTGATCCACTCTAGCAGCCCGCAATTGGGATTTTGAATTCCTCAGTTTGAGTTTAAATGAAGATTTACCTACCCCTCCATAAAGAGTCGGCTACTCCCCATTCCTGTCTGGCCTCTGTGGGCGATGGGCATTCATGGGAGAAGAAGCCATGAAAATGACATTTGCAGCCAAACAACTGTTCCCTGACTCCCCAGGGCTAGAAGCCCACATTGTGTATATTACATTTTTGTGGATTTGTGCTATGAAGCTCTTTTCCTGGATTCATTTTAGCCGTGTGTTTGCTTGTTCCACTGGTTGCCTGTGGGAGCAGCAACTCCATGAAGAAAACCGATTGCACTGTAGAATCCACTGCTTATAGAGCCAGATCTTCCACATTAAAAGTTCTGTTTGGCAAAATGCTTTTAGATTTGCAGAACCAACTTAAGTTTTCTTCACACTCTGACTGATTAAGTATTGTGCAATGTAAATTGTATTCAGGAACCTGTGCCTTCATAGTCTTTGTATTATGCTCAATTGGCACATCTTTGGTTGCATTACTTTCATCAGATTTGCGCATTTGTTGACACACAATAAACAATTCTGCCATGCTCAAAAGGAAAAATCAGCTTTTCCACAGCAGAAGCTTTCCCTCCTTCACAGAGGGGGAAATGTCGATGAGTAAAACAACAGCAAATGTACATAGTCAGTTTTCAGAGGAGAGGATCATAGCATGTAGCACTAGACCCAGACATTGAATTACAACTAGAAATGAGCTGGGAAGTAAGTATACATGCATTCATGAGATAGTAATATTTTTTCTCTGAGGATTAGGCAGATGACTTTTTAGGTGAATTCTTCTAGTTTTAAATACATTCAATTATACCTTTATTATCCTTAAAGAGCTTAGGCGTTTGTGCTACCACACAGTTAAGTATTAGAGAAATGGATCATTGCACAAATGCTTGACTTATATATTATTATTGTTTTAACCTGTTTATTTTGTTGTATAGTCCTATCCATTAGGCTTTTTAGGGAGATTTATATTTTACAGATTTCTCTTCTAGAGTTTTAATTTTATTCACTTATTTGAAAGATAGTCTATAGATCCTGAGAAATGAGAAATGCAAATTTTTGTTATTGATCGTTGTTTTTTGATATTTAATGATTTCTTAAACAGTCCAGCATGTTTGTGGTAAGGTTCCATGCCCAGGTAGAGAATAAACCCTCAGCCTTCCTTCTTTTTCTTCAAGACTGAATAAAGGCTGCTGAAATTGCTGTGCCAGCTTCATGTAAAAAGCAAAGGTGGAGCCTTGGAGGAGCTCACATTGTGCCGGGGTCTACAGTGAGGGAAAAAGCACTCTTCCTGCATGTTAATTATGTAAAAAGAGGGCAATGAAGCATGTAGTCCCTGAGGGAGCTGAAATGCTGAGACTGAAATATCTGTGATCCTGGTGCATCCACCCACCTTCGCTTTCATATGGGCGAGCTGGGTGCCAGTAGCCGTTCGTGTGAGGCAGAAGGGATCTCAGTACAGGGCAGCACAGTGTGCCTGGGGCTCAGTCAAACCTGCATTATTTTCTGTGAGCACAGGACAGTCGCCAGTCTGAAGTTAGATCGGTTAGTCCATTCCATACTGAAGGCATAAATGAGCAATGCGAACATTTGCTATCTCCAAATCTTTTCCTTGGTTAATTATGAGACTAGTTTCTGCTTCTTACATGGAACAGATACAATTATAAGCAAGCCAACATATCTGAAGAATTCATGTGTAAAGTATTTTAATGAGTAGAGGAAGATATTTACTCTTCTTTATCAAACTTAAAATAAAAGTGATGAAAATTTAAACATTTTACAAGTTCAAAACAATACTTTTTATCCATTCATTTGCCAGGCCTATGAATCCAAATAAAACCTTTGTCAAGGTTTTTCAACACTTTCCATTTCCTAACTGGGATTGACCAAACCTTAATTTGCAAATTTGTGTTTTCTTATTAAATATTTTCTACTTTTTAATTTGGCTACCAAATAAAATTTATCTAATTTCTCTAGTTTCTGGGAATTTAATTCTGTTATCAATATTCATGCTTTCTTGGGGGGAAAAAGAATACACATGCACTGTACTATAACCCATTCTACAGCTTATTCAAGCTGTTACTTACATACCATATTGCAAAGCATCTGAAAAGAAAATTATGCATTTCAGCAAATTATCTATTTTTCAGACATTTCTATTAACTGCAAGTGTGTAGTGAGAAGGTACAGTAGTGGTTTAATATATCATAAAGACAGACAATGTTTGAAAGTACATGTTAATCTACATTTTTAGGAATTACAAATAAGACAACTATGTGCACAGTACTTTAAAATGCAGTGAACTTCTCTTCTAGTTGCATTGACAATACCAGTTCCTTACACAGTTGAATCTGGTTAAAAGCTCTATTCCCAGTGTAATAAATGTGACACCACAGGTACAACATTGACAACAGAGATTAAGGCTCTGTTCTGATGATTGTTTATTTCTCTGTGCATACCTCCCTTCCACTCCCCTCTTCTCCCTGTCCTTTCCCCCCCAATACAACCCAGTTTTTTCATACAGAATGAAAAGCTCATTGGCTCCAGAGTATTCAGGAAGAAAAATTTAAGATACAAGATTTTGATCTAAAAGTAATGAAATGTGCAATGAAATGTAGATTCACAGCAATACCTGGCACTTATAAGGCTGTTTTAATTTTTTTTTTAAATTATTGTTATTTGGGTATGTCAGAAGAAACCACTATCCACATCCCATGGTGCTAAACACTCAAAACCAGGTAGCACACAGAGGACAGAGTCCAGGACTGAAGATCATATAGACTGCTTTGGTCTCAGCAGTCTTTGTGAATTTGAGGAAGAACAATCATCTCTGTATTTGAGATACAGAAGGTGAGGCACAGAAAACGCAAATGCCTTGCTCAGAAACACACAGTGAACAGACTTTGGGTCTGTTGACTCCCCAGTCACTGATTATTTGTTGGTCTCTTATCCAATGAAGAGATTATCTACTGAGACGCACAACATAGGCCTCATATCATAAGGGAATCAGTGTTAAATGCACAGTCTGATCCTGCACTACCTTTTGGCATCTGTAGTCATGTTTATTTTGTAAAGAGGGCCTAAAACATCCTCCAAACAAAGTTGATTTGGTGTCCATACATGTAGTTTACTAGAGAATCAGGCTCACAGCAATTAACTCTGTGGCATGCTGAGACTAGAATTAACTGTTTTATTTGCTAATGAATTAAGCCTGATTCCTGTTTATATTAAGGCCTCTGTATCCTTCCATGATAGTGTAAATGTGCCTCAGTACAAGTAAGACTCAGGCTTTAGAAAAACTTAAACTTTTAGTTCCCTTTGAAGTCAATGATTTTAGTTGCCCTAACTATATAAAGTAACTGGAACCAAACAACCTGTCTCCAAACTACAAAATATTTGAAAAAGGATTGTAAAAGAACTTAAAAGTAACCTGAGAGAAAACCAACATACACTTGTTGAAGAAGAAAAGTAGATTAGATAGACTTGTTGCCTGGTCACGACAAGGAGAATTGTGAACAACAACACACCTTTATGTTGGCTTGATGTTTGGTGATTATGAGTATGCCAGATAAATTGTAGATGTTTATCAACTCTGGAGATCAAGTCATCTTTTATACTACTACAATACAATAGAAATAGATTTATTTGGTATTTAAGTGGTAGACCTAGTTTGCATAAAGCTAGTGTGTATTATATTCAGAGGAGTAGGAAGATGACTCCAAGCTCAGTAAAATGCTACATGATCACAGATTTCTCCTATTGTTGTTGTTATTAAAAGCTATTATGGGTTTCTTTCTTACAATAGGAGTTCTCTAACTTTGCTTTCTGTAGACGAGCATTATTTTAGAATTTCTTTCCTCTCCAAATGCTCTATTCATAACAGTTTTAGTTTAAAACCTTCCATTTTTAGACAACAGTTTAACATTTGCTGGCTAAGAATAAAACTGTCCTTGCTCTATTCAAATTTAAGGCCTGGGTTCCCACAGGTTGCAGCACTTTTAAACATTTTACTTCGAAGTAGGTTTATTTTTTAAAGCTAATATGGAATTTGTTTGTGTAAATTAAGGTAATTCCGTAGGCATCAGGGTGACGATGATAATTACCCAGCTGAGGATCTGGCCGCTGAAATGTAACTCCAGTGGTTGGGAAAGCTCTTTGTATACAACTCAAATAACAGCTGGATCATATGTGATGTTTAGTTTCATTGGCAATTCAGAAAATATTTAACAATAAATTCCATTGTTTCTCTTCCACGTTTTTGTATACAAATAAATAATCTTTTCTAAAACATTCTTTTTCTTTAGTAAGGCTTGTATTCATTGTCATATCAAAAGTGTTTGCTATTGGAGCAATCTTTCAGTTTGCTTTCCTTAGAGTTATCTTTATTATCAAATTCTACAGCATTCTAAACTTTAATGGTCATTAGCAACCCTGCACTTGAGTAAAGAATCACATTAAAAAGTACAAGGTATAATATTTTCTTGTTCAAAGCTAAGGCAGGATGAACAAAAGCAATTAGCTCATCTGATCCTCACCTAACAAGCCTTGATTTTAAACAGTATTCAAAATACAAAGCCCAAGCGAGGATGTTGTCACGATGATTATTGCACTTTCTCAGTGTCTTCCTATAGAATTCATTTTCCCTTTAGCAATATATAATTTCTTTTCTTGAAGACCACACGAAGTTGCTGTACTTTGTAAAGAAAAAAAGCACTTAAAGTGTTATGGATGATAACCTAGATAGAGAATACAAAACCAAATTACCGTTCTATGATTCAGCTATGTCATGATCTAATATTGTTTCAAAATTATTTTTCTGTCATTTAGATTGGCATCATCTTCTAAACACCCTATGGGCTCTTTGGCATGCTATAAACTCAGCAGATGCACTGTCTTCTGGGCTTTACAGCTTCTTCTGATGAATGTACAACATTTGGAACAAAGCCGCTCTTGACACCTTCCCATCCATCTTGTATTGAGATTTCTCCATTTTTTACAAGTTCATAGATGTCTCGTGTAAGAATTGTAAAGGACTCTTCAACATTTGTGGCATCTTTTGCTGAAGTTTCTATATATTTCATCCCACAGTCAGATGACAGTTTCTCAGCTTCTTCTCTTGTAACCTCGCGCTGTGACACTAAGTCACATTTGTGTCCTACTAACAGGAACACAATCTGAAAGGGCTGCACGTGCATTTTTGCTTCCTCCAGCCAGTCTTTCACATGTTCAAAAGATCGTCGGTTTGTGATGTCAAACACCAGTAAGCCACCCACGGAATTGCGATAATAGGAGCGTGTTATTGATCTATGAAGAGGAAAGAAAAGAAAAAGGAAAATTAAAATGCATTTTCACTTTATTCATAAAGTGATTACTTTTCCATATGGCAATGTGCTTTTATCTTTTATAAGTTTTATTAAATAACTTTTTTAAAGCTGATTCAAATTTATTAATTTATCTACTAGACTACAATTTTTTTCCTCCATTCAATATTCACTTTCTAAACATTCCTGAACCCAACATCTCTAGGGCAAATACTGAATGCTGAATTATTCTGCAAAGTGGTCTTTATTAGCAAACCATGGGACATATTCACAGAAGAAAAGATATATATTTTTGGTGTAAAGTCTGAGTCCTTCAGCTTCACATAAACATGCACTTCACTTTGTTCTAAACAATTACTTCAAACTGAAATATGTGCACATATGTCAAGAAACCTGGAGCCCAAACTTGCCAATGTATAGGCATATCCTTTTGCATTCCTTGCAGAAACATTATTTAAAAGAAAGTCTATATAGATAATAATAACTCTTTATGCTTGCAGAAGTAAACAGAGAAAGGAAAATCCCTGAACAAAACTGTCCAAAAGTTTTCAGTGAGCTGAGCAAACACACACTTATTACAGGCAGGGAATACATCTACCTCCAGCACCTCTCTCACACAGAGGTTCAAGAGTTCTTTATAATTTATAAATGCACAATTTTTTGGCATGAGGGCTGGCAAGAAATATTTTCTACTTTTGAGACCTCTAAGCTCCAGAACGTTCACTGGAAGGAATTTTGGAAGAAGGAAACTCTTCTGAAAAAAATTTTAATGTGCTCTAGAATAAGAAAAAAAAAGTTATAATGTAGAGAGAGAGAGAAATATACATGAACTAAACAATTATTTTAAATCTCTAATCATGAGCAGTAGAGAAGAAAGGAGAAGGTGAGAAGACATTTTAAGGGAAGTGACAGCCTACTAAGGAGTGGACATAAGCACTTGTTGCTGGCATAAATATATAGCTAGTGTATATATAAGTATCTTCCAAATGAAATGAGATGCACAATCTCTAAACAGTCATTATTTGAAATAAGAAATTTGAAAGCTAAGAATGAATTCCATTTTATCTCATGATTATGAAGAGGATGCTGATGCCAAAACCTCAAAACTTTAGGAAGCAGGATGAACTATACACAATAGCACATGTTTCTACAACAGTAGCTCCCTCCGATTTTCAGTTCATTGCATTTCATAGAGTTTTTGATAACAATTAGAACACAGAGGTATAATTAGCAGCAATAGTCCTATTACAGATAGGTAAGTGCACAGATAAATACGACTTAGATTTCTTGGCATATCTAAATTCATTTAGCCACAGCAATCAGCATTTGAAATGGTTTTATTTAGATAAGAGGGAGGGACTGTTTCTCCTAATGCTTAGAAAGACCTTTTCTACATTCCGAGCAATAGAGCCCATGCAGTGTCTCTTTCAATGTGAAGACAACAGGATCTTAACTTCAGATTAATTCAAAACGCCTGGATATGAAAAATGACATACCAATTTCAGAAAATCATTTAAGACCATAAGTGAGGGGTGTCACATTTTGTGAAGTATTAAATACAGGTGCCATAAGCATCTGTTTCTGGTTTTCTTAACCATTTTTTTTTTCCTCTAGAGTGTCTGCAAAGACAAATGAAGGCATAAAAGTAATTCAGGTAGTTCTAGCAAGAGCAAAAGTGAGTGACAAAAATGGTATTTGATTTGGAGAAGTGAAAGCTAATACAACCTACTTTCATTAAAAAAAAAAAACAAACAAGAACCCCAAACAACCCTCCCCCCATCCCAAACCTTGAACACAAAGAAATGCATTAGCCAGGAAATAAAGTAGGTTAGTATTAAAAATGCAATGATATGCCAAGCATTTCTATACAAGAAGATGTTATATCATGTATCTATGAACTGGAGTACTGAAACACAGCCCGTCTGTGTGTTTTTGGATGCTTATACACAGCAGTCAGTACCCTCATCTCTTGTAAGTCCCTTCTGCAGAGATGTGCTAATTTACAGTAGCTGATGATCTAAGCCCTTATATTGAATTATGCGTATGTATTGCTTTTAATGGAGATGACTAAAAAGTACCCTGTAACTTTGTGCTGTACATCACAAAAACTGGGTGAATATATTGGAGACACAACAGTCATTTCTTCTGTACTTCTGGTATGTATAATTTGAAACTAGCTTTCTCATTACCAAAAAAAAAAAAAAAAAGATTCATATAATAAAGAGGCTTTATAAAACAGTAACTCAAGAAATAAAGCAATACAGAAGTTTTTAAAGATACATCAATACATACAATATCATGTTATGTGGTTTTCTAAAATCTGACAAAAGGATCACAGAATGAGAGAATCATTTAAGTTGGGAAAAATCTTTAGGATCATTGACTATGATTGTTAACTCAGCACTGCACAGTCCACCAGTGAACTACTTCCTTGAGTTGCCACATCTGCATGGCTTTGAAATACCCAAGGGTGGTGCCACTACTTCCACAGGTGGTAAAAAAAAAAAAAAAGCACTGTCCCAGTGCTTTTACAACCCTGTTGCAAACAATTGTTTTCTTAATATCCAATATAAACCTCCCCTGATATAACATGAGGCCATTTCCTCTTGTCCCATTGCTTGCTACTTTGGCGAAGAGGCTGACCCCCACCTGGCCACACCCTCCTTTCAGGCAGTTGTAGGGAGCTGTAAAGTCCCCCTGAGCATCTTTTGCTCCAGGCTAAACACTCCAAGTGCCCTCAGCTGCTCCTCACAGAACTTGTGCTCCAGACCCTTCCCCAGCTCCGTTGCCCTTCTCTGGACACGCTCCAGCCCCTCAATGTCTTTCTTGCAGTGAGGGGCCCAGAACTGAACACAGGATTTGAGGTGTGGCCTCACCAGTGCCGAGTGCAGTGGGACGGTCACTGCCCTGGTCCTGCTGGCCACACTATTGCTGATCCAGGCCAGGATGCCATTGGCCTTCTTGGCCACCTGGGCACACATTGGATCATGTTCTACAATGGGTAGGAATTAATTCTTGCTGGTAGTTTAGTCACACCAGATTCTTTTCCGCTGCGCAGCTTCCCAAGCACTCTGCCCCCACCTTGTAGGGCTGTCTGGGGTTGTTGAGACCCATGTGCAGGACCTGGCCCTAGGCCTTGTTGAACCTCATACAACTGGCCTTGGGCCATTCATCCAGCCTGCCCAGATCCCTCTGGATGATGTTTGTTAAAATATGGCCTGGAAGTATTCAAATAGTTCTCCTATTAAAGTGACTTATCACTTGCAGTTATATTTTAAAAGAAAGTATTCCTAAAAAATAATGCAAAACTTCAAAGCAGAAAATCCAGGTCATCAAATGGGGAAAAACATCTGGGCATGTGGATGAGTATCCACAGTTCAACAGTATCTGAAACATCTTACAGAGGCAAAATGTTTGACAAATACGACAATCAGAATAGATTAAGTATTATATGTATTTTTGGTAGATAGCTTAGAGTTATTTGGAAAATGAATTGTGTGAAGTAGATGCACTTCTGGTCTCTTATGCCCTGCATTACACTCAGAAAGAATGAAAGAGCGCTGGCTTAGATGGTCTGGTAGGTCTCTCTGCTTTTCTTTTGTCTTGGGTTTTCTTTCCCTATAAAGCTAAGTGCAAGGGCAATTTTTGTCTCTTATTAATATGATTAGTAAGGATGTTAGGACTCTTAAGTGCCTTCAACAAGGCTTAGTCAGAATTATAACACCAACACCTAAGCTGTGCTCCACTCAGCTGCAGATCTGACCATGTTGCCTGAACAAGTTCCCTGGGGACCCGAGGGCTCTGCATCTCTGCAGGCCATGTCCTGCTCAGTGGGGACAAGCCTGCTTTCCCTCTCACATCAAACCTCAGCTGAAAACAACCTATTGCTCCAGATGGGGGTTCTTGGGAGGGCTTCCCTAGAGTATGCTAGCACCCTCAGGTGGGTTCAAGCTCCCCACAAAATGCGGATGGACTTTCTTTCAGCACAGTGGAGGAACCTATCTTGACATACATGGCTCTTCACAAAGCACAGGTCAGTGTACACACAGCCCGTAGTACAGAGGCTCAGAATACAAAGAGCTTTACAGATTTTACAGGCCTGCATCTTCAATGAAGAGCTCAGTGATGAGAGGGCATGATGGCCAATGAAAGATGAGAAGAGTTGACAGTAAAAGGCTCTTCATGCAGCAGCTGGTAGATTTGTAGGCCTCCTTGGGAAAGGTGTTATGAATGAAGAGTTTATCTGTATTCTATGGAAAGCTGAAGAAGTCCTGAACAAGAGACTGAGTGAGCTTTAGTAAACAGACAAAGTGTATTAGTCTCCAGAAGTCCATCATGTTGAAAGCAGAGGCTGGCAAAGCCCTCAGGAGAATTCAGAGACTTTAGCAGAGAAGAGATATCTAACTATGGATCATAGACAAAACCAGACTGGCCTTATGCTCTTTCACAAGCAGGGAATCTATTTATGTGATTATACACAGTTTGGTAAATGTTGCAAGATCAGATTCTAAAAGCAAAATGAAGCTTCTAACTCCCTTATTTTTGTCAGGTTTTGAACAGAAGAGAAAATAAAAATCCTAGAGTGACAGGCCAGGTTTAATGTAGTTACATTAAGGGTGTCCAAATTTCCATTTCTGAAATTACCCCTATGCAGATCTTAAATTCTTGTTGAAACCGGGAGGAGCTGCTGACTTCTTTGAAGGCAGAAGGGCCCTTGCAGAGAGACCTGGACAAATCAGAGGGCTGGGCAATCACCAACCAGATGAAGTTCAAGAAGGAAAATTGCCAGATTCTGCACCTGGGATGGGGCAACCCTAGATGTACGGACAGTCTGGGGAATGAGATGCTGGACAGCAGTGACACAGAAAGGGACCTGGGAGTCCTGGTCAGTGGCAAGTTGAACATGAGCCAGCAGTGCCCTGGCAGCCAGGAGGGCCAAGTGTGTCCTGGGAGGCATCAGGCACAGCATTGGCAGCTGGGCAAGGGAGGGGATTGTCCCGCTCTGCTCTGCACTGGGGCAGCCTCACCTCAAGTGCTGGGGGCAGTTTGGGGTGCCACAAGATAAAAAAGATATTACGCTATTAGAGAGTGTCCAAAGGAGGGCAATGAAGATGGTGAAGGGCCTTTGAGGGAAAGCCACTCCTCATGGCTGAGGTCACTTGGTGTGTTCAGCCTGGAGGAGACTGAGGACAGACCTCATTGCAGTCTGCAACTTCCTTGTGAGGGGAAGTGGAGGGGCAGGCACTGATCTCTTCTCTGTGGTCACCAGTGACAGGACCTGAGGGAATGGCCAGAAGTTGAGTCAGGAGAGGTTTAGGTTGGATATTGGGAAAAGGTTATTTACCCAGAGGGTGGTTGGGCACTGGAATAGGCTCCCCAGGGATGCAGTCACAGCACCAGCCTGACAGAGTTCAAGAGGCACTACAACAATGTTTTCAGGCATGTGGTGTGATTCTTGGGGTCAACCTGTGCCGGGCCAGGACTTGATGATCTTTGTGGGTCCCTTCCAACTCAGGATTTTCCATGATTCTATGATTCTTTGTATAATCACATCAGACTATGGCATTAGGGAGGCTTTAAGTCTGTCACAGTATTTCTTTTTCATTATGATCTTACTGATCTTTACCAGATGAACCAAACTTTCACTAAAAGCTTTATCTAATTTTGAAGAGTTATTTTTGTACTATGACTAAAGACTACATTGTAATGGTATTAATTTTGAAAATACATATTGCTTACTGAAAAAGAATAGGATAGTGTTTTATTTTCAAGACATGCTAGAAGCAGAATATATCTAATATCCTGGTCTACTAAAAAGTGGGTTAATGGAAGCACCCCCACAATATTTTGCCCCTACTGAAATGAACTCTCAGTCTTAGCACCACTACCAAACATTTTATAGCATTGGAGGCTTCCTGATTTATATATATTATTGGATTTAAATATGGGAAAACTAAACAAACAAACAAAAATCATAGCAAAGTAGATGATGTAAAACACAGGCAAAGCAGCAGATTGCTCTAAATGACTGATCTGAAGATAGAGAGACACTGAGGGTGTACCCTTCATTTATGTTAATCTGCATTACAGATCTGAGTCTATACTAAGGAAGTCTGAAGGTTCTTGTTCTAGTAAGGCATTAAAGTTGTTACTGAGTATGTTGTTGTTGTCCATGTGGCACCTCAAATAATGGGAGATTCTGCTCAGTGATGCCTTACTGTTGTCAAAATTAATATAGTCAATAACTGCCCTGTCAGGGCATGTTACAGATGATTTCTAAGTCAATACATGAAATCCAGTTCAAATACGGAATCACCAATTAACTAGAGACATGTACGAAAATTTCCCAAATAATTCCTCCAAAGAAAGTACATGACATCTTTGAAGAGAGTGTGATTGCAGGTGTGTCACACCTTCCTTTTCCCCTGGGAATGTCCCTAATTCCTGGGACCAAAAGAAGGGGATTATTATGCAGCCAGTAGTTTGCCCTGCATGCAGGCAACTCCCCGGGGAGCTTTAAAGACAGGTTTTACCTCCTCTAAAATCCCAATGCAAGTGAGCCAGAGCAGAATTGGAAATCAGAACTGCAAACTGCTTGGTGTTCTCCAGAATCAGATAACTTCTTGGAGTAATTAGCTTTTCCCTAAGATCGTCTTTGCTCGTGATCTGTAGTGTTCTCCAGTAGCAGAGAACAGAACGTGTAATATTTTAACCTGTGATGTAACTTAGTAAAATGTTTATAATTTATTTGACTAAATGTAAAACAGACTATACAATAAGCACTACGATATCTAGTACACCAACTGACAAGAAACACTAAGCAGAAAAACAAATGCAAATATTTAAAACTACTTTCTTCAGGTTATATCTTCTGGGTATTAGAAAAAATACAGAAGTAAATTTAAGAGCAGCTGTCTGCATGACTCATCACTGTGTATTCCCTGAGCATTCCAAGGTTAAAGGATGGCTATAATTTGATTTTAAATGTATGCAAGATTCTGTGCATTTACATTTCTTTCAGTTGAGTGGCTTGTCATTTGCCATCCTGGCTATTTGTCAGCAAATTCAAAATAAAGAAATTATACACTTTTAGTCACTTATTTACAAGCATTCTACATTCTGTCTGAAAAGCAAAAGAAGGTGAAAAATGCTAAGAGCTTTCCATTAACACTGTTAATTTCTTTGCTAACCCTTCAGAAGCCTACCTACAAAAATACATCTGAAATTGCGACTCATGCAAGCCCAGGAAAGTTGTTTGTTGTTTCACTCTAATGTTTATTATAGAGAAAAAACCAAGTTGTTGTCCCCCAGTAAAACAGTGCGATTCCACCTCTTCAGCTGGGTGTAGGAATCTGCACAACTGTTGCGATGGAAGGCAGGGAGTACAGAGTAATTGATTCTGGCCAGTGAAGAGGCCCATTTCAATCCTTCTGCTTGCATTCCAGTAACAACAGGTGTGTGGGTCAGGTGCACGGGGATGTGCTACATGTTTGACCGTGCCATGAATTCGTATCTATTGACCCCCAGTCCAAACTAAAATCCACACACAACTTGCCTGAAGTGGGAAGCACTACAGATACAACAGAGACACAAGAGTGAGTGAGTGAGTGAGTGAGTGAGTGAGTGAGTGAGTGAGTGAGTGAGTGACAGTATCAGTTTGTAAACTGGGAGAAGACCAAAACTTTTCTGGGGGAGCAAAACAGGCTAGTTTTGCTGCCTGTTTGTAACAGAGGGGAGAAAGGAGAGTAATAGTGCAGCATTTGAGCTAGTTTAGCTACATTATAAATGGTAGAAATATTAGTGAAGATTTCTGGCAACTATCAGTGCACAGCAGGTGCAGAAGGCAGATAAAACACTAATAAGGGACTGTAGCTGGCTGCCCAGTGGCTTCCACACTGCCACGGCCGCACCGGTGCACACAGTGCCGATGTGCTGGAAGGAGGAAGAGCTGGGAGGTGGCCTGGTCTCCAGATTGCATGGGAGAGTTAATAGCAGAGGGAAATACTGCAGGGGAGGATGAGTTTGGAGGTGATGACAAAGTAAGAAATGCAGAGTTAGGCAGAGGCCTCTTGCAGCAAAGAAAGAAAAAAATGTGGAGGAGGGATTGCTATGTTAGGTCCAGGACTTCAGGGAAAAGATGAGGGAGGGAAGAAGAAAGAGAACAGGGCCACTTGTTACCCCATAGTGTGAGCTGGGAGAAGAAGAGTAGCTGTTTCCTGGTATGTCTGAAGGGAAAGGGTGGGGAAGAAAACTCCTGGGAAGGAACTGGTGGGTAGTGGGGCAAGAGGGGTGGTAGGCCACAGGGCTAGGACCACTGGCAGGAAGTGGGGTGGAGGACTGTTTGGAGCACAGCAACCAAATGGGTGAAGGGAAATGTGCTGGCGGCAAGGCACAATCCTTGGGGCTGGAGATGTATAGGATGAGGAGGGTACAGGGCCGGGAGGGCAGCAGGGTGTGCCTGTAGGCCGGCAGGATTGGGGAGCGGGCGGGAGGGGGTGTGGGTAAGATCCCAG
>VZTJ01003231.1:417643-430288 GCA_013397795.1 Orthonyx spaldingii
GCCGCCTGTGCCGCCCGCGGGGCGGTGGCGCGGCCGAGCCGCCCCCCCGCTGTGCCGTCATGTGCGCGGCCGGGCGGGCCCTCCTCCGCCGCGCAGAGCGCACGGAGCGCACGGAGCGCAGCTCGGCTCTCCGCGCCGAGGGAACGCTGCCTCGGGGCTACTGCCCAGCGCCCAGCTCCCCCCGCGGGCAACAAGTGTAGGGTTGGGCCAGGAGAAGGTGGATGCTGGGGCAGAGCGCCAGGACGGCGTGGAAAATCGTGGGAGAGAGACTGTTAAAGCAAAGAAATGCAAAGAAATTGCAAAGAAATAGGGAGCAGAAAGGAAACACTGGGGGAGGTGTGGAGGAACCAGATCAGCAGGTGGAAAAGGGGCACGGATCTGGAAACGAAGGTGTCCGGTGGGGTGGGAGCTGGGCAGGCCGACAGATAGAGAGGAACAAGTGCCAGATTGTAATGATGTTCTGGGAAAGTGGCAAAAGGGAAAAGAGACTTAGCAATCTAGATATCCCCAGAGAGAACCATGCAAACTGCCTAGAGAAGGGCGTAACACTGGAAATCACTGGGACATACACTCTTTGTTTCCCAGTGGAATAGACTGCACGTATTTGGCCTTGGTGAAAGTGCCTTTACCCACAGTAATAGAAGAATTGTGTCAGTAGAGATTCCCGCGTCTGATCTGGGATGCCCTCCTGGGATCTTCAGCTGACTATCATGTTATGATAAATCTGCTGAGCAATAGATTCCTCAGATTTCTTTTGAAGTCTCAGAACCACATGGGATAACAAACACTAACAGTCATCAGATGGCTGGTAAGGGCATTAGAGCCAAATAAAAGGAAATCGTTGGACTTCTGGTAAACAGAATTGCAGCAGCTTCTTCTGTAGTTTGGGGTGAGGGAGCCATGGGCAGAGAGCCTGAAAACCCAGCTGAGTAGGCTGGGAGAGCTGGGAAGTAGGTTGTTGCTGGCAGAAGGTCAGCAGCAAGTGGATACTGATATGAATAGGCACTTTGACAGTGAAAGGGACAGGGAGAGGAGATGGGTGACATTTTTTTTTTCACAGCCTGTTTTCCTCTGTTTGTATCAAGCACAAATGCAGCTAAACCCCTAAGTACCTGTGGCTGATTAGAGGCATACCTGAAACCACATTTCTTCCGTAACTCTCTGGGGCATTTGCTGTGATGAGTATTCTCATTGCCTGAGTCTGCATTGTTACTGCAATGTGTTACTTGGGCACCAGTGTGAGACTGGTAGATCTCCCTCTTAGGCTTGGGTAGATCTTGCAGCTCCGTAGTGGGGATGAGTGAGACCAAGGGCAGGATGAAGTCAAAGAGGGGCTGCATGTACTGCTCAGGAGATCATGTCTCCCAGTCCCAAAATGAGTTTGCCTGGGGCATGAATGGGTGGCTGATCATGGGGAACAGATCCAGACGACCCTAGAACCTTCCAGCAAAGATTTGGCCTGGCAGTCCAGAAGCTGTAAAAGGCACAGCCAGGAGCTGCCAGAGGGATTTATCTTGCTACATATGCTGAGCTGAAGCTGCCAGATGTCACCTGCTCCAAGAATCCATTCTCTCCAGGGACCTTTTGGGCTGGCCTGAAATCCAGTCCCTGGGATATAGTGATTCTGTATCTGCATGTATCTCTAAATGTGTTCCCTTCTGAATCCTGTACATTTCTCACTTGTGCTGTCACCAGCCCTTCTCAAAATAAATTGAATATAGCTTGTACTTGACTAGTTGCTCCTTTAAATAACAATTAAAATAAAACTGTGTTAATAATGATAATGATAAATGAACCCGGATAATCAGTCAATTTCTTGCAGTTCTGCATGGGACATGATTACAGGTGATTCCTGGGAATCTTTCCTAAGTGTTCTGAAAAAAGTGGCACACTTATATACAAGAAGTATTCACATATGAAACAGAGGTTCGAGGTACGTGCTATCAGTAGCTCTGATACTTGCCAAATGTGAATACTGAAAAATTTTAGGTGGACTTTGTTCACTTATATAATACCTAGATCAGAGGCACAGCAGATTGCTGTCCGTTGCACATCTGGGCTGGAAGGACTGCACACTAATGCGTTACACAGCTCATTTCATTCCGAACAGGTGAGCAAAGTCAATTTGCCTAGGGCATTTACAGCTGATCTAAATATGTCTCCAAGTATTACCAGGCTTTCCCAGTCTGGTCTGTCTAGCTAAACTTGTCATTGTAGAAAGACTGTGGTATACACATATCTAAAGCATGGACTTACACCTTCATTTGCGATCTTTTGAGTATCATATGATAAAAGATACGTAAAGAACCTGCATTTGTATTGCCTGTTTTGAAATGAACACGATGGGTGAATTTTATGTCCAAGTCATTCAGTTTTTGTTCATTTACCAGTGAGTACAGAGGTCCTGACAGCATGCAGTTCTCACAAAAATCTCAGACCAGCAGTCAGAAGATGCAACCAGAAAAGGCTGTGTTTTGAGGAGCTGGGATGGTTAGAGCAGAGTAGTTAAAGCAGCAATGTGAACCTGACTTTCCTTCAGACAGTTTCTACCACTTGTGTATTAGCAGCTTCAATCTGCTCTTCCCAGGGAGGGTGAATCAAACCTAAATTCTGGAAAATAATAAAAGAGCCTAACAACCCCAAAATTCTAAATATTCTTCATTATCACCTAGATAACTGCACTAAGCTGCAAACCCAAGATGTTTCAATCTAAAAACTCATTTCTTGTTACATTTTTGATCTGGCATGGATTTTTTTCAAACACTGCTAAGTGGGTAGGTGACTACGTAGATCACAGAACTCCTAAAGAAGATGCACATGTACTTACATAGAGATTTAGAGAAACACAGATGAAAAGCACTTGAGTCTCAGCTCCAGACAGCCTGTGACTGAGAAACTATGCCTTCTGCTGCCACCCAAGGACCCAAGAGAACTGAGGAATCAGTCTGGAAGCAAGATGCCATCCATGCCTGTTTTAATTGCCTAGGCTATTGGTCTGGAAGCTGATACAGCTGTTCATTTTTTCACAGAGCAAGTTTCAATAGATGTAAACTACTGTTTTTTTTTTTGCTGCAAGCTCTTTTTTTTTCATGGAGTAGTACTGGAGGTAGGATACTCCCTATTAATGAGCAGTAACTTTCCTTCCTCTAAGGTGTCATTAAGCCAAATAGGTTTCACATGATGGTGGGAAGGACATTTCTTAAATGACAACCTCTTAGAAGATGTTCTTGTTTGATGAGGGTGTTCCTTATGTTGTTGAGATAAATATGTGCATGGAGAAACATTGTACAAACTTCAGGAAAAAAACTTGCCCAACTGAGTGATCAGAATCCATGAATGAACTTATAGAAAAATAAATAAATATCGCAATAAATAAATATCTACATACAGGTCCACTTTGTGAGGCATTAAAATGGCTCTGTGGAGATGATGCCAGTGAAACTACTCCACAGCAGAATGAACTCACAGAGGCAATCAGTGAAGAAGAGAAATACCCATCTGGGACAAGAAAAACTTCCCCTAACTATTGAGACTTGATCTTCTAGAAGTACCTATAACATAATTTTGAAGACAAGGGAAAAAAAGGTCCTAACTTAACAGAGTATTAAAAATCAAGGACTGGGTATTTACTCAACAAATGCTTTATAACCATTAGATATTTTATACTTTTCCTCACATCTCATCAACTCATAAGCCATCTCTGTTCCACACTGGTTAACAGTGTGTACCTGAACTATAGGCCCATCATTGTCTCACCCCTCTTGCCAACTATGTCCTCCCTCAAGATGTCAGTAATATTGTTATACTCAGAGCAATGACTCACAGCTTGATCTTTGCTGTGCCTCCATCAGACACACTACAAGAAGTGTATTTCCCTCCCAAGCACATCTAACTCAGTAAAGTGTCAGGAAAATGCAGGAACATGCAACCCACTCCACTAAAATACTAAAGTGAATTTGTGCGCATTGACATTTCAGAGACAATGCCTAAACTGCCCAAGAACTTGTCTTTAGGCAGGATTAGACTGCCTTTAGGTGAGATTAAGAACCAGACCCAAAATGGAAACTTATTCTACTACAAAAAACAAGTGAATTATTTGTTCTCATGCCTCATTCATCCATTCTGTCACTTGGAATGATTTCTTCTAGGACTCTATGCATCTTTTGCTCTGATAATATGTCCCTCCTACATTTCCTTTCTGTTTGGGAAATGCTGGTGTGTGAAACAATATAGATTTCCACTAACAAAGAATGGTCTTTGTCTGAGCTTTGTGCCATGGACCCTTTGGGCACATTACCAAAGTGGTACCATTTTCTGTAAGCACTGCATTTCTGAAGGAATCCTACAAGTCATGTCCCACCACCATGTTCATCTGGTTTTCACAGATTCCCACTTTTGGCCTGATACAATCTCTGATAATTTCTTAAAAGGTGTATTATTTTTAATTGCCTTCATAAATGTAATTGCTGAGATAATTCAGGACAGACAAACAAGTCTCCCTGCACTGTTGGCAAATGCTAAAAAAAGAACTTCCCTGTATGGCAAGTTCTGCTGAGTTTAGCCTATCTGGAAGAACTGCCCAGACAAATAAGCTGTGATAACATCTGCCAAGTTTGAGCTGTCTAGATGAATTCAGTATGAGCTGGTAGCACAGGTAATGTTTCTTGTCTTTTACATCACTTGGATGGGGGCCTGGAGGGTTATAGAAACTCTGGTGGGAACTGTTAATTTGCCTCTGGGATGGAGGAAGTCAAAGATGTTTGGCCTCAGGCTGTGTGATTAGCAGAGCCATTGCCACCTGATATCAGTGATTTAATATGAAAGGTTTTAAATTGTTAAAATGATAGTGCTTTGGGAGCAACACCACACATAGTCATCTGATACCATGTAGGAGCTGAAGCCCAAGAACTGCAATGCATGGAAGCTAAACTGTCATCCACAGAGCCAGCATGTCAGCCAGTCAGAATGAGTGACCTGTTCCTCTGGGATTACTTCTGGGTAAAGGACTGGTGGGGGTGAAGCTCTGATCCATGTGGGATGTGTTTGCAGATCAGGACCCATCATTACCCACTTACCCATCTGCTCAGGCAAACTGCGTATCACTCAGTAGAGTAACATACCACCTCATCTTCTTGTGACCATGGGAGGCGTGGTGTAGGTCAGAGACAACTTTCATTCAGAAAACAGTGACAGCTGCCCTGCACTCCTACTTCTGGTCTAAAGACTTTTCTTAGGCTTTGCAATTGGAAGTAGGCCTCATGGTCGTTCTCCCAAAACACCATCCCCTATGCTTCCAGTTGAAGTCCCACCTTGTTTACTCTGGAGGTAGACTGAGTGCCTTTAGGACAGGAAGCCTTCCCTCTATCCATGGGAATTTAAAATCTTTTAAAAGGGAATAAAATTTCTTATAAATTTAAGAGACTGTGTCTCTGCTCAAGAAGCACAAATCACATGGGGATATTTAGAACAAAGAAGAAGTTTGTAGAAGGGAATTAACAGACATGAGTGGACAAAATTTTCACAGTAATGGCAATCAGCAGAAGGGGTTAGGCTTAAAGGACTACTGCTATTCAGGGACTTTTTACCCCAAAGAACTTCAAGAAGTGAACCTAAATGAGGACAGTGTTTATGGACTAGGTAAAGATTAGGTTATGTGACTGAAGGCTCATTCCCATGAACACAAAGGAGCAGAGACACAATGACAGGCAGGGGAGCCCCAGTAACTGCACCAGAGCTGACTGAGCTCCTGGCAGGATTGTTTCAAGGGCTGGAACATGGGAGCCACCAGCCCTGTGGGTTGGAGGTGGCACCTCCAGCTGAGTCAACTGAAGACACGCCCCATCAATGCCTTTCCAGACTCAGAGGGAATTACTGCCTGCAGGACCACAGGACTCATCACAGGAAGTCAGAAAGAACATTTTGGGGTTGTACAAGACTTACTATGGGATGTTTAGGGGAAAGATCAAAGACAGGGGAGAGAAAGATCAAATTGGACCTGGGAGAAATGAGTGTGAAAAAATAGAGAACAAAGGAGACAAAAGGAGCTGGACCTAAGTAAATAGGTCACTGGTCAGTATGCTTACACTGAAGGACAGCAGTGGCTAGGGTCTTTGCCAGCCAGGGCTCAATTCCTGCTGGGAGATGGCTTTGGTGTGCTCAAGGACACAGACAGCCAATCTATGCCGATGATCATCAAGAAATGCAAAAGCATCCAGAAGTACCTGAAGCAAGAACTGAAAAACAAGTGGTGTAATCATCAATGAGGAACTGTTTAACCAGTCCTGTAACTAAGGACATGGAAAGGTACTGGGGCAACTGGAGTGGACCGAAAAAAGACCCTGGGGAAGGAAGCCCTATGACTCTGCTCCAGGATGCAGGACTATTTCTGTAGCCTCTGAGACCAGGGAGCAGAAAAGAGTGAGGGAAACCCAAGACCCACCCATGTTCCTGTGCTAGGAGGGCAGAGCATGGCAGGAACAACCACACTGACCCACCCATGCTCCCTTCAGGATTGCACCATATCTCCTGCAGAAAGAGGATCTTGTGATTGAAACCACAATGCCAGGCTGCCCAACTGCTCCACTTCATTGCACCATCTCTCCCACGGCACAGGGAAGTCACATAATTTGTAAAATGTCATGTATCTGTCTACTAAACATAATCAGCAGGTTGGGGAAGGGGCTATGGGGATGAGCTTCTGTGGGAAGGTCACAGACACACTGGACACAGCCAGTCTCTACCTGACCCACTGCAGGCCACAGCTGGACATATCAGCCAAGCTTCTTGCTGGCTCTGAGCCACCAGCTGGGTTTGTAGCACCTCTGAAATATCTGGTTCAGAAAGGGCAGAAAGCACCAGCACGGAAGGAAAAAATGACCAGGAGGACAGAGGAAACCATGACCGATCAGGGCCCATCAGGCACGACTCTAAAGGGACTGCTGCTAGTGAAGGAACCACTACACACTGATCCCAATCTCTGCACTGCCCATTGCCTCACTGAAGTGACTGAGTGCAATGTACAGTGTGAGGGAATGGGAGAACAGAAGGAGAGGGGAGAGGTGTGCAGAGGGAAGAAGGATGGTTTTTATGAGGGTTTGTTTGCACTCCAGTTAAGAACTAGCTCCTGACCATCCTCCCAAGAGGGTTTCACTTCTGTTACGCCTCCTGAATCATTTCATGTTACTGTCAGGAATATGCTTGTCCCCCAAATGAGACAGTTCTTTAGAAAGAAATACAGACAAGTCTTCCATCAGGGAAGTCCTGTTCCTCAGCTCAGGTAAAACACACTATGAATTGAAACAGAACTGAGGAGACCTTCTGACACCAGGAATGAAAACAAAAATATTATCAACATGTCAAACCCTTACCCTAACACCTCTCTGGGATCTCTCAAATATCATTCAAGTACCTTTACTTTCACTTCTTCAGTTCTTATGCCCCAGAATGTGTCTGAGTTCAAAAGAAAAGCTCTCTGATTTTGCAGGAATCAATCAAAGACCTTTAGGGACTCTCAATGTTCAGACCTAGAACACTGCCACTCACATGCATGTTGCTCTTTTTTCACTTACTAAAGGATGTGGTGTGGAAGGAAAGGAAACACCTTAAAGCTGCCTTATATGCCAGGGCAGACAAAGCTGATAAGCAGCACTGTCCACTGGAGGGCAGTGAAAGGCTGGGGAAACCTGAGATGAGGCTGAGAACGCTTCTGCCTAAACACAACTCCTATCTCGAAAGATCGTGATTTGCCTCACACTGAAAGAAAACGCTACACTGGGCACAGCTGGCAGAGTTTTGGTAGCAGTGGGGCTACAGGGGTGACCTGTGTAGGAGACAGTCTGCCCTTGAGTCACAGCTGGTTCCAGCTGGCTTGGCAACAGATACCACCAACCCACCTT
This sequence comes from Orthonyx spaldingii, assembly GCA_013397795.1. Taxonomy (NCBI): domain Eukaryota; kingdom Metazoa; phylum Chordata; class Aves; order Passeriformes; family Orthonychidae; genus Orthonyx; species Orthonyx spaldingii. Next base: position 425,539 of record VZTJ01003231.1, read on the forward strand.
GTGCCAAAACCCAAACCAATTACAGACACATGCAGCATCTCTGTGAAAAACTTTTTAATAAAGAGGAGTGGCTGCTGGGAGATTTGTGAGGGTACAAGTGATGACACACAAGAAGACAGGTGCAGAAACATCCTGAGATGACTGCAGTCCATGAAGGCATCCCTGCAGGAGCAGGTACTACACTGAAAGGGACTACAGTCTGGGAAGGAATCCAAACTGCAGCAATTGAAAAGTGTAAGAAATATGAAGTGAAAAAGAAACCACTACTTGATGCTGTAAGCAAAAGGCAACTCCTGTTCCAGTGATCTTTGTAAAGCCCACCTGAGAGATGTGGCTTGAGCAAGTGCAGGTGAAATAAATTTGTATCGAGAGAGGATGCTGCTTTTTTGGAGAAGACTGTGGCTGTGAAGGGATGTATATCAGTGTGTGCACACCTGCAAATATCAAGTTGGATTAGTTGGTGAGAAGGATAAGAGGCTTGGAAGCCATAAAATGGAGAAGCCATAGCTTTAGTCTGGATACTAGGGAGACCAGAGTGGTCTGACAGTTGGCTCCTGAGGGACCAAGAGATCCAAACCAATCACTGGAGAGGCTGTGAGGTCAGTGGTCAGCCTGAGACCCATCTGCAGGTTTATGTCTCTGAGCGTGAGTCAGGGGGGACAGGAGGACCCAGGGACAGTTACTGGGAAGATCCACAGTGCACATATGTAGATGTTGGTGCATGTGGGGTTAAGCAAAGTAAAGTGGAAGGCCGAGGGTCCAGGGTCAGTTACTGGACAGACAGAGTGCCTGAACTGTACTCATTCCATGGACATAATAAAAAAAATTATTTCACAATAAAACTCCCCCTTTAACAGCCCAAGAGGAGGCAGGATTAGGATGTTTGTGCCTCTGGTTGTGTGATCAGCTATGTGTGTATATATATATATATGCACATGCACTCTGTGGGACTATTGGGAATACAAGGAATAACCCACCCCAGTACTAACTGCATCTGGGAGTCAGGGAGCTGAAGCAGCCTTGCCTCTCTTGGACTACCAGCTTTGGCAATCCTCAAGCCAAAAGAGCCTCTCACAATACAGCAAAAAGCACCAACATTTGCAGATAAGTGGTTCTGCACAAAGTACACCACTCTAATGCTAGAAGTGGATGCATCCGAGCCTCTATTCAGATGAGTATTTGTATTGCATGTGCAACAGCCATTTAATCCACCAACAAAAGGTCACTATGAATGCCTTGCAGAAGAAAAGTGCTGAAGCTTCAGTTCACAATTTTTATTTACAGTGTGGAAGTGCAGAGATAGAATTTGGAAATTTAGCTAACCTGAGAAATTAAAGAAAAATCTCTGGAGTATGTCCAACATCCTCACAGTTCTTAAAATATACCTATGCCATAAAACAATGGTGTAACATCTGTGTATCTGTAATGTTTCCATGTGTGCCTTCTGAGTCTATTATTGATTTAGCAGAACCCACATCTTAACATTTAGAGTATGACAATGAATGCTAAAGATTTTCCTGGATAAGCAATCAATGAAACTACTTTTTCTTCCTCAAAACATATGCTGTGGTCTGGCATGCTGATTAAGTGTGATATATATACACAGAGGAAATTGCTCTTTACTCTTTAAAAATCAAACATTACCAAAGAAATAGTTAATATTTACTCAGAATTGCAGAGAGAGCTTTTTAACAGGACAGCATTTGCCTTTCCCCATCTCCCCAGTAATTGTTATAGGAATTTTAGAATAGAATAAAATAGAATAGGACTATTTTTGTTGGAAGGAACCTACAATGGTCATCTAGTTCAACTGCCTGATCACTTCAGGGCTGACCAAGTTAAAGCTTACTATTAAGGGCATTATCCAAATGCCTCTTAAACACTCACAAGTTTGAAGCACCCGCCACCTCTCCAGGAAGCCTGCTCCAGTGTTTGACCATCCTCTTGGTGAAGAAATGCTTCCTCATGTCCAGTCTCAACCTTTTCTGGCACAGCTTTGAACCATTCCCACACACCCTGTCACTGGATAACAGAGAGAAGAGCTCAGCACCTCCCTCTCTACTTCCCCTCCTCAGGAAGCTGTGGAGAGAGATGAAGTTGTCACTCAGCTTCCTTTTCTCCAAAACCAACAGGCTCATTCAAGGACCTTCACATCCTGCTTAAATTGTGGGGCCCAGAACTGAACACAGCACTCAAGATAAAGCTGCACCAATCCTGAATACAGTGTAATAATCACCTTTAAGCCCAATGCTTCAATCTGTCTAGATCCCCCTGCAGGACCTCCCGTCCCTCAAGAGGGTGAGCAACACCTCCCAGTTCGGTATCATCAACAAACTTGCTAATGGTGTATGCAGCTCCTGCATTCAGATCATTCATAAATAGGTTGAACAGAACTGGCTTCAGAATTTAGCCCTGAGAAACAACACTGGGCCAGATGTAGCCCCATTCACCACAACACTTTGAGTTTTGCCCTTCAGCCAGTTCTTCACCCAGCACACCATGAACCCACTCATCCCACAACTTGTCCAGAAGGGTGATGTGGGAGACAGTATCAAAAGCTGTACTAAAATCCAGGAAAAACTACATCCACTGCCTTCCCTTCCTCCACTAGGCAGACAACCTATCATAGACAGATACCAAATTAGTTAAACAAGAATTTCCCTTTGTGAACCCATGTTGACTATACATTCTTCTTTAAATGTCTTTTAATAGTACCCAGTACAGCCTTCTCCACTATTTTTCCAGGGGCTGAGGTTAGACTAACAGATCTGTAATTCTCTGAGTCTTCCTTCTCATAATTTTTTGTAGGTGGGACTAACGTCCAGTCAGCAGGGACCTCCCCAGACTCCCAAGACCTTCGGTAGATGATCAAGAGGGGTCCTGCCATAATATCTGCAGGTCCATTCAGACCTCTGGTGTGAATCCCATCAGGGCCCATGGACTTTTGAGCATTCACCTGGTGGAGCTGGTCCCTTGCAGTTTCAGTGTCCACAAGGGGAAGGTCACTGTTCCCACCCTCGTGGTCCTTCAGGTCAGGGGACAGGGTAGCCCAAGGTCTACCATTATTAAAGGCTGAGGACAAAAAAAGCTTTGAATGCCTCATTCACCACTGAAGTTTCCATGCACATTGCCTTTCTTGCTTAGAAGGAGCGGGGATTTCTTCCCGGCTGTGAGGGAGGGACGGCAGCGTTGTTATTACTGCGGCCTGTGGAGGCGCCGCGTCACCGCGAGGGGGCGCCCTCTGCCCGCGGGAGCGCTCGGGCTGAGCCGGGGAGCGCGGCCTGGAAATCCTGGGACACTCATGGAGGTGAGCGCTGCGCCGGGAAAACCAGCGCTTCCCGGGGCAAACCAGCGCTTCCCGGGGCACAGACGGCCAGGAGGGCCCATGGCATCCTGGCCTGGATCAGCAATAGTGTGGCCAGCAGGACCAGGGCAGTGACCGTCCCACTGCACTCGGCACTGGTGAGGCCACACCTCGAATCCTGTGTTCAGTTCTGGGCCCCTCACTGCAAGAAAGACATTGAGGGGCTGGAGCGTGTCCAGAGAAGGGCAACGGAGCTGGGGAAGGGTCTGGAGCACAAATCCTGTGAGGAGCAGCTGAGGGAGCTGGGGGTGTTTAGCCTGGAGAAAAGGAGGCACAGGGGAGACCTTCCCACTCTCTACTCTAACTGCCTGAAAGGAGGGTGGAGCCAGGTGGGGGTTGGCCTCTTCTTCCACATAACAAGTGACAGGACAAGAGGAAATGGTCTCAAGTTGTGCCAAGAGAGGCTTATATTGGATATTATGGAGAATTTCTTCCCTAAAGGAGTGGTCAGGCACTGGAACAGGCTGCCCAGGGAAGTGGTGCAATGACCATCTCTGTTCAAAAAGCATGTGTATGGAGCACTTGGGAACATGGTTTAGTGGTGAACACGGTGGTGTCAGGTTAACAGTTGTCCTCGATGATCTGATAGCCTTTTCCAACTTCAACACAAAACTACAGAAGACCTCTGTATTTTCGCTTCCAAATCTACCCATTGGCTTAAATCACATTGTCTTTAGTCCATTGTGTCTTATGGAACACATTAGGTTTATGTGGATGCATGGCAGTAATTAGACTTGGTAAGAAGCTGTAATGTGAGCATGTTGTGCTCATGGTGTGCTGTGCCAGAGATGTGTCTGCATGCACCAAGGGCATTTTAAGATGGGAAAAACTCAAATGATTTGACAAAGTATTTTGTGCTGAAGCCAAAGGAAAAAACCCTTAATGCTGAGGAGTTTCACACTGGTTTTCAGGATCATACCCACAGACAGCTTTATAGATGGATAATTTTTATAAAAAACTTTTTCTGGGAATTAATTCCAATTGCTGTGGTTAAGATATGTTTCCTGTGCTCTCTTCTGTGATGTCTTTGGAAATGACGGTATCATGTTCGCTGCCCCAACAGAAACACTGTAAGGAATGTTGTTTAGTACAAGCAGTTGTCCATATGTCGTGGGTTTACCCAGGAAGGGTCAGTCTTTCAAGTGACCTATGGTGCAGGAAGTAGTGCACCTTGCTTCCTGGGAAACAGAGCCAGTGACCAGCTAGTTTTGAGTATTAATGGGTGTATAATCCAATTAAAAGTTGTTCCGCCTCCAGGGAAAAAACCATATTTAAGAGAGATACACCTGAGAAAAAACCCTCTTTTCCTGTCCTGTTGCTGTGAGAGAAGAAAGTCCTGTGCTTCTCTCTCTGGTAAGGCTGGGCCCTTGCCCTTTCCCCCCCCCC
>VZTJ01003236.1:0-17880 GCA_013397795.1 Orthonyx spaldingii
AGGAGGAGACTGAGCAGCTGCTGGGCCAGGTGACCTTGGAAATGGCTCCAATTGAGCGTGGCCTGCAAATGTCCAGATTTCTTTACACACAAGGAATAAGCAGAATTTCCTGTCCTCTCTTCCCATCCCTGATGGTCTGGGGTGACACTGCTCTGCTCCATCAAAGGCAGGGGCCTCTGCCTGTGTGCAAAGGAAGCCTCAGGTATTTGATTCCCCGAGTGGTTCACTTCCTGTGTGTGTCCATGTACTCCTGTTTATGAGAGCAACTCGGGGCTCTGCCTGTCTCACTGAAGGTTTTCTTTTTCAAGAATCACAGAATCACAGAATCATTAATGTTGGGAATGGCCTCTAAGACCATCAAGTCCAACCATTCTTCCAGCACTGCCAAGACCAACAATAATCCATTTCCCCAAGTGCCACATCTACATGGCTTTTAATCCCTCCAGGGATCCCTGTTCTGGGCAGCCTGTGCCACTGCCTGAGTGCCTTTTCAGTGAAGAAGTTGATCCCAATATGCAATCTAATCATTCCTAGGTACAACTGAGAAAATTTCCTCAGGTCCTGTCGATTGTTACCTGGGAGAAGAGACAAACCCCAGAAAAGCTTCCCTTGCTATTGCATTACAGATCTGGAGAGATTGGTGGGCAATGTTCAGACTGTCCTAGCCTTCCATGGCCTTTCCTTTCCCTCTGCTAACCCTGAAATTATATTTTATCCATCTTCTGTACAAACTCCCCAGAAAAGGCTGTTGAGGTGAAATAAGAGGTAAAGCATTCCTTTCACCACAGAAAGCCAAGCACATTTGCAATACTCAGTCTGATCTTCCGCATCCCACTCTGAGCATTTACAAAACTGATAAAATGAGACGACACAAAGAAGGAAATATTTTCCTCCTTTCTACTTTTCCCAGCATGAACCATCCTGCCTTTTCCACTCCATCCCTCTCCTGCCCAGCCCGGTGCCGCTGTGCCGCGGGTGTCACAAGAGGCGTTGCATGGGCACAACGGTGACGATTGCAACAGCCCCAGCAGGCACCTCAGCCTCTGCCCCTGCAGCAGGGAGGGACCAGGGCCCTTGTGCCAGCAGCAATTGGGGCCTGTCCCACCCACCAGCACTGCCATAAATCCAGCGAGTTTGGGGTACAGCAGCATTCCCTGACCCCAAGGGCATCTGGACACAGCCATTCCTGTTGGGTTTGCTGCTGCCTGAACACCAAGATCTTTGCCAAGGAGGTGAGTGTGGGGTCTCTTTCTGGAGAGAAAAGACCCACTCAGGGTCCTGCATGTCCCCATTGCCTTGGTGTCCCCTCTGCAGCTCTGGGAAGACCCGGGAGAGGCAGCAGCCATGAAGATCCTGTTCCTGCTCTTTCCCCTGATGCTCCTGCTCATCCAGGGTGCTGCAGGTGAGAGGGGAAGAGAGGAAATGGGGGAAAGTGTGAGCCCTTAGCAGTGAGAATTCAATGTCCCTGGAAGTGACCGTGTTGGTGGGAGTGATGAGAAGGTAACGGGAGAATTGAGGACAAAGGTGTTTCTCAAGTGAGTTTCCAACTGGACACACATTTTGGGGGGAGAAAGCCCATGGAAATGGAATTGTGGCTTCTTCTCTGGGTCACGAAGGGGTCCAAGACTGCACCCAGCTGTTCCTGTGTGGGAGTCCCTGGATGTTCTCTTGCCCTGCACAGGGATGGCAGAGAGCCCCAGGGGTGGTTGGATGAGGAGGTTCCCTGGGGCACAAGGGTTTCCCTTCTTATCCAGTGGCTCATTCACTGAGTGTCCCAAAACCTCATTACCCCAAGGGATGATCCCTGCAAGGGCTGGACAAGGACTTTCCATCAGAGCTCACCAAATCATGGCACTTCCAGTACAGGGACCTGCCTGCCAGCAGGACTGCCAGCACACCCTGCTCTCCCAGATTATTGCTTTAATTGTTTTGTGTGGTTTTGTCCAATGGAAACAGGAAGTTCAGCTCGATGCAGGCGCCAAGGGGGATTCTGCAGCTTTGACGGTTGCATCTCCCAAACAACAGCTATTGGAAGATGTTCATCCGTCAGTGTGTGCTGCAAAAGGTAATGACCAGACCCCTGGCTGAAGAAAGATTTTCCTCCTTTTTCCGCAGAAAGATCTCTTACAAATTTCTTTCTAATTTATAATTAGTTAAAAAGGCCCAAAAGAGAAGGGAAAAACTCCGTGAGGGATTTGGCGCTTCCCTGAGTGGGTCTGCAGGAGCCCCACGACCTCCCCACTCCCCAAAGCCAGCAAAGAGTGAAGCCTTCACTGTCCTTGGGCAGCACCAAGGACATAAGCCAGGTCTTGCTGCACCTGCACAGACTTGGAGCCAGGGCTGCCCCCACTGAGATACCCCAGGTCCAAGCTGTCTGCACTAAGGACTGCACCTCACCTCCCTGAGCCTGAGTCTGCTGCACCACACCCTGGGCATTGCAGGGCACGGGGACAAAGCGGGAAGAAAAGTTACAAGTGAAGTTCTTGTCTGCTTTATTCTTACAGTCGCTGGGTTTGAGACCCTGACATTCCCAAGCAGGACGTTCCCCTCGCTTCTGGCTCCTGGACCCACCTGCTGATGTCCCCTGCCCTCCCTGCCTGTGCTGTGCCCAGCTGGGGTGACAGCAGCAGTGGCAGCTGCTCCTGCTGGCTGCTGCTGGGCTGGAGCCCTGTGGTGCCAGCGCCGGGCTCTTTGGGGCAGGGGCTGCTTTTCCCGGCTTGAATAAAGACGAGCATTTGGCATTGCAGGGCTGGGCCGTGTGTGCGTGTGCTGCTGCTGGAGGGGGTGCTGTGCCTGCTGCCCCTGGGGGTGCCACTGCCTTGGTGGCAGCAGCAGGCCCTGGGGATGGTGCTGGGGGTCAGCAGCGTGTGTGTCCCTGGGGATGCTCCTGCCTGGCCGTGCTGTGGGGACGCTGAGCCTGTCAGTGCCTGCTGGGCCAGGCTGTGTGGGGTGGCTGTGCTGGAGCTGCCCTGCTCACGCTCCCTCTGGGGGAGGTGGGATCCCTGTGCTGGTCCTGCCAGTCCCAGGTGTCCCCTGTCCCTGACAGCCACGGCCTCGTGTGCAGAGCTGTGCTGGTGCTGTGTCCCTTGAGTGGGCACGGCCTTGGTGACCCACAGGAGCTGTGCCTGCTGCTCCTCCTTGTCCTGTCCCAGTGCCACAGCCCTCCCTGCTGTGGCTGTGCAGGAGCTCTGCTGCTCCACACCCCATCCCAGCAGCCAGGAGCAGGAGGAGAAGACCGAGCAGCCCCTGGGCTGTGTGATGTGTGAAATAGTTTCCAGTCTGGCGTGGAAATGTCTGAATTTGTTTACCCACAGGGAATAAGCAAGGTGTCCTGGCCTCACTGCCTACCTCAGATATTCTGGGGTGACACTGCTCTGCTCCATCAAAGGCAGGGGCCTCTGCCTGTGTGCAAAGCAAACCTCAGGCATTGGGGTTTGAATGGTTCACCACATGTGTGTGTGCATGTCCATGTGTCTATGAGAGCAACGGGGAACCCTCTCTGTTTCACTGAAGACTTTCCCTCACAGGAATCATACCCACACTATTACTGATGTCTGAAAAGACCTTAAAGATCATCAAGTCCAAGCATTAATTCAGCCCTGCCAAGCCCAGCAGTAACCCATGTGCACAAGTGCCACGTCCACGCACCTTTTCAATCCCTCCAGGAATGGTGACTCCACCACTGCCCTGAGCAGCGTGTCCCAAACCATCATTACCATTTCTCAAAGAAATTATTACTAATACCCAATCTAATCCTTCCCTGGTGATAATTGAGACCCTTTCTTCTGATCCTGTCAATTGCTACCTGGGAGAACAGACCAACCCCAAAATGTTTGCACTTCCATTGCTTTGCAGAACTGGAAGGTTTGGTGAGGGATATTCAGATCATCCCTTGCTGCCATGGCCTTTCCTTCCCCTGTGCTCACAGGCCCTGGCACTGACCCTGGAGCTGTCACCTCGAGCTCCCTTCACCTCTGCAGTGCAGAGCTGTTCGCCCACTCCAGGGGCTCCTTGGCACAGAACATCTGGAGCCAGACTGATGGATGTAGGACAGTCGGCTCAGGGGTTACCAAGGACAGACTGAGGGGAGGAAAAGGGAAAGACTGAGATAAGGAGAAACACTTTTTTCTCAAGAGTACATGAAATTTTATTTTCTTCATTTAGTTTCCAAACTACCCAGAGAAGGCTATTGAAGAGAAATGAGTGGCAAACTTTTCCTCTCACTCGTACAAAGCTGCACACATTTTCAATATTCAGTCTGATCTTCCACATCCCACTCTGAACATTTACAGAACTGATAAAAGGAGAGACCACAAGGAGGGAAACAATTTCGTTTCTACTCTTCCCAGCATGAACCACTCTGCCTTTTCCACCCCATCCCTCTCCTGCCCAGCCCGGTGCCGCTGTGCCGCGGGTGTCACAAGAGGTGTTGCGTGGGCACAACGGTGACGATTGCAACAGCCCCAGCAGGCACCTCAGCCTCTGCCCCTGCAGCAGGGAGGGACAAGGGGCAGCCCCAGCACCGCCACGCACACGGGGCACTCTCGGGTTGGCCCAGGGCCCTTGTGCCAGCAGCAATTGGAGCCTGTCCCACCCACCAGCACTGCCATAAATCCAGCGAGTTTGGGGTACAGCAGCATTCCCTGACCCCAAGGGCATCTGGACACAGCCATTCCTGTTGGGTTTGCTGCTGCCTGAACACCAAGACCTTTGCCAGGGAGGTGAGTGTGGGGTCTCTTTCTGGAGAGAAAAGACCCACTCAGGGTCCTGCATGTCCCCATTACCTTGGTGTCCCCTCTGCAGCTCTGGGAAGACCCAGGAGAGGCAGCAGCCATGAAGATCCTTTTCCTGCTCTTTCCGCTGATCCTCCTGTTGGTCCAGGGCACTGCAGGTGAGAGGGAAAGAGGGGAAAGAGGGGATAATGTGAGTCTGCACCGGTGGGAATTCAATGTCCCTGGAAGTGACCGTGTTTGTGGGAGTGATGAGAAGGTAATGAGGGATAGAGGTAAAACATGTTTCTCAAGTGAGTTTCCAACTGGACACAGATTTTGGGGGGAAAAAGGCCATGGAAATGGAATTGTGGCTTTTTCTGTTGGTCAGGAAAGGGTGCAAGCCTGCACTCAGCTGTTCCTGTTTGGGAGTCCCTGGATGTTCTTCTGCTCTGTACAGGGATGGCAGAGAGCCCCAGGGGTGGTTGGATGGGGGGGTTCCCTGTGGCACAAACATTTCCCTTCTTTTCCAGTGGCTCATCCACTGAGAGTCTCAAAAGCTCATTACGCCAAGAGATGACCCCTGCAAGGGCTGGACAAGGACTTTCCATCAGAGCTCACCCAAATCATGGCACCACCAGGACAGGGACGTGGGATGTGACGAGTCCCTGCCTGCCAGCAGGACTGCAAGCACACCCTGCACCCCCAGATTATTTCTTTAATTGTTGTGTGTGGTTTTGTCCATGGAAACAGGAAATTCATTGGACTGCAGGCGCCGAGGGGGATTCTGCACCTTTGGGGGTTGCCGCTACCCCACAACTCCTATTGGAAGATGTTCATCCGTCAGTGTGTGCTGCAAAAGGTAAGGACCGGGTCCCTGGCTGAGGAAAGACCTTCCTTTTTCCCAAGAAAGGTCTGTTAACAAATTTCCTTCTTGACAGCACCTGCTGAACACTCTCCTGCATTTCTAGTTAGCAGACGAGGTCCGCGAAAGAAGGGAAATGTCCTTGAGGGTTTTGCAGCCGCCCTGACTGGGGCTGAAGGAGGCCCAGATCAGCCAGGGCCTCCCCACTCACCCAAGCCACCAGAGAGGGAAACATTCCCTGTCCTTGGGCAGCACCAAGGACATGAGCCAGGTTTTGCTGCACCTGCACAGACTTGGAGCCAGGGCTGCCCCCACTGAGATACCCCAGGTCCAAGCTGTCTGCACTAAGGACTGCACCTCACCTCCCTGAGCCTGAGTCTGCTGCACCACACCCTGGGCATTGCAGGGCACGGGGACAGAGTGGCAGCAAAAGTTACAACACATAATGTGCTTGTCTGCTTTATTCTTACAGTCTGTGGGGTTGAGACCCTGAAATTGCCAAGCAGGATACGCCCCTCGCTTCTGGCTCCTGGACCCATGTGCTGATGTCCCCTGCCCTCCCTGCCTGTGCTGTGCCCAGCTGGGGTGACAGCAGCAGTGGCAGCTGCTCCTGCTGGCTGCTGCTGGGCTGGAGCCCTGTGGTGCCAGCGCCGGGCTCTTTGGGGCAGGGGCTGCTTTTCCCGGCTTGAATAAAGACGAGCATTTGGCATTGCAGGGCTGGGCCGTGTGTGCGTGTGCTGCTGCTGGAGGGGGTGCTGTGCCTGCTGCCCCTGGGGGTGCCACTGCCTTGGTGGCAGCAGCAGGCCCTGGGGATGGTGCTGGGGGTCAGCAGCATGTGTGTCCCTGGGGATGCTCCTGCCTGGCCGTGCTGTGGGGACGCTGAGCCTGTCAGTGCCTGCTGGGCCAGGCTGTGTGGGGTGGCTGTGCTGGAGCTGCCCTGCACACGCTCCCTCTGGGGGAGGTGGGATCCCTGTGCTGGTCCTGCCAGTCCCAGGTGTCCCCTGTCCCTGACAGCCACGGCCTCGTGTGCAGAGCTGCGCTGGTGCTGTCTCTTTGGTGGGCATGGCCATGCTGCCCACTGAAACTATCCCAGATGTCCTGGAGTTCTCACCACACTTTGGACGGGGATCTCCATCTGCCTCAGCTGCCATGGGGCTGAGCTCTTCAGTGCAGTCCCTACTCAGTTCCCACCCTTCTTCCAGCCCCACAGCACCAAGCCCTCTGTCCCTTCCCCATCCCTTCTGGGGGAGCCTGATCCTGCAGGCAGCCCCCAGGAAACCCTAGCATGCCTTCGAGGGAAACAGTTCCCCAGGCTGACTGTACAGCCCCTCCACAAGGTGACCTCTCCAAAGAGTCCCTTGGGCTACAACCTCAAAATGTCCATAAATATCTCCCAGCAGGACAAAAGACTGATGTCTTCTCCTCTCTGCCAGCTCAAATTGATGTTACAATGCTGTTCACTTCCAACAGCCAGTGGTCTCAGCATTGCTGTGAGTGCAGACTCAGCCCTGAACAGTCAATTCATGTGTGCTGGGGCTGCCCCTGGTCCCTCCCTGCTGCAGGGGCAGAGGCTGAGGTGCCTGCTGGGCCTGTTGCAATCGTCACCGTTGTGCCCATGTAACGCCTCTTGTGACACCAGTGGCACAGTGGCACCGGGCTGTGGGGCCAGCTGGGAAATCTTTGGGATGGGCACAGGAACTGTGGGCTGCAGGCACCAGCACCAGCTCAGTTCTGGTGACAGTCCTTGCTGGGCAGGAAGGGTCTGTGCCATATGCCCCATTTGGCAGTTGCCTCTCCAGGTGTTTGGCAGAGCAATCTGGTCCCCCCAAACTGCAGGGGCTGAGCTGATGGGGATTTGGCAGTGGAACCTGCTGTCTCAATGCTTTCTCCTGCACAACCCAGAGATGTGAAGTCGCAGTGAGAAGGTGACAGTCATAAAAAATGAGGGAGATGGATTCTGCATCCTCAGCAGAAGCAGGGAGCCCAACAGCCCAGACTAATGAGGGTAGGTTTACTGGGATGGTTTCCTGAAGAGAAGTAGAAAATTTCATGCTGTGCCAGAGGAACAGGTTGGTGCTGGTTTTCAGTGAGCAGAGTGTGTTTCCCTGGATGTGTCCAGCAAACCACAGTGTCGGTGTTGAGCCGATGTCGAAACAGAGGCACACGAGAGAGATTGCTGAGAAAAAGGAATTATTTCTTTAAATGCAGCTTTTATATATAAAAATGAACACATAGTGGGATTGGCCCCCTGGAGCTGATTGGCCACAGGCGTTCACCACCTGTTCCTAAAGGAGCTCTGAACACCTTATCTTGTGTTTACCACAAACAGAAAGATTTTCTCGTGAGAAAGAGGTTCTGTGCTATCACACCACAGTGCCAAGGAGTCCTTACACAAGGCAGGATGACACAAGACCCCAGGTTGGGAATCCTTCTCAGAGGTGCCAGAAGTGGAAACCAAAGCCTTCTTTTCCCCTGTGGAGATGAGAAACAGGAAAAGGAACTTTTGGACTGGACATTTTGAGTACTCAAGTGACTTCAGCCTGTCCTCTGCCCTCTCCTCCTGTTTACATTCCAGGGAGCAGCAGGTAAAATAATAATTTATTGAATGTATGAAAAAATTGAGGATTTAAGTGATGCTACCATGAAGCTGTGCTGTGGATAATGAGCTTTTCCTATAAACAGAATGAAGATGAAAGAAGATAGAAGCCAAACCTTTCACTACAGGTATTTATTTTACCTCTACTGAGATCATGAGTCTCATGTGAGTTCTCCTGGTGACTGTGCCATGCTCCCTGAGGTTCTTCACTGCCATTCCTTTAAGGAATGGCTCCTGCTGCAGGTTTTGCATTGGGGACCAGAGCTGGGACCTTGTAATCAAACTCTGGCTATTTTGGGGGTCAGGTTTTGCCACTATCTCCACAGTTCCTAGCCCATGTGTTTCTGAGTCCACAGCTCTGTGCACAGCAGCCCTGCTGCAGGGGAGGAAGAGGAGGAGGAGGGAGGAAGGGAAATTCTGCTTCACCTTTGGAGTCCTGCCTTGTGTAGGGTTGGATGCATCAGGTGTGTTGAAGAGCCAGTACTGAGTGTGTCCCAGTCAAGTGCTGTAAACATCACCCAGCTTCCCCTGGAAAACTTCCCCTGGCTGTTGGAGACAAGGGACAATTGGCAGCCCAGGGACAAAGTGACAGCCCTGGGCTGGCACTGCTGCCCTGCCCAGCCTGAAGCTGCTGTTGGGGCTGCAGGGGCTCGGCATCCTCCAGCAGCTCCCAGAGCTCTGCAGAGCACAGGCAGCCTCGGCACAGAGGGCAGGGCCCTGCCTGGGCTCCGGCCAGTCCTGGGTGTGCCCAGACAAGGACAGGAGGCAGAGGGGATGCCCAGGGTCTGCACAGATGAACACACAAACACAGAGGTGCAGGCTGAGATTCCCAGTGGGAGCCATATCCTGCTCCATTTGGGCACAGATATCCCTGAAGGGAACCCAGGGAGCTCCTTTCCCGCCAAGCAACAGGACCACGCTGACAGGCTCAGCGTCCCCACAGCACGGCCAGGCAGGAGCATCCCCAGGGACACACACGCTGCTGACCCCCAGCACCATTCCCAGGGCCTGCTGCTGCCACCAAGGCAGTGGCACCCCCAGGGGCAGCAGGCACAGCACCCCTCCAGCAGCAGCACACGCACACACGGCCCAGCCCTGCAATGCCAAATGCTCGTCTTTATTCAAGCCGGGAAAAGCAGCCCCTGCCCCAAAGAGCCCGGCGCTGGCACCACAGGGCTCCAGCCCAGCAGCAGCCAGCAGGAGCAGCTGCCACTGCTGCTGTCACCCCAGCTGGGCACGGCACAGGCAGGGAGGGCAGGGGACATCAGCAGGTGGGTCCAGGAGCCAGAAGCGAGGGGGATATCCTGGCTGGAAATTTCGGGGTTTCATCCCCAGATTCTGCAGCAAGAAAGGAAACAAACACATCAACTGCTGTAACTTTTCCTCCCACTTTCTCCCACCTCCCCTGCAATGAAAACAAGAGCAGGGAGATAACACTCCACCTACAGAGGCCAACATCAGCTGTTCCAGATATCAGAAGAAGGATCCTGTGCCTCACACTGTCCCTCGGACAGTCTCCTCATTTGGGCAACAGAGCTGAGCTGTCTGCATTGACAGTGGGCAAACCTTGTGGGGCTAAAGGAATGTAGGGTAGAACTGGTTGACCTGGGGCTACTTCAGCTCTACTCAGGGCAAGTCCAAGCCCAAAAGGACTTTTTCTTTCTTTCTTTCCCTGGCTTTTACTTCTGAGCATGAACACATGAACAAGTGAAGCAGGAGCTGGCTTCAAAGACAACAATAAGTTTATCCATGACCAGAAGTAAACCATTTCCAGAAGTTAGAGTTTGCAGCAGTGACTCAATGTTGGACAAGCAAACCATTTCCAGAACTTACGCTTTGCAGCAGTGACTAAATGTTGAACACACTCCCACGTATTTATAGGGGAAACGACAGCCCCCCACAGCGCAGAATCCACCTTGTCGGATGCACTTGTCATGTTTTCCTGCTGCCATGGAAAATCATGCACAGGGAAAGAGTTAACACCATAATCTGGGAGAAGAGTGGGTGACTGCACCTTCCCCTCTTCCCCTCTTACCTGCAGCACCCTGGACCAATAGGAGGAACAAGGGGAAGAACAGGTACAGGATCCTCATGGCTGACACCTCTCTGAGGACTTCACAGGGCTGCAGAGGGGACACACCAAAACTCCTGGAGATGACAGCACACAGTAATGTGATAAATTGCAAAGGGACTATCACAAGTGGCCTGTTCTGTAGAATGGATCTCAGGTATGCACCTTTAGGATTTCCTGGGAGCAGCTGGGGGAGTATTGGCCTGTTGGGCAACTTCCATCATCTTATTCTCTATGAACCCTCTATGAATTCTCTTAAGGAACATGTGGGAGAAGTAATGGCTTGTGAAACTTGATAACAGGTTAACAAGCCTGTCTGTGCCCGGCATTTCAATATTAGCATGATCTGTGTCTATCCATGAGAAACTCGGTGTTCACAGAAGCAAGGAACTAAAACAACCAAGAGAGCCTCTGATATAGCACCTGGTGTTTTTCTACATGTTTAAAATACTTAGAGAGCTTGTGTTATGAGTACCTAATAATAAGATGTTGTAGCTGAATAATAGCCAATGAATCTGTTGTAGTACTTATGCAACCAATGAACATGTAACCTGAATAATAAACATACAGAAGTGTATAAAGGGATGCTAACTCTTACAATAAACAGAGCCTTCGAACCTTCGGTTCTTCTGGTGTGAATTAGACTTGTATGAGTCTTGTATGTCGCGGCTACTTCCGTCAGCGACACCTAGTGACTTTTGGTGGTGATCCTCACCCCAACATCTAGTGCTTTACAACATCAGCTGACTGTTGCACTTGTAGCCAAAACAGCATTCAAAGACTTGTGGAAAGCACAAGCAGAATATTTCCCCTTGGACGCTGTGCTCTCTCAGGCCTTTTGCATCCAACACTTCTCTCTTGAGGAGAAATACATGTTTCTGGTGAGATAGAGCCAAGGGTGAGACAAGACAGATTTTCAAATGCAGTTACCAGATGAAACTTGTTGCTACTGCTTTTGCTCTCACACTTCTGCCTCTCCTTCTCCAAGAGCCAAAGCAGAGTTTCCCTGTCAAGTGGTGCTCGTGCCAATACTCAACACAAAGCCAATAATCAAACAAGAATTGGGAACTGACCTGGGTTCTGGAGTTGAGGGAAATTCATGTCCCTGGAGATGCCCAGCACTTGGTGAAGGAGATTTCTGCTGATCGCTATGGTTCAACAGAACCATAGAATGGTTTGGGATGAAGAGACCCCTCATAGCTACAGTAGTTCCAACCCCCCTTAAAAATGAGCAGGTTCAGCTACATCACAGAATCACAGAATCACAGTTTCCTGGGGGCAAAGCAACCTTCCAAGTTAGTGGAAGTTGAAAGAATGGAAAATTTCTGGAAAATCTCAAACTGATGCTTGAATAGCATCTCCCTACTTTGTCCAGCACAGCTTCCATGTGCCACAGAACGAGAGGCCTCAGGGACCTCCCTTAAGCCTCCAGACACACTTGCAGTCCCAGATGAAAGCAGGAAACCCAGGCTTACTTCCAGCATATTCTGGATTCTGATAATCATTGACTCAGAGAGAAAATGACTGCTCTTTCTTAAAAAGCTCAAATGGCCTCCAATGTCCATTTGACACATGGACACTTCCAACAGTTTGTAAATAACAAAGTGCCAGGAGCTGAAGAGAGAGGCATAATGGGCAGCTGTCCTCAAGAGATCCCACAGCCACCTACCTGATCAGGATCTTGGTGTTCAGGAATGCCTGTGTCCAGATGCCCTTGGGGTCAGGGAATGCTGCTGTGCCCCAAACTCGCTGGATTTATGGCAGTGCTGGTGGGTGGGACAGGCCCCAATTGCTGCTGGCACAAGGGCCCTGGGCCAACCCGAGAGTGCCCCGTGTGCGTGGGGGTGCTGGGGCTGCCCCTGGTCCCTCCCTGCGGCAGGGGCAGAGGCTGAGGTGCCTGCTGGGGCTGTTGCAATCGTCACCGTTGTGCCCATGCAATGCCTCTTGTGACACCCGCGGCACAGCGGCAACGGGCTGGGCAGGAGAGGGATGGGGTGGGGGAACAGCTCTGCACTGCAGAGGTGATGGGACGTCGAGATGACAGCTGCAGGGTCAGTGCCAGGACAGATGGGAACCCACTGAGCAAAGGCCGTGGCAGGCAGGAATGATCTGAACATCCCTCACCAAACTCTCCAGTTCTGCAAAGCAATGGCAGTGGAAACCTTTTGGGAGTTTTTCCTTTCTCCCAGGTAACAATTGAGAGAACCAGAGCAAAGAGCCTCAAGTAGTACAAGGGAAGGTTTAGACTGGATACTAGGAACAGTTTCTTGGAAGAAAGGGTGGTGAAACATTGCAACAGGTTGCCCGGGGCAGTGCTGGAGTCAACATTCCTGGTGGGATTTAAAGGCTGTGTAGATGTGGCACTTGGGGACATTGGTTACTGCTGGGCTCGGCAGTGCTGGGGAAATGTTTGGACTCAATGATCTTAGAGGGCTTTCCCAACATTAATGATTCTCTGATTATTGAGAGGGAAAGTTCTTACTGAAACGAGAAGAGTCATCATTTGCTCCCACACACATGTGTACATGGACACACACATAGTGAACCACTCAAAATACAAGGCCTGAGGCTTGTTTTGCACACAGGGAGAAGCCCCTGCCTGTGATAGAGCAGAGAGTTGTCACCTCAGACTGCCTGAGAGAGGCAGAAAGCAGAAGACAACCTGTTTATTGCCTGCGGGGAAACAAATTCAGACATTTGCACGCCATGCTCAACTGGAGTTGTTTCAGAGCACCTGGCCCAGGCGCCCCACAACGTCCTCCTCCTGGCTGGTGGGACAGGGTGTGGAGCAGCAGAGCTCCTGCACAGCCACAGCAGGGAGGGCTGTGGCACTGGGACAGGACAAAGAGGAGCAGCAGGCACAACTCCTGTGGGTCACCATGGCCATGCCCACTCAAGGGACAGAGCACCAGCACAGCCACAGCATGAAGCCACGGCTGTCAGGGACAGGGGACACCCATAACCAACAGGACCAGGACAATGTTCCTGCTCCCCCGGAGGGAGCATGCGCAGGGCAGCTCCAGCACAGCCACCCCACACAGCCTGGCCCAGCAGGCACTGACAGGCTCAGCGTCCCCACAGCACGGCCAGGCAGGAGCATCCCCAGGGACACACACGCTGCTGACCCCCAGCACCATCCCCAGGGCCTGCTGCTGCCACCAAGGCAGTGGCACCCCCAGGGGCAGCAGGCACAGCACCCCCTCCAGCAGCAGCACACGCACACACGGCCCAGCCCTGCAATGCCAAATGCTCGTCTTTATTCAAGCCGGGAAAAGCAGCCCCTGCCCCAAAGAGCCCGGCGCTGGCACCACAGGGCTCCAGCCCAGCAGCAGCCAGCAGGAGCAGCTGCCACTGCTGCTGTCACCCCAGCTGGGCACGGCACAGGCAGGGAGGGCAGGGGACATCAGCACATGGGTACAGGAGCCTGAAGCAAGGGGCGTGTCCTGCTTCAGGGTTTCAACCCCGCACACTGTAAGAACAAAGCAGACAGACAAGAAAGAAAGTTTTGGTGAGAAAGAAACTTTTAATAGGTCTTTCTATGGACTAAGAAGGAACCTTTCTTCACCCAGGAATGCAGACCTTACCGTTTGCAGCATATGGTATAGGCTGAGCAGTTTCCAATACGTCTTGCAGGGGAGCGACACTTCCAAAAAGTACAGTATCCTCCTAGTTTCTGGCATGCGTTTTTAATTCCTGTTTCCATGGGGAAAGATGCATACAGAGCCATTAAATAAAAAAATGGGGAGAGCAGTGTGTGGCTGCAGAAAGAGTGACAGTCCTGTGCATTTCAGGCCAATAGAACGGCTCAGCTTCAACCTCCCCACAGCCACATCTCCAATTGCAGGAAGGAGTCTTTCCCCCTAAATTGGGTGCACACAAGAACAGAATGGGAAGGACCAGTGTGAGGTCAAGGAAGAGCCGTGCTTGATCCCCAGCTCCATTCCCAGCAGTGCCTGGAGCAGCCCAGGCAGGCAGGGGACTCCTCAGAGAATCACAGAACAAGCTGAGTTGTAAGGGACCCACAAGGATCATCGAGTCCAACTCCTGGCCTTGCACAGAACCATCCCCAAGAGTGACACCATGTGCCCATGAGTGCTGTCCAAATGTTCATTGAGCTCTGTCAGGTTTGGTGCTGTGCCCATTCCTGGGGAGCCTGTTCCAGCACCCAACCACTCTCTAGGTGAAAAACCTTCTCCTAATATCCAACCTAAACCTCCTCTGACACAATATCAAGCTATTCCCTTGGGTCCTGTCACTGTCACCATAGAGAAGAGATCAGGGCCTGCCCCTCCTCTTCCCCTCATGAGGAAGTTGTAACTGCAATGAGGTCTCCCCTCAGTCTCCTCCAGGCTGAACAGACCAACTGGCCTCAGCCACTCCTCACGCTGCTTCTCCTCAAGGCCTTCACCATTTTTGTTGGCCCTCCTTTGGACACTCTTAGAGAGTTTAATGGTTTTTTTTATATTGTGGTGTCCAAAACGGCCCCCAGGACTCAAGGTGAGGCCACCACAGCACAGAGCAGAGTGAGACAATCCCGTCCCTTGACTGGCTGGTGATGCTGGGTCTAATGCCCCCCCAGACAGGGTTGGCCCTCCTGGCTGCCAGGGCACTGCTGACTCCTATTCAACTTGCCATCGACCAGGATCCCCAGCTCCCTTTCCTTGGCACAGTTTTCCAGCATTTTCCCAGGGGACCTTACTCACTAATTCCCTGAGCAGCCTGAAGTCAGCTCTCCTCATGTCCAAAGTTGAGGTTTTGCTGGCACTTTCTCTCCTGTCAAGAGAGATTGTAACGTCGATGGCTCCATGGTTGCTGTGGCCAAGACAGCCCCAATCCCCACTTGGCTCACGAGACAAGCAGCAGATCAAGGAGGACATCGTTGTGAGTTGGCTCCCTTCGGACCTGTCCCATAAAGTTGTCATCCAAATTTCTCAGAAATTTTTAGGCTCTGGTTGTACCAGCTGTGTGATACTCACAGTTGATTCCTGGCAAGTTGAGTCCCCATAAGGACAAGGGAAGTTGACGTGCAAGTGTCCCTTAGTTCCTCAAGGGATAATTTGTTAGGTGCCAAGAGTTTCCAGGTTGTGATGAGATTGAAGGCTGCTGGAGGGGTTCCTGAACTCAGGAACTCCCCATGGACAGCTCAGTCTCAGCCCTGGGCTTTTCTTCAGTCAAGGTCACTTGAGATTTGCTGATATCTCACATCCCTGTCCTGGCGGTGCCATGATTTGTGTGAGCTCTGATGGAAAGTCCTTGTCCAGCCCTTGCAGGGATCATCCCTTGGGGTAATGAGGTTTTCGGACACTCAGTGATGAACCACTGGATAAGGAGGGACACCTTTGTGCCCCAGGGAACCCCCCCATCCAACCACCCCTGGGACTTTCTGCCATCCCTGTGCAGGGCAAGAGAAAATCCAGGGACTCCCACACAGGAACAGCTGGGTGCAGTCTTGGAGCTTGAAACTAAACCCTTTCTTGACCCACAGAAGAAGACAGGATTCTATTTCCATGACACCTCTGCACCTGATGTCTGTGTCCTATTGGAAGATCACTCAAAAAACATCTCAAGCCCCCCTAGCATTTGCATCCTTCCTATTACCAGTGTCACTTCCAGGAACAAGGAAAACACCAGTAATGGAGGATCACACTTACCCCCATCTACCCCATCACATTCTCACCTGTAACATCCTGGGCCAGCAGGAGGAACAACGGGAAGAGCAGGAACAGGATCTTCATGGCTGCTGCCTCTACCTGGTCTTCCCAGGGCTGCAGAGGGAACACCAAGGCAATGGGGACATGTAGGACCCCAGGTGTGCCAGAAGCCTGGGCTCTGTGGTTCACCAAACTGCAGAGGAGCTGCTTCCAGCGATAGCAGATGATGTTTCCTCTACTCTTCACTCAAAAACAATTCCTAGCTGTGTGCCACCCTCCAAACTTTGTGAGTATTTCGTGTCGCAGTATCTTGGAAACAGATTACCTCAGCTGATTCTTTGCAATTAATTTCCTTTGAAGTTTTCCAAAGACCTTCCCCGGAGAACTGATGGCAGTTCTTACCTGGTTGCCAATTCAACCAAAACAATGGCCAGTGGAGTTTGGAATTGCCGAGAAAAAGTTACCATTGAAAGTTACAGAACTAAAGGACTGTTAATCCCTCAGGCTTCATTAACCAAACACATGCCCCAAACACCCTGCCCAATCCCCTCTGCTTCCATGGGCTCAGGAAAGCCTTCCCAGCTCAGCTTGGCACTGCCCATCCCCAACTCCAGAGTATTCCCAGGATACCCAACAAGGACATTCCCCAGCCCCACACTTGCTGCTCTGCCCTGGGCAGCTCAGACCCAGGGAGCAGCCAGAGGGCAGGGAAGTGTCCGGGTGCCCAGAAATGCAAACAGAAATCAACTTTTGCAGTTACTGAAAGCCTGAAATGGTGGGAATTACCTGTGCTGCTGTGGGAAAAGAATCTCCTTACTTTGCTAAGAAAAGTGCCCATTCCCCCTGCAAAGAAAGTCCTGGGTTCCTTCCTGCAGCATCAAGGCACCGTTGCAGTCTCTCCTGTACTTAGGAAGCCTCAGTTTCACCTTCCACATATTCTGAGCTCTTAGACTCACATGAAGGCTTTTGTTCTCTTTCCCAGGAATCTCTGATGGCCAAATTTTCCACCTGGATACTTCCAGCAGGTTGTCCTTTAGGAGACTCTGCTCTGCTGGGCTTTGAGCTGAGACCCTGAGTGGGCAGGATTCCAGAGAGAGACCCCACACTCACCTCCCTGGCAAAGGTCTGGGTGTTCAGGCAGGAGCAAACCCAACAGGAATGGCTGTGTCCAGATGCCCTTGGGGTCAGGGAATGCTGCTGTGCCCCAAACTCGCTGGATTTATGGCAGTGCTGGTGGGTGGGACAGCCCCAATTGCTGCTGACACAAGGGCCCTGGGCCAACCCGAGAGTGCCCCGTGTGCGTGGGGGTGCTGGGGCTGTGATGCTTGCAGTTCCCACCAAAAGCCACTAGGCGTCGCTGTCAGAAGTAGATGCGACAAACAAGGACTCTAAGTCTAAATTCAGGCCAGAAGACAGACGACTGTTTATTGTAAGAGCCAGCGTACTTTTATACACTTTTGTATGTTTACCATTCAGGTTACATGTCCATTGGTTACAGAACTCCTACAATAGATTCATTGGCTATTATTTAGCTACAACATACTATTTTTAGTTACCTATAATGTAAGCTCTCTAAGTATTCAGAAAAAAACCAGGTGCACCTTTGTTGCTGTTTTCTCCCTTGGTTGTTTTTGTTCCTTGCTTCTGTGAACACTGAATTTCTCACGGATAGACACAGATTGTACTAGTATCGAAGTGTCAGGCTTAGACAGGCTTGTTAACCTACTACGAGATCCCACAGGGCTGCCCCTGGTCCCTCCCTGCGGCAGGGGCAGAGGCTGAGGTGCCTCCTGGGCTGTTGCAATCATCACCGTTGTCCCCATGCAACGCGTCTTGTGACACCCACGGCACAGCGGCAATGGACTGTGGGGCCAGCTGGGAAATCTTTGGGATGGGCACAGAAACTGCTGGGTGCAGACACCAGGGACAGGTGGGACTGGTAGAATGAGCACAGAAATCTCACTTCCCAGAGGGAGCGTGTGCAGGGC
>VZTJ01003237.1:0-77850 GCA_013397795.1 Orthonyx spaldingii
TCCTTCTTTTGTGATATTCCCGGGCCATTTTCCTTGTGGGGTTCACAACATTATGCAGGAGGTTTCCCCATGTAGGGATTCCTTTTCCCGGGGTTTGCCGGATGTGCAAAGCATCGCTATGCACCACATTTCTCCCAACTTTATCTTGTTTCCTCACTAAACAATTCTTTAGCACATTTGGAGCTTCTCTCAGCAAAGATTTTAATATGTTAAGACTCATTTCTGCAGAGGTTGAGATACTTGCATCTGCATGTCTGTGTGTTGATTGCAAGCAGTTAGCTTTTGCAGCAGCAGCAGGGATCATTTTAGCTGACTGCGTAGGGGCAATAAGTTTCCTTTTTTTAAAAATATGCATTTCTCCTGTCTATTGTGCAATTTTGCTGATTATAAAACCAGGAGGGTTTGGTTCATGATGCAACAGGACACTCACCATCCCGAATCCAAGATTTCTCACACTATTCAATAAAATTTCATTTTTCTCAGTGAAACAAATTCTCCATAGATATTCAATTTTTGTTTCCCCTGTTTTTTGCCTATATTTTCCTTGGAGGTTTGTCCATGGCAGGGAATTACAGGAAAACATTTTGACCATATCCCTCCTCTGATCACTTTGGGATCTTTCACAGAGTTCAGTTTCTATTACTGATTTTACTTTGAACTCGGGGATCTCCTCCTCTTTAAGAGGTAGGGGTTCTGTGTTTTTGTTAGAATCCAATTCAACATTTCCATTACTAATTTCATCAGAATTTTTCTGAATATCATCCTCAGGTGATATTGTTAACTCTGGAATTTCTTTAACATCTACAGAGTTCGGGTTTTTTAATGGTGTTAATTCCAATTTTCCTTCTAAGGATTTTGTTTTTGCTTTGGATTCTTTCAGCTCTTGTTTTAGTTTGTCAAATTCTCTGACCATTTCTCTCCGCCACTCGCAAGCAGCTTTTAAACATGATGCAAGTGCATGAGAAATTATATTTTCTCCATTTTTATCTGTCAGGGATTCCTGCTGTCTATTTATTTCCTCTAGGATTTTTTCCCACTCAAACCAGTTGTCTACTGGAAGGAGGTTAACACTGTGCCACCGTAAATAATCTGTCAAGCTATTAGTCTGATTTTTTGAATCATATGCCATTATCCTGCATTCGACTACGCCAAAATTGTTATGAATGGATATTATGGGGTTAAAATAAGCTTCTACCTCTGCTTAGGCCTATAGCAATAGATAGTAACTTACTGAGGCGGCCTGCACCCCAGAACCCACTTCCATTCGCAAGTTCTTTTAATAATGGCTGATTCGGTGTATTATAGAATAAATCATTTATTCAAGAGACACCAATTGAACAGACAAGAGACTTAAAACAGAATATTACTACACAGGAAAAAGAAAAACTATTAATAGTATAACTTATACAGTGCACGTTTACAAATACAGCTAGCAGAAAAAAAAAGTATAATTAGGATTCAATGTATCTTACCATCCAATTGTTGAAGGATGTTCACATACATCAGATCCTACACCCAATCTCCAGAGAAGTTACCACAAGGTTCACGAATTCCTTGGGGAGAAATTATCTCAGCACATTCGTAGAATGTGCAAGAGAAACTTCTGACTTTGTGGCAGATAGGTGATACTTTTATAGAACAAAAGACATGCCTTCCGTGACGTACACGTTTTTTATCTCTTCTCCCGTCTGTCCTCCAGATTCCTGGCATGGGGTCTGGTCAGACTCCTGGTGCCAGGGTGTGACCCCCTGGTGAGTTGTTATGCTAGAGATTATCTTATCTATGCATCTCAGTGGGAGGAAGGAGGAGGAATAGTCCTGCCACAGTATGTAAATCAGACTGCTGGGCTTGAGGCAGTCTGAAGTTTTAACACGTGCTAATTCTTCAGTGGAAGTTATTGAGCCTGATACGTGTCTTTCTGTGGAGATATTTTTCAGAGTGATTTCACAGAAGGAAATGGAGGAACTGGAAATGAATATGGACCAAAAAGGAACACCAACATGGCAAACTAATAAAATGTTGCTAGTTCAAAAGTATTGGCTGGAAGTTAAAAATTTGACTTTAAATATTCTCTTTTATTGTTCATCTTGCTGTTGTAAAATTGGCAAATATTCTATACTTTCACAACACCCCTAGCAATCAGCTGATATTCTTTAGATGTCTGGCAAACTATTCTTTGCTATTATTTTCCATTCAGTTTAGAAATTAGTATCATTTCCTTTCCAGTCCCCAATGAAGTGATTGATTTTATTTTAAAGGGAAAAAAAAAAAAAAAAGAATAACGTGCCACTGATACATTTTTGTGTCAATATTTAATGATAAACCTTTACTGCTCAGTGATCAGTCTAATATTCATGAACACTAATTTGTAGTACCATAAGAAATTGAAACAGCATGCTTCAAAACCAAGTCTTTATCAACAAGATCAACTCTTCTGTAGTTTAATGGTATTGGTCTATTTTATCTGAAACTATGAATATCCTTTACATTAATATTCAATTTATTGACACCTTTTTAGGGACTGAGTCAATGAAGATAATGGCAAGAACACCTCACATTCATGGGGAGACAGACCTATCAGGCTGAAAGACCCTGAACTGCCTCCAAGGAACAGAAGGGCACACACTGGTGAATGCAGAAGTAAAGTCCACCACCTTGTTTAAAGGTATTTTGCCTAACCATTGCTCAGTTTAAGAGCAGGGAGACCTAAGAAAGGACTTATTCTTTCTTCTAATCTTTTAACTTTCCACTTGAAGCTTTAAAAGTCTGTTCTTTAGTTTTTTGTCTATGTCTTTATGTGTAATGCAGGAATTATTCTACAGGAAGCTGGGGATTTGCCATGTAACTGGGGGGCAAAGGGTAGTCAACATGGATTTTTCTTCTTGGAATCAAAGTATCAGTAAGTTAAGATTTTACACTATTTCTCACAAAGGCAAGGGTGCAATGTATGGTTAAATAAGAGTTTGATTTAGAAAAGAACAGCCATGATTTTTAGGACTGCTGGCATGCCACAACTTATGTGTTCCACTCAAGCTGGATAAAAGACTAGAGGTTTAATTTCCAGCAATGAGTTCTTGGTTTACGTGTGCTCAAAGTAAAAAATTATATGTGATGTCCTCACTAGATGAAAATTCTCTGCTAGGATCAAAGATCTTTATAGACTAGAGAGTCTTTAAAGGACTCAGGCTGACCTGAAACCCAAACCTTGGTTAAACAGCAGCTGTTCATAAGTTAAGGTTTATTCTCTTTCCTATGACCTACACAGCAAAAGTGTCTCAAAATTGAGATTTGGTAAGCTAATAAAATTCAGACTGGCTACTGAAATATTTCCCTATCCAAATCACTCATCAAGAACACTTCTGGATGGGGATTAGCATCTCTACTATAAACAGGCTTGGAGTGATGCAAATCAGATCAGCAAAGGGAAATAGGAAATATGCACACCTCTCAGCTCCTCATGCAAGAGGAGTCGGAAGCAAGTGTGGAGAAAAAGGGCAATTTGGCAGTTTTTGAGAAGCTGTGTTCCTGCAGAGCCTGGGCTGCTCCTGTCCTGGGGGTAGTGCATGATCTGGCTCCTGCAGCATGCCAGAATAGAGCTAGAGGCATTCTACTTGTGACACACTGCTCCCGAATTTCCTCTCCAGTTGTTGTCTGAACAAAGCAGTTCTTGCAATGGCTATTGCTGCAGGAAGAAAAACATCTCAGTTCATGTGGCTTAATTGAAATCATTCAAAGTTGTTTATTGACTTATTAATGACACATAATTAACTGACAATCAGTGTGCTATATATCCAGGACAATCAGTGTACTATATATTCAGGGTCAATATTGGCAATCCAACAAATAAATGATGATACCAGACACAGAGCATTAATAAACAATTTATTTCTCAGCCCCAGTAACTAATCCCCAGGAATTCCCTCCCCTCAACCCCCCAAGTCCCCAGTTAGCCCTACTCTGCCCCAGGCCCATGGATCACAAGCACTGCCACCCCACCCATGTGTGTCCCTTTACGTGTCAATGGCAGGGCATGGGCTCCTACCAGTGCAGTTCCCTCCTTTTTGTCAGCCAAGGGGGAAGCACCAAAACCACAGATTAACCTTCAGGGAAAACATCACTATAAACACCTACACACACATACACAGCCCAGCATCCATGCAGGCTTACAGCTGAATTATTCTCCTTCTGGATTTTGGAACAGAAAGAATTTTTATTGCTTGTAATAAGACTGACAGGGATGTAAACACAGTTAACAACCCTTAAAATAGTTCAGTCTTTTTATTTGAAGTACATTTTCTTTTTAAATGAAAATTTCCTGTTTCTGCCAAGCCTACAAAGATAGGAATGGTTCTTATCGCCCGCTGATTTACAGGCTATGCTAACTGGGAAACAATCAGCCTTTATAGCTGCCTTCTTCTACAGATATTAAAGAAAAATGAAGCTATTAAATATTTACCAAATAGTATTCTGATAAAAAAGGGGGATGATGGTTTGAGAAAGGGGCATGGGGAGTAAAGTGATGTGCCACCAGTGAATAGTCATCGCCAATTAACTATAGGAAAGCCAACACCATTAACATGGAACTCACCCGATTTTCTGTGAATGTGTTAGGAGGCACTAAGCATCTTCATTCAAATAGGCTGAACATGGCTGAACACACTCTGGCATGTGTTCTCAATGTTACATTGCTTGGTTATGGGTCACCAGAACTCTGGGTTAAATGGAAGACCAACAAACAGGCTGTGTAATACATGTAGAATAGTGGGCCTTCAAGACATAAATGTTTTTTCACATTAACCAGGGGAAAAAAAAATCCACAAACTCCAGCCTGCTTTCTTGTTTGTACAGGGTTCATTTTAAACTTAAGACCTAAGAGCTTTCAGGTGTGCAAAGTATGAGCTGAATTGCACAAATGGATGTTACTCAAGTAAGACTATTTTTCCAGACTAGTTTAGGACACTTGTAACTATGCCAGTCGCTGGTGTAATATCTGGTAACACTTGCATAGAAATATGACAGATATGGCTCTGATTCTGCATGCAGTTATCTTAATTTCATGCTGACATGCATGACCAATTGATTTTCTGTACTTTTTACCTGGAAATTGTTGTCATTTCTCTTTCATCAATTCACACACACTGCTTTTTTTTCTTTATTAACCTTTCCTAGCAAGCATCATGATACGCCAACCAAAAACGACACAACAAAGTTTACAGACAGTACTGCACGTTTCAGAAGTACAGGGTATTTCTGGAGAGAGAATGTGCCATTTTCTTTTCCTTTCTTTGCAGTTCTGAGTGCTGCTTTCCTTTCCCCTCACGTGATGTACGAGACAGATATTATTCATAATTGTGTCAAGTTGTTTCCTTCAAGGTCCCTAATTTTTGTTGGTTTTTTTTTCCTGAAAAGAGAATGTGAGTTCCCTGGTTTAAACCCCTCCAGCATAGTATGAATAATCTCTTACTATTCCCTTAATTGTATTAAAAGGAATCAATGAATTTTCAAATGATCATGACTTCACTGTAGCTGCAGATATACAGTGCGTTATCCTTTTCACCCAAAGATCTTGGTGAAATTAAGGTACATTATTGGAGATGGAGTGTTCTGAATACCCCAAGTTAATTTTGTTTGAAGGAACCTCGGAAGGACATCTAGTCCAGCGTCTCCTTTGAAATATGACCTTTAAGAACAGCCACTTCTGTGCATATGCCTAGCAAGTGAGGGAAATGTACATACTCCATTGCTAAAGAGGGCTACTAGCCAGTTCTGCAGCTATGGAACAAACGTCTGAGCCAGTATATACAAGTTAATTTTGTCAGTGTGAAGAGAAAATCAGGATTCAGAAAAAAATGTAAAAGAATAAAAAACCCCAATGACACTTGCAATCAGTAGCAGCAACACAGCATTTTCTCCTCTTTTCAGCTACCCTGCATTTAGTTTCTCAAATTGTATGAGATGCTTTTTATACCTAATTTTCATTTTATATGTTTTCTTTTATCTGTTGTAATGTTCTCAATTATCTCTTCATACTTTTTTTTTCTGCCTGCCTGAATCTCAGTTTGTGCTGAAATAATTGGCTTTATCTGTGATTTTCACATCATCTTTGCAAATGAACTTAGAGGTCACTGAGCCTAAGTGTTCTTAAGTGCATAAATATTTTTTGAAAATGGAATTTAATTCCTAAGCCAAGTAGCTGCTTTTGAAAAGTTTTCCTTTATGCAACATTCACAAGCCAGAAAAGGAACTAAGTAAACAGAAATCTCAGTCCCACCATGTGTTATGTGCAAATGTTGGTTAGTATGTATACATGCTTGGATAATATGCATTTTGAATAAATACAAACAGAGAATTCATGAAAAATACATTTAGGAACATAGAACTAAAATACAGGATGTAAGATAATTATAAAACAAGAGAAAACAACAGGCTAGAATTTAAATGTCACCTTCTGTCACACCAGACTAAAAAAATCTACAGAAAGTACCTATATGTTTATAATGATATCCTGCTTGCTCCCACCAAAGCTGATGAAAATGCTCCCAGTTTCTTTTCAGTTATTGTAGCTTCAGAGTTTCACATGTATTTTGGAAAGTCTCTCTTTCCCTAGAAATCTCAATATAATGCGAATAATTCCTTCTGCAGGCCAGGTTATCTATCTGCTAATTAAGTGATTCTTTGTCATCCCTAGCTTGTGTATTAGGGCTTTGTTAGGTAATTAAAATAGAAACAGATAGGATTTTTACATTACAGCCCTTAAAAAGTATTTATTTCAGTTGTACCTGAGGGAAGTACATACAGTCCAACTGAACTGGACTTGAAAAACATCTGACAAGGTTGGTACATTACGCTCATGTGGCTCCATCAAAATCTATAAAGCTACAATTATATTACCGAGCAAGATCAATGGGTAAAATCTGGTACCTGATTCAAGAACTTATTTAAGAAAGTTCTGAATATGAGTTATCTTTGAGGTAAAGTCTTGGTGGAAGCAGGATTGTCAGAGCTAATATTGCTGGTGAGGAGCAGAAAGCGTTTTGCTGTGTTAGGAATAAACTCTCTGTGATAGTTAGCAATGGAAATGACAAATCATTTCACAGAGCAGTAAATGTAATCTTAAATGGATCTTCAATAACATGCTAATTCAGCCTGGTATCTTGACTGTGGAATTAATGTTCTAATTGCCAATTTCAGCTGGCCATGCATCTGCTTCTCTAAATTTCAAGGTGACTTTTGTAGGGCCATGGCATACATTCTACCTCAGTGAATAATAATGTTGAGTCATTTAAAGACCACTGTTTTGATTTTGCGATAAGTTGTCCTCAGTGAATTTATCAAACATAGGAAATACTAACTGGATGGCCTTGTCAAACATCTCCATTGACTGCCGAAACATAAATGTTCAGATGCTAATGAGAATTGTTGTTGTTGTTGTTGCACTGAAATGGTTGGTTCTCATATAAAAAATGTTTATTTGATACAGGGATCATAGACAGACAGTGGAAGAAGATGGAACAGGAAAGTGGTAAGAGGGAAGGCGAGGGGGAAGGCAAAGGGCATTTTTGTAGTAAAGTGCTGGAAAGGAAGACACCTGGAAGTCAGTAGAAAGGCAGTTGCTGGTTGATCTTGACCATGACCAAAGGTAGGCTTTCTAATTCTCCTTTCTAATGATAGCAAGATGCAGGGCCCAATACTGGGTAATTAATTGAGCTGAAAATAATATGATCTTGTCTGAGGAAGACTTCTGA
Source organism: Orthonyx spaldingii (assembly GCA_013397795.1). Classification (NCBI taxonomy): domain Eukaryota; kingdom Metazoa; phylum Chordata; class Aves; order Passeriformes; family Orthonychidae; genus Orthonyx; species Orthonyx spaldingii. The sequence goes on from VZTJ01003237.1 coordinate 7,746, forward strand.
AATCATTACAGAGCCTTTATGAGTTTTCTTAAAGCTGAGAACTGAAAGAGCAGATACTCTGACTTGCTCAAGCAAAGCCCTAAGTAAATTAACTCTCTGTTTAAGATCTGGAAAACCAGTGACAGTTTACTTTTCAGTCTCCCATGAGGACTCAGTGATACTTCTGCAAGTAAAGACCCGGCAGCTTCACAGAGATCATATCAGGGCCAAATGGAGCAGAAACCCATGTTCTTGGGAAAGCACATTTGATTGCCATCCCGTGGGAAACCTGCCAGTTAAGGGTCAGAAACAAACCTCTATCTCTACCTCTCAATTCCAAGAGAATTGGCTTAGCAGTGAAATGCGAATATACTGCAGCCATCTAAAAGTGAGTATCAATTATTTTCTTATAGTGCAACCAGGCTGCTTTGAGAGATAACTCAGTAATGAAGGAAGCGTCTTTTCCAACCCCATGAGGCAGTGCATCTTCACACAGCTTCTCACAATGGGCTGTGCCTGAAGGCACAGTTTTGTAGTCTGCTGAAATGATCAAATGAACAGAGTGTAAAACTAAAAATTCTACTAGAACCGAAAAGACTGTTTAAATAATTTGGTAGGATGGATTATAAAATTCTTTATTAAATCTGAAAGACAAATCAATTAATACATTTACTGAGTCAAGAAACCAAGCCTGTGTGCCAAAGTAATACTGTTGTTTCTCTGCTTTAGGATCCTGTCCTGAGACCTCTTCTGATTATCTTAAAAGGCGCTCCTAAAAGCTCCACACATCAGCACACATATCATCTGACAGAACATCCAAACCGGAAAATAGAAAAACAGAAAGATGCATCAATTTGTGGTATTCTTGAGAAAGACAGACTTTCCTCCAAACTAATTCAGACAAAGTGAAGAACAGTACAGTTGTGTGACATACATAATCAGTGTCCTGAAAAACAACCCTGGGTTTTCATATAAAAATATCTGGATAGTTTTCAATATACATAATATTAAAAATCATACAGAAGAAATGCACATTTTAAGTGTTATAGGTATACTTCACCTAGAAACCTGCTTTCCTGCCACTTGACATGCTATTCCTTGCTCCAAAGGGGGAATACCTCTAAATAATGCCCCTTACAGTACTAATATATATATATATATATGTATGTGTATATACATATATATAGCACTTACAGTACTAATCTTCATCTTGAGGATCAGCCCTCTCAGGCAGAGAAAATGTAATAATAAACAGATTGAGCTGAATTTCTTCAGAGACAAGAAAACCATCCCAAATCTGTCTTCAATTAAGTGACAAAATTCATCACAGAGAACTCCTGGACCTCTTGTAAGTGTCTTCCATTATCTTATTTAGTCTGCCTGAGAGCATGGTGACTCTGCAACTATAGCAGAGGTTTACCTTCAAATATCTCTAAAGCCTTTTTAAGTTCCTCTCTTTTTCTTCTTTTCTTTTTCTTTTTTTTTTTTTTTTTTTTTTTTTTTTTTTTTTTTTTTTTTTTTTTTTTTTTTTTTTTTTTTCTGTTTTTAAATGAAGTAAGGTTTTTCAAGCTTGAGGGCTGATTTTTTTTCTCAACAATTGCTCTGCAGTCCTGCATGGGGAACTAGGCTAAATCTACTGCTTCAATTTGTTTAATTGATGGAAGTCGGGGTGTGTGGATTTTCTCAGCTGAGTCTAATGAAAGAAGCATTCACTTTATAGAGAATATCTTACACTGTGGAATAAAAGTCTGCAAGGGAGGAGACCATAATTTTCTTCTTAGCTCCTGAAATGATCTGTAATGGGATGCCAACCAAATCATCTCATTTCAGTGTTTCAGGGCTCAGGCAAATGACTTCCATTGAATTTTGATGAGGTGATTTAAGAAGTCACCAGCTTCAGCTGGCTGTCTCCAACCCTGCAACAAAGCCTGCCACAAAGTATGCCAATACTTCAGCCATGCCAGTGCCTGCTTAGTGGGACAGACTGCAGGGAAGATTGATTAGTGCTGATGCTCAGCTGCACCCAGGAGGGACAGAGGTGCAGAGTGTTCCTCTGCCCTGCCAGCAGTACATGTGAGACCAGGCTCTGGATGGAGAGCTGGGTTTGGTGCAGTCCTGAGCCCTCCTTACAAGGCTCAAGAGGAGAAATTTGTCTGTAAAATCATGTTTTGTGTTAATTACTTTGCTTGTAAAATGACAGTGGATCCATGAATAGGAAATTGTACATAAAGGATTAACTGCCTATTTTTGTTAAATCAATATTTAATTTCCATTGATTTTTTTATTCTCCTTCATTTAAGAATCAAAGATATTTTTAGCTCAAAAGAAAACTTTCGCTTTTACACATTAATATTTTAAACTAATTGCATGTGATTGATTTTTTTATTTTAGGCTGAACTTTTCAGTGACTTCAATAGTGATTTCTCCTTCACATTGAAGATACAAGCCAGCCATATGTAACAAATGAATGTTTTGTAGATGAGATACATTTGAAAAAAAGACAAGAATTTAGAAAGTATCTGTGTGGAAGGTCTTAAATTAATCAGAGCTAAGAGGGGGAAAAGCCTTCATAGATTTTTCTTGTCAGTGAAACTATCAAAAGAACCCAAAGGCTTTCAATCTCTTATGCTAGATTTTTTATAGGGCACAAAATAACAGTCTGGTACATAATAACTCTTTCAAGCAGGGAAAGGGTTTGCAACCAATATATGAGACAAATTAAAGAACATCCTGGAGAAATAAAAGGCAACAAACAGCCCCTCCACAACACATCTTTGCAAGCTAGGTCATTCCAGACCAAAAGGCTGTACAGTGTGGTTCAGAGGCTAGGACCTATGCATAAATACACAGTCTTCTTCTTAGCTTCCTGTCCTCACAATATTTTAAACAAAATATGTGGTGCCCAATACCCATGCTGATACGTGAAAAAGAACACTGCATATGGGTTCAGTGTCTGTCACACCCTATCATTGCTCAGAGCTAGGCTGCACTTCCAGGATCTTCCCAGAGAGACTGTGGAGTCTCCTTCACTGGGGATATTCCAGAATTGTCTGGACACAATCCTGTGCCATGTGCTGTAGGATGACTCTGCTAGAGCAGGGAGGTGGGACCAGATGACCCACTGTGGTCCCTTTCAACATGACCCATTCTGTGATTCTGTGATCAATTACTCTTTCAGGTTATTTCTTGAGATGAACTGACTTTGTGGTATCTCCTAGGTCATTATGTCTTTCTCTGTATTAGGCTAAGAGTTGTACAACAATTCATCAACCTATATACTATTTTTTTTTTTTTGAGGACAGAGCTCAGTCGTAATGTTTACCTTTTTCTTTTGGATAAGCTGAATAATTTTTCTATTTCTGATCTTGTGAGTCAATACTCAAGAAGATATGATGCCATTTTCTCAAAAAATGTCCCTTTTTGACTAGGCTGGGTCAGGACTAATTAAGTTTCCTTTGGTAGTCTGCCTTTCCACCCAAAGACTATGCTTCCAGTCTATCTGTACTTCCCAGAAGTGGTTTTATTTGACTACCTACAACACCTCTAAGACTGGAAAAGATGTCAAGTTCTGTAGATACTTCTGAGGATTTTGGAACCTTTGCAAGCAGCACTGTAAAAGTACTGGAAGCTCTGTGAAGCATAGATTTAAAAGTTTTCAGTCAGTCAGTCAGTGACGTGCTAAGTAAAAGAAATTAGTTAAGCTTCTGCTGCAGAAGTTTCTACCCTCTGGCATTTGTGGTATGAATATAGACTTAGCATTATCAAATAAATCAAGATGAGGCTGTAATTTTTCTTTTTAACTTGTATTTTCATTGCTCTAGTTGAGATATTAAGAAGCTGAGTCATCTGCCTTTTTCTTCAATATTAACCCTGATCAGAATTATTGATTAAATGACCTCAGCTCAGATGCAGATTTTCTGTGGAATTTGAAAGCCCTGTCACCTTGCTTGTCTTTCCTAATAATTGTAAGTTTTGATATTAATGTTAACATGGACTCATTAGATATGTAATAAATGCATATAAACAGATACCTAGATAGATATAAAGATCGACAGCTAGATTTTTATCTAGACTCTATGAGAGCTTGCTAAACCAGAAATAGTCATGGATCATGACTTTTATTATGTCTAGACACTGTAGAACAAAAAGGTACAGTTCCTGCCTTCAACAGTTTTCTACGTATGTATAAGGTCAGGGCAACAGATGAACCGGGCTCTGAAAAAGAGGAGTTAAAAAAAACCTCAGAATACAAGCTTTGTTCTCAAAGTCAAGGGCAGCAATTCAAGTATTATCAAGCTTGAGGTCACTGTGACAAAAGGGGATAATAAACAGCTTTGCTGATGTTATGAGAAGTAAATCTGAGGTATGAGTTTGGATAAAAGGATCAAAGTTTGTAGGGGTTTTGTTGGTTTGGGTTTTTTTGAAAGCCAAATATTCGTGAAGCTGAATTCTCAAACTGACTGGAAGTGAGACCTGACATTTCAGCAATGAGTGAAGGCTTCATAGGTAAGTGAAGATATCTGCAAAGGGCCTTGATGGTGAAGATCTTCAGCTTATCTTTATTAGAAAACAGAAAAAGAATGATGTCTCAAGAGGGGTCACACTGTTCCTGTGGTGGACTGAGAAAATGTCCTGTCCATCAGAAGGACAAACAATGTGGAGAAGGAACAGTTCCTTCTAGGCATCTTCTGGGACACACACAATTTTATTGTCCTTTTGAACAGAGAGTGCTCTTCACTAGTGCATCCAGTCTCTATGAGGAGTTTTGATATATTTAGATTCATTTTTTCTACCCCTAGTTTCTACTAACATCCAACATACCTGGAACATCCTAGCAAAAGGATAAGAGTAATCACTTTGTTTCTGCAGACCCTGTCAAGTACCGAAAATGCTTGTGTGAGCTTTCTTCAGCTCAAAATGTCTCCACTGAAATATCCTTTTTTCTGTCCTGGATGCTTGCAGCCTTACCCATTTTGACTCTGACAGTTCAATATTTGACAAAAGTATTTATCTGAGCTGTTTGGATCTTTTTTCACAATAGTGTGGGACATGGACCAGGGATCACTTGAGGTCTCAGCAGATTCTGTGACTCAAAGTTTCTCTAGAAAATATGTGGGGGCAGGGAGGAAGATGGGGGAAGGTTGGAGTATGAAAATACAAGAAGTGAAGGTGTGAGGAGGCCCCCAAGCCCTTTATGAGATCTAAAAGTTAAGTCTGAGTGGGGGAGAAAGACAAAGCGTGAGTTAATAAATGATGCTAAGTGCTCTGCAGAGAATGGTTTTACAAGGCTAAACAGAATAAGGAAACCCAGAACTGAAGCAGGGGGAGCAAGGGGTATAATTCATACAAATAAGCTGGATGGTAGCTTCAGGAGAAAGGTAAAACCTTTATAAAATCTAATGATGTGTAAATACCACCTGCATTAATTATGCGGCACTATTGAATGTTAAAAATCTGAAGCCTGGAGCTAGAATAATTAATCTGCCCTTGTGATTGCCTTGGAAGGGAGAGAAAGTTACTCTTTCAGCAGTGCAAGCTAAAGTTACAAATAAAGGAAGAGGGAAGCTCATTGTGTTCAAGCTCTGCTTTTGACAACAGATAGTTTCTCAGGGTAGTTTGCTGAAAGTCTAGGGAATAGAGACCCTGTCCTTTTATTTATTTTAAAGGGTTTTTTTTTTGAAAGAATCTGAGTAATTTCAGCCTGAAATCTCCACCCAAGAGCAAGCAATTTTATTGGTGTTAGAGATCTGATAAGCTGGGGTCCACACTCTCCACCTTGCCCACAAACAAAAAGCAAATCCCTATGTTAACAGTATACTGTCATATCATGAAGGATGTGCTATATAAAGTATATGTGGAAAAAACTGTTTTCTGTTTTTGTTCCTGGCCTAGAGAGATTGTTTTCCTGTAATGTAACTTCTTCAAACAAGGTCTTCTAAGCTGTGTATGCCAAAATGACATTTCAACTTAGAATCAGCTGTTTACAGTCTAACTTCCTGTCCTAAATTTTCAGAAAATTAGAAAAAGTGGCTTTGGACTTGGAGGCACTATTTGATGGAATTAATATAGTGTCACCAAGAGTCAAGGGAGAAATCACTCAATTATTATAGGCATGTATGAATGAATGTACCACAATGAGGGATGCTCTTGTTACCCCACCTTTAATGTGAGAGAGAGAGAGACAAGCCCAGACTGATGCACCTATCATTTCCTAAAACTGACATTATTCTACCACATAGAATCATATTGGAAATAAGATGCAGCTCAGTTTTAAGTAGAAAAACTGTGGTTTAGACTGGTCTTTCACTGAATCTAATATTTTTGTTTTCAGATATAGGTGATCAAGGAACACAAAAGCTAAAATACAGAAATGTGTTAATATAGATATGGAAATGGCCTTTGTCCTGCTTATTTGAAATAAATCACAAAAGATTGCATGCCAGAGACAAAATCCATCTTCCATCTGCACCATATTGATACTTCTGTCTATGGACAGATTTATAAAATCTATTTTCTTTGTATATTTTAAATAACAACAAAATTGTGAACCCTTTGGGAAAGAAAATCAAATCAAAAATCCAGTGGGAAATTATCTTCCAACTATAGTCTACCTTTGACAACCTGGAAACATTATAATTTTCTAGTGTCCTGTTATATGAAGTATACCTGATTTTTCTTTTTTTAAATGGGAATGACATTTTCTGATAAAGCATTTTCCAGGTATTTTTTTTTTTCTTTGTGGGAGAAATTGAAAATTAAATATTGATTCACTGCAAGAATAGATAGGAATAAACAATGGGACCTAGAATAGGTATCAGGCTGCTATTGCAGCAAGTTAATGAAATTACTTTTATTCTGGGACAAATCTGTAGGGAATAAGGCCTAGCTGTCCAGGTTCAGATTAATAGACACTAATAGCAGTTTTCATGGATTAGTTTTGTAAAAAGTATATTGTTACCCAGCATTAGGGATAGTGTACAGAAGCACTAAAAAGTCATCTGTTTTTTTGTGGGTTTTTTTTTTGTGAAGCCTCTTTAATTATGTATTGCAAGGGTTTATTGTCTCCCTTTATCAGTTTGCTGGTATATGATTTTTTTCCCCTTGATGTATTTATCTTCTATCTCTAGAATTTCTTTTGAATGAAATAAATTGTATCTGTAAGAATATATGTACACTTATACTAAAGACAAGTGTTGAAGCTATTCATACTATAAGACACTTAATGAATACTGATCACAAAATCACTTTAAAATATATTTATTTTTATTAAGTTTCTTACCCTGAAAAGGATATGATCTCCTTCAAAAATCTCCTGACAGTTATGGAAGTTGCCCTTTGGTTCCATATCCCTTGGTTGGGAGTGGCTATATTGTTAAGATGTCTTTAATGAGACATTTTATTTTCAAAACACCCATTTGAATGTGAAATGGTAATTTCTCAGATGTGTAGAAAAATAAGTTATTGACCTTGAGAAGAAAAATTTAGAACAAGACTGGCATGTTAATATTGAGGAAAATATAGACAGAAAGAAGATATGTTATTTCAATATGTTATTTCATGTATTGCAAGCAGACTATCCCTTGAAAAATGTGAGTTGTCTGGCCTCCTCAAACTGTTTGCATGGTCACTATCTAGATAATCTGTTTCCTTTTTTCAAGATTACATTTCTATGACCAATGTGGAGTGTGTAGGGTTTCCCCACCCTCTCTGATTGTTGAATTATTTGAATACCTATGAGAAATTCTGCTTCATATATTTATGCTGCCAAAAGGAATATGAACCCACCTCTTTCATGTTATAGGGCCTCCAATGGGAGAGACTGAGGGAGTCTCCACTCCTTTGAATATCTTCTAAGCCAGTACTATAAGGTTCTCATACAAACTGACTGCCCTGGAGCCAAAGTCCTTCAGTGTTTAGAGCTGAGACACATTTGAACTAAATTATCCCATACTAGTGACTGAGCCATGGCCTATCCATTTCTTATTCCTGTACTGTTCCACCTTGCATGGAATAATTGAAGATTAGTTCAGTTAGAGGGAAAGAGAATCAGAAGAGCTGTCTGGGATGCCACTCGAGGGATTTAAGAAAGGGATAGCAAGTGAGAACACTTAGTTTCCAGTCACTGATCAAAATCACTTGCAAATATTTTAAACTAAATTGGCCAGCCTGAAAGTAAAAGATAGAGAGTAGCCTTCTCAGCTCAGCGAGTTCTTTAGCAGCTGAGGCACCCTGCTTGGAAAGTTATATTCCCTGAGGCAGAGGAGAGCAATGAATTTGAGCTGTACCTCCTGTAGGTGAGTGCCCTTGAGTAAAAAGTGAGGGACTGTTTCTTCTCATGTCTGGTTGTGGGAGGGTTTGCCAAATATATCTCTTCATTTCCATTTTTTTGCTTTGCCAAACTTACCTGAAAGGAAATTGAAATGTTTGGTGTTAGAATCACTTAAACACATATTCCAGTTTTAAATATTTACACAGATTTTTTCCTTTAGTTTTTATTCTAAGGGGAAAAAAAAGCATATGTGATCAAATTTTTTCTTTCAGCCAACTCCCCAGAAAAAATAATTTTCACACAGAGCACATTCCTTAGCAGCTTTGCTCCTTCTACTGTAAAATTTATTTCTCAGTGTTCTTATGTAGTCAGGCTTCTCCAAAAGTTCCCTAACTCAACCCATGGTACTAAAAAAAAAAATATATATTAAACAATGCTCTTGTTAATTTTGCAACAACTCAGTAAACGGATCAAGGGATTTAAATAATGTTTGTCTTGGCTCTCTTTCAAATGAGTCATTACTCTGTCCAAGACAGCATTAAAAAAAAAAATGAACAATTGTGGGAATGAACAAAACTTTTACACAGTGCTCGGGTAGATGAATACTTCAGACATTTAGGATATCAGTTGATAACCTACTTCATTAGTGCAATAAATCTTTGCACTGATTAAACTTTCTCAGTTAACTCTTCAATATGCAAGGGATTTTTGAAAGATTCAGCCAGAATTGAAAGGCTTTATACCACTGCAGATTGTTGAGCAAATGCTGGTTCAGGTGAGAATGGTCAAAAATCATCGAGGTCAAGTTTGGACCCTGTGCTAGATTTTTTTTTTTGGCTTTCCACACCATGTCTCTTTCTTACACATCAGTCACTCCATTTTTCAGCAGCTGTATTTGTCTTTTGTTGCAGTCCAGCCCTAAGCAGAAACATCAAAGTAGTTGGAGATGTAATATTAAATCTCCATTACAAATGCATATTGTGATCTTTTGAATAAATACATAAAAACTTATTGCCAAGTTGCCACTGAAATTCAGCTCAAGGTAGGTTTTTTTTTCTTAAAACACAGTTATGTGTTTTAGTTAGTACTACACTTATAGAAGTTAGTACTATAGATTACAGTTTTAGGTGACATAGAGGAACATAACATTTACTGGTAGTTGATGCTTCCAGAGTACGAGGAAAGACATTTAGAATTATCATACATTAAAGCTGTCACCTCTGAAGAGTGGACACTTAGTAAACACTAAACTGATTCCTTTGATAAAATGCATCTATTCTACCAAGTAAACTGAGCCTCCCTATGAGGAGTATGTTGCAGATTCATAAACAGGTGCTCAGTCTGATGCCCAGTGATTAATACTGTCTTCAATAAGTCTGTCTTCCACCTGGCGTGGAATGTCAATGTCTTCAACGCTGTCTTCAACTGATAAATGCCCGTCTTCAATACAGGTAACAGGGCTTGCCTTACTGCAATTCTTCTTTCCTAGTAAAATTTGGAATGGGTTTTGGCTTGTTACTCTCACATGCTACTTCCATTATGTGCAAGAGATTATGTGTAGATTTTGGGCTTCAAGGGATAGATCTGATACTCCCTTTTGCCTCTGTGAATAAAAGGAAAACCTTAAGGGCAAATTCATCTCTTGTCTTTCAACACTAAGGTATGCTTACCTTGGAATAAAATACACACTATGAAAATTATAGAAAGGGAATGCACTCCAGTGGTTTAAAAAGAAATCCTGAAAATTTCTATCACTGTTGAGTGATGATTGCAGTCATAAATAAAAGTAGCGGTGAGGCATCTCCTTACCAAATTCTATGCAGCATAAGACACTTGCTCTACAGTGCTCTGAAAACTATGCCAAATTCATTGCTCTAAGATTTTTCCTTTCTTATTGTAACAACTTTTCAAACAAGTCATTATATATTGTGCTACAGACACAGAACTAAATCAGATAATAATAACTCCAGTATTTTGTTCCAAATCCCTAAGGCATATATTGCAGTGTGATTAAACGTTCTTATAAATAAACCTTTCAATTTGGCCAGCAACAAAAGCTTGTGGAATCATATCTTTCAAAAATTTATAAAGTGCCTATTTTAAATTTAACTTGACCAAAAGGATATTTTCAGATTCTGATTTTCAGGGGATTTCCTGGAATAAACTTCACTTATTGGCCAAACTTCGCACGCTTGCACAAATTAATCTTCCTGACTTCACCATAAAATGCCTAAAATTGTTTTTCCATTCCTCTCTGTGTCTGCATACAGCATACATGACTTTTAAAATCTGTTTCTTTCAATGCAAATATATCTAAAGATCAGATTTCTTATTTCAGGCGTTGCACAAGCAGTTACATTGTGCATGTGTTTATTGTACAACTACATTCATAGAGCGAAAGGAGTCAAAATAAATGCGTAGAAGGACTCACTTGACCTCACAATGTAAATATAATTAATTCTATGTACATCCCTTAATAGCATTCTGTATTTTCCATTTGCTGAGCCATGGATAAAATTTTAATTTTGTTCCTACAGTCGCTCATCTAGATAACTTTCAGCATGCAAATGGCCTCAATAATTTCATTGGAATACTGAAAATCATATCAGGTGGTAACTTGATCCAGGATCTTGCCTTGCATCATGGAAATCCGATTTATGGAAAGCACCAATGATTTAAAGACTGTCAGCACAAGCTGCTAAAAGCAACATTGAGAAGTTAAACAGGCAGTGAAAATAAACAAAATAAGGTCTACAATGTTGGTGTTAAAATAAAAATTCATTAAAAAACCACTGATAAGGTAGAAAATCCCCTACCTCTGCAGGGGAGATATCCCATAAAGGACAGATTTATGCACATGAGGTGTAGATGGAACATTTTTGCCTAAGTTACAGACTGCAGAAGATAGTGATCTTTTAACTCACTGGTGAGTCACCAAGATATTATATAAAATATGAGCAGCAGCAGCAGAGGATAACATTGCTCATGAGTGAATCCATGACTAGTCTGGCTTGTCCCTAGCTGCCTAAAATGTCATGCCTGTCAAAGAAGAGATTCAGGACCCTATTAAGCAATTTATTATTTGTCTGTCTTTAAATAATCTGCCAAATTATTTTTTCCCTTATCTGGAACTCTCTGTGTCCAGATTTTATTGTAGTAGCTTAGAGAATTTAAACATTAGGAGTTAGAGTTTGGAAATAGGAGATCCAGATTGCTGGTGATCACAGTACCGTGATTAGACTAACTAGATGAACTAAAGTTTTCTTGTATCACAGTGGTCTTCTTCCATAATCTATGTTATACTTTCACCTGGGTAGTTTCCTCCTCCACTCTCCGCATTGTGTCTCTATTTTCCTAGCTAACCATATGTACCAGGCAGACAGACAATTCTCTCTGATATACTGTTGGGCAAAAATTGTACCCATACTGTCATGCTATCACTGAAATGCTTACATTTGCAAATCTAGGTTGTCTCTTTAATCACCATGTTAATTTTTGTCCTTGTGATGTAGGAGCTGAAATAGCAGGAACTTTGGCACATGAAATTTACATGTGGAAGCATATTAAATCTGCGGCTAAGGGCATTAGGTCAATTAAATGTCATGATGTATTTTAGGACTATGAAATAGCTCCTAGGAAGAATATCTTCTCAATCCTGTAACTTCTAATCTTGTTAGTGAGAAATCCAGTACATTTTATTTGTGTATCTGAATTGAAAAAAAAGGTTTAGGGAGAGGCAAGCACCTCTAACCTACCAATATGCTGAATGCATCTCTGCCTGGACCTAACTAGTTAGGAACAGCCTCACGAGGACTGTTGTTTCTCATTACCCTACTCTGATTTGTTTGATAATAAATGAAATTAATTTTTTCCCAAGTCAGCTCTCTTTTGCCCACAACGGAAATTGCTCACAGATCACTCTCTGTCTTTATCTTGCCCCATGAGCTTTTTGTTATGTTTTTCTCTCCTGTCCAGCTTAGGAGAGGAGTGATAGAGCAGCTTTGGTGGCCACCTTTTGTCCAGCCAGAGTCGAACCACCACAATGAGTTATGCAAAAGAGGTGAATGTATGTCTGAACAGAATAGAAAATACTACATATATTATATGTACATATATGTATATATTATACTCTACAGTATGTTCTGCTGTCATTGATGTCACTGTGTTAATGTGTGTGTTTTTACACATATATAGATAGCTGGCAGGCAAAGTGAGTTTGAACGCTGAACCACCTGGGGCAATTACATATAAGCCATCTCTTTCTGAAGTCAAAAGTAACAGGAACAGACATATATCATTGTCCCTGTAACAGTTCAAACTCAAGGATATTCAATTACTTAGTGACAGCTGATGATTAGATTAGATATGTCCAGTAGAAAACCAAGGGTGAGAGAGGTTTTTATTGAAAGAGAAATGCTTAGAAGCAATTTAATTTCTAATTATTTTTCCTGAATTATTGTTTTTTTCTTGTCTGAAAAGAGGGCGCTATGCATTATGGGAGGAATCAGACGATTATTATCATTTATTTTCCACTGAGAAAGGGGCCCCTCTTTTCCTAAAAAAAACAGTTATAGAAAAGGTTACTTTCATTCTCTGATGGAAAGAGAAGATCTGGAAAGATCATCTAGGTGAATGCACAACAACCATAGAAGCTAAATAACATCAAGAAGAAGGCCAATAGCTTTAGTGCTTTGTGGTTTAATGAAAAACCAGCAGCAGGATGTTAAAGCTCTCTTTGCTGTATGTCAAAGAGAGAAGTAAATATGAGCCATCTAAATCTTGAATGAAACAGCAGAAAAAAAGAATTAAAAAAGGGTCTGATTTTAATAAATAGACCAATTTGCAAAGACATTTCCAAGTTGCAACAATATAACTGCTTCTAAAGATGAACTGTATCGTAAGTAATTTCTAGTTTAAGAGTAAACACCAACAGTACTTTGACAGTTTTCATGTCCTCTCAGAGTTTGTGTAGTTTTTGCAAGTGTCTGCCAAAGCAGTCAGGTTGTCCTGTGTGATGCTTCTATTGCTTCTTGAAGAGGCAGTGACCAGACAGTATGGAAACACCACAGCAGTCTTATTTCCATACTAACTCAGTGTGATTCTGATATTATAGGTAAATCTTGCATCTAACGCCTGAGATAATAAGACATAAATATTAGCAATTTCTAAAAGGAGACTTTTATTCATGGATTATACAACAGTTTCTCCTGGATTCCCTAACGGAGTAAATGCCAGCTACAGCCAATACAAAATTATTAACAAGTTCTCTCGAGATTTCATTTTCATATTTGAAATCCCAATGAAAAAGAAAGCTGGAAGGAAGCCAGAATAGAAATGTCACTGATAAATTTCATGTTTAAATACATTGACTGAGTAAATAGAGAAACCTTTGAAGGCCTAGGCCCATGAGCTTCTCTACACAGTACCCTAGGAGAACTGGTTCATCAGAGAGGTGATCCAAAGATATGCAAGAGGAACAGGGATACTCTTCCAGGATGATCTTTAAGGTCCCTTCCAACCCAAGCTATTCTATGGGTCTATGATTCTAAGAAACTCAAACACGGTGGGACACACAAGATCCAGGCAGACTCACTCCCACCTTATGTGCCTGCACTTCTGTGAGTATCTGAGCCTTAGCTGCAGATTAGATGAGCTGTGTAGCATAAGGTGATGCTTTTGTTTCTGTGCAGCAATGTTACCATACCTTACTGATCAAAGGAAAGGCTATAAAAGTTATGCAACCAGCAATGCAGGTATCATATTACCAGCAAAACTGATAGGTTGGTTCTGCAAAATATCACAATCATATTTCAACAGAGCCATCCAGGTGATGAGAACATGGTTACTGAATTATGTTCAGTAAACACAGGTACATCAAAACACATTTAGACATCTTTAACCTAAATTTCTTTTTACCTTGCAGTGAGGACTAATCCCTGCCATTGGCATTAATCCACAAACATGAGTTTCTAAGAAATATTTTAGGACCTTTGTTAGCTAATGAAGCTGATTTTCTGTATGTTCTTTGCATTCTTTGATCTCTAGAACGTGTTCTGTCTTTGGGAAAATATGCCTACTGTGGCCAAAAACTAAATTCTGTAAAAGTTATACTTTCTCTATATTAAAATACCTCAGAACACCTTAAGAGACACTCAGTGCTCTGCTCCAGCCTCTCACACTAAACTTGACATTTATCAATTTCTGTCTCAAAAATTCTGCTCTCATGTGGAACCACTGGGGTCTGAGTGTCCATTCTGAATGCTTTGGAAGTGAAAATTATTCTCTTAATTTGCTCTGATAAAAAAAAAAACTTTGTTTTTATTTGAAGTTCATTCCACAAAGTATTTGCAATAGTACATACCTGTAGTTGTGACTTCCAAAAACATTGCTTTATGCACTTGTTCATCAGCCAGTGAGAGTTTTATTGAGGCAATAATGGCAGCACACTGAGATCATCAACAAATGCTTCCTCCAACTCGTATTTCTTTTGAAAATCCCCAATACACACATAACGGCAGCCTTCTAAAAAATCCTCAGATAGCTTATTCTGCAATATTTATATCATGTGATACCATTCCCCTGCATTTCTACCTCTAGCCAAATAAAAGAGCACACATTGTACTTTAATCATGATGCCAGTTTTCTGTTTGAAATGAACATCTCTGAACTTTGCACGTCAAGGAAAACAACAACACAAAACTTTATTTATTTATCAAGCTATGTACTTTCCCCATTCGCATGAACAATTTCAAAAATCTCTCCTGCTTGTCAGATGGCATTATTAAAACCATGGAACCCAAAGGCTGGGAAACCTGTTGATCTCTATTGTACTGTAATCCACACTTAGCAAAGGAAATGCTTTGAAGGAATGCCCTGTCTGAAGAATCCTGCTACTAATTTTATCAAGTATACTCAGATGAAAAATTTGCATTTTATATGAAATATACACTTCAGCATCCAGTTCTGGCTCCCCATTACAAGAGACTCTCAGAGATGAAATTACAGATGTTGCACAAGGAATTAATTCTGAGAATGAAGTGTGGAGATATATTCTAGAGGCCTCATGCTATTCCTTCATCGTTGTCTATGTCAAACATACAATTGCATTGTGTAGCTTTGGTTCATAGTGGAGAAGGACAAAAGGCATCTTTGGTGCTGTGATACTGAGAGCAGGCAGGTAGACTGTTCTATCTTGTCTGACTGAGACTACACAATAGATCAGAATGTAAAATGTAATCCAATCTGGATTATTTTTGATAGAAACAAGGAAGGATCTGTAACAGGTTCTTCTTTGATCCATGAACCATAGTTAGGATGACACCTCCCTTCACTTTCTTCCCACTCTACACTGCTCTGGTGCAGCCCTACCTTGAGTACTGTGTGTAATTTTTTGTCCTTCACTATAAGGAAAACACCAAACTATTTGAGTGTTTCCAAAGGAGAGCAACAAAGATGGTGAAAGATCTTGAAGACAAGACTTACGAGGAATGCCTGAGGTAATTTGGTTTATTCACCCTGGGGAAGAGAAGGTTGAGGGGTGACCTGATTGCAGTCACTAGCTTTCTCACAGAGGCAAGTGGAGCAGAGGTGTGCTGAGCTCCTTGCTCTGGTGACCAGAGACAGGACAAGAGGAAACAGAATGAAGTTGCATCAGGGGAAGTTCAGTCTTGCCATTAGCTTCTTCACTGAAAGGGTGGTTGTTTTCTGGAACAGGCTCCCCAGGGAAGAGGCCATGGCACCACTCTTGTCAGAGTTCAACAAATGTCTGGACAATGTTCTTAGTCATAGGGTTTAGTCTTAGGTGAGAAACAGGGAGTTGGACTTGATGATCCTTATGGGTCGCTTCTAATTAGAGATATTCTGTGGTTCTAGATCTTTCTCGATCTGTATTGCAAGTGTTACAGCCTTTCCGCAACACTGGAGACTGGTTTGGGAAAAACAACACTGTGATGCTTTTTAATCTCTGTTTAATCTTCATTAAATTGTTTCATAAAATGGTGTTTCAGGCTGCAGTGCAATGAATGCAATCTGAGCACTGTGTTTCATTTACATTGGAGGGCTGTTTCTCTGAGTTTAATGTCTCCTTGGGTCTGTAGACAATGTCCTATTCTAAGACAGGGCCATAGGAGTGAATTAAGCTCAAGCCAAGCTTCTGGAAGTTCAGGGCTTTGTTTCTCCAGTTAGTGAATAAACTGCAGTTTCTCTTCCATCTCTTTTAGTATTCAATGAACATCACACTGATAGTTATTAACTTCTGGATAAATGTCAGATGCTTTCATGGATTACTTTATTCACAAGTGACTGTAGAAACTGTCATGACAAAATAATATTATCAATTTTCCAGTCCTAGCTAATGAATTTGATTAATCCTTCAGCATGAAAGTTTATTGAGCACTGATTCAGAACTGAAGGTAGAAAATACCAGAACTTACCTGTACTTTAATGCCAACTCCTGTCTGTAAATCAGGTCCTTGCAAACAAAACACCAAAAAACAAAACAAAAAAACTGTGTGGATATTTATTTCTTTTGGTTTGGCTGCTTTCAACTATTTCTTTTGTAGCATTAGATAATCTATGTCAAATTTATCCTGGATAGAAAATGAACTTTCCTGTGTTAGTAGGGATAATATGAAGCATTACTTCAAATTGACCTTCAGTTTGTGATGGACATGGTTCATGCTTGAACTTTTTATTTAGCATCTTTCATGGTACTTCCCAGATAGAGCTAGGTTTGCTGACTTGTTAGTAAGCGGGACTAGAAAAGATTATTTTTGGTGAATGCAAGTAATTCAGAGCTTTTAGTCTTTAAGAATATTTGGAATCTGCATCATCCCTCTCACAGTATTATTTGCCTACTTTTTTCTTCTTAATGTTTTGTTACACAAATGCTAACAACTTTAATGATAATGGACCTCAGCAAGAGTAATCTGCTTTTCTGATGCAGTGGAGGAGCTGTTGTTCATCTTCTTCACTGAAGCATTTCACATTTGTGCATTGTCACGTAGCATATTACATTTAATCAGCACTTTGAAAGACCCTTGTCCTATTCAAGTACTTTTTCT
Source organism: Orthonyx spaldingii (assembly GCA_013397795.1). Taxonomy (NCBI): domain Eukaryota; kingdom Metazoa; phylum Chordata; class Aves; order Passeriformes; family Orthonychidae; genus Orthonyx; species Orthonyx spaldingii. The sequence continues at coordinate 25,056 of VZTJ01003237.1, forward strand.
TATGACAGATGATGCTTTCTGCCTCATTTTTCACAGATCCACTTGGAATCTCTCAGTGAATTTCTAAAAGTTGTTTTTCTTTTCAGTGTCATTGCTGTTTCATATCTTTGACATAAAACCATCCAACAGCTTCTATTATAAACATTCTATAACATTTCTAGTTTTACTGGACCTATAGCATCTCCCACATAGTCAACAACAGTCTTCATTCTTTAGCCTGACAAATTTAATATTTGTACTTTAAGCCTGAAATAAAAAATGAAGATATTGTAAAGCAGACCAAGAAAAAAAAAACAAAACACCAAAAAACAAAACAAAAACCTACCAGCACCATGTGAATGAGAGCAGTGGTAGCAGATATGCAAATATAAATTATACTCTGGGATATAGTTTTCATTTTAGAGAATGTCTTTTTGAAACTACTTATGTGGAAAGGTCATTGCATAAAACATAGAGTAGACATACAGATAAACTGTATCATACAATTTTTACTACTTTTAATGGTACAATTTATTTCCTCAGCTTGTGGACTAAATTACTGAGTTGACCTTTATAATGGACAAAAGTCAAAAGAGAGAACAGATTGTGAAGCAGGGAAGAACGTGCATATCAGCTGAAATTTCAAAACCTATGTACAATTTATCACAATGGGTCATCAATTCTACACCAAGAATGGGAAGAAATACATAATTTTTTTTCCATTAGTTCTCATCTCTAAAAAATAATTTTCATTTTAAAATCCAACAGATAAAAGTTTACAGGTGTATTAGGAACATAGACAAAGAGTTTATACAGATAGTTATTTCTCTTCCTTTCCATTTTATAGTACTCCAGTTCTGATGAATCTTTGTAACTGAGAAGGCCAAAATTATGTAAAAAACAAAGCCTGATGACATAGTCAAATCAAAATTTTAATCAGGAAATAAACATACAAAACCAAATCCTTAGATTCACATGACCTTGATGGCCAAAAAAAGACCAAGCCTTGACCTCTCCATGTGGAATTTGGAGTAATTCTTTAGGTAGAACAAGCCTAAATGTAATCCAGCATACAATAATTTCCTCAGGTTTCTTTGTCCCTAAGAAATACTGCTCTCCACCAAAAGTTCAATTTTAAACAACTCCCCAGAATTTGGAAATTTCTCAATAAGGCATTGGTCTTGACCTCAGAATTTATTTCATGCTTGACTACATACCAGTATCCAAAATTACATACAAATTGATGTAAAAATGAATTTTTGTAAAATACCTTTGCTGAGGCCAGAATGGGTGACAGGCCCAAGTTAGGGAAGCCTGGCTAGTTACAATGCAGCAGATTCCCCTTTTCCACAGAAAGGCTGTGATTGTATTTACCAATTCTGGACAATTTACTCTTCTGTCATTAAACATGTAATAGAGACTAGATAATTACCAGAAAAGTTCAGAGAAAATGAATTTCAGGCTTTAGCTTCACATTTATCCTGAGGCTGGTATTTAATGGAAAGAAGTAAGGGAGAGTATAATTAAGGCAAGGTGGTAGGAAGCCTGATCTCATTTTAATGGAAGATACAATTGGAACAAGTAAGGGATGCAAGAAAAAATGGGAAGACCCTCCCAGACAAACAACTTCTAGAATGTGGCTTCTTTAGCCTCAAAGCAAGTCTGAGAAGAGGCCAAGTCCACACACAGCTTATTGCTTTGTCTAGACATGTTGGAAGGGTATCATGACTGAGGGAGAGAGAAATGGTTATCTGAACTAAGGAAATATTGGTGCAAGAACAAGGCACATATAAACCATATACTTAGACTGAAAATGAAAAAGATATATTCCTAGCCACTAGAGGGGAGAGATTATGGAATTGCCTTCCAGGACAAATAATATGATAAACTATCATACATTCATTGTGATAACTAGATAGGTAGATTCTGCTTGATCTCATTTGCTGTATTGGTCAGTCTTCCATCAAACTGCAACAAAATGAGACTTGGAAACAAGCTTCCCTCTTCAAAAAAAAACCCCATTTTGATTTGCCTAAACAGGACTGGTTAAAAACTAAATGTTCTCCCTAGTCAATATGTCATGTATGGGATTGTTTTTATTGCAAAACCAGAACAGCCAGAAATAATGAAGGTCTCAGTACCATTTAATTTATTTATCATTTCTGACAGACATGTGCAAGCAAATGTCAAAGATCTCTCTTGATCTAAACTCCTAGGAACACTGGAATGAGAAAAATAATTGAAATTATAAATGTAACTGGATTGTAAGTTGAAGCTGTGACTCTTGAATTTCCAATCCAGCACAAAAGAGAGCTGCAGAAGGAAGATAGATTGAAGTACAGAAAATATTAGAATTTAGTAGTTCTGTGGCAGTTATTGCATTTATCCACTTAAAACCAGGAAATACTATAAGTTCAAATTTTCCAAAATACATAATTTTGCTTTTTTGTGCTGGGGAGAAAGTAGAGAGGAGTTCATCTCTCTAAGGCTGGTTACTACCCTTAATATAAAGATATCTCAATCACACTTTCTACAGGAACTTATGTAACAGCACAATTGCAGTATTATTTTTATGCCTGTGGGGAGACAAACTGTGCTGCTGGAACAATAAATGTCACTAACTGTCCAGAAAACTCACATTCCTACTGGCCTCTAAACTACAAATTGCCGCAACATCCCAACTGGGATTCACTGCATTGTGAAGCTGAAAATTTCTGCTGAAAATTTCCCCCAACAGAAGCCTCAGAAATAGGGAATAGTTGTGTGAACTAACAAGGCAAGGAAAATCTTTCCCTTTTCCAAGCTTTTACTCCTGTTCATTTTCCTTTCACTGCATTTACTACTAAATTTCAAGATGTTCTACTCCCACCTGCACATGGGAAAGAGGGTTCCTTTGCCTGGGCAGGGCAGCAGGCCATGCTCTCCTAGTCTGCAACAGTGAGTATTTGCAAAAGTGAATATCTAGGAAGCAGGTTATTGCATCTAGTGTAATAAAGAGATTTTTTTATTCTCCATCCTGTGTGATGGGAGGATGCTAAGCACTGATATACTGATATCAATAGACTCAAAAATTCATTTAGGCTGGAAAAGATTATCAAATACAGCCATTAACCAAGCACTGTCAAGTCCACCACTAAATCATGTCCCTTAGCATTCTTTAAATACTTCCCTGGGCAGCCTGTTCCAACTATTGACAACCCTTTTGGTGAAGACACTTTTACTAATATCCAATCTAAACCTTTTCTGGTGCCACATGAGGCCATTCTTTCTTACTCTATCACTTGTGACCTGGGAAAAGAGAAAAACACTCACCCCACTACCATCTCTTTTCAGGCAGTTTTAGAGAGACGAGGTCCTGCTTGAGCCTCCTCTTCTCTGCACTATACAACCCCAGCTTCCTCAGCTGCTCCTTGTAAAACATTCTCTAGGCCCCTCACCAGCTCTTCTTCTATGGACATCATATAATACAAGATGGATGGTACTACAAGAGAAAGGTGACTTGCATGGGACACGTCCTGCGGGTACATTTGAGTCTGTGTTTATTAAAGTTGCCTCTAGGTAACCTACCTGTTCAATGTCTTCTGTGCATTGCATTAACAACCAGAGGCAATGTCCCTCCTTGCTCCAACATTTTGAACAGCCATCTTCCCTGATTTTGATCTACTAAATTGTATCTGAATACAGTTGATTTGCAATTTGTCATATTTTTCTTTTCATGCTGATTCTGTGAGAAGGTTTTTTATTATCCTTCTAATGCTTCTCATTGAATTGAAGCTCAAAAATCTTCTTTATCTTATTTCACTGTGAGGCACAATGTGCCCTGTGGAATTCCAGTTAAAATGATTATAATAAGAAAGGTTAATACTAAAGGAGTTATGTTGCAAGTATTGTGTGAGATTAAAGGCAAACCATACATGGTAGAAGATAGCTGAAACATTGGATCAAAAAGATGTTAGAGGGCCCAGGACAATTTCTTCCAGTGAGTATTTATGCATTATAGCATAAAACTCAATTAATCTTATCATATCCTCACTGATCTGCCAAGCCTGTAGCCAGAACTACGGACTCTTGCTCCTATGTTCTTGCCTGGGATGTTGTGAACAAGACACTGATAACAAAAGTATGGAGAACACAAGGATGATGCTGGTTTGATAGGGATGCTGACAAAAGTAGGAATTTTTAGAATGATCATACATATACTGAATAAGAGTCAACAAAAATGGGGCCTTTGGGGAAAGGGTAAACATGGATGGACTGCTTGGAAGAATAGCGTGGACAAGGAAGGGCTCTCTGAGTAGAGAGGTCTAGGCTCAGTCTGGTGGAACATTTATTATGGTGCCTGTGGAGATGTCCTGTCAGTTTTTTCACTTGTATGATATATGCTGGTTTATGGAAAGCTTGCTTTTGATGAAAAGCTGTGGAACAGTACTTGAAAGCTCAGGAGAGTAGTGAGGGTGACAGAGGCAGAGAATATTCTGGATGAGTTATCTTCCAAAATTGTACATATTTAATGATTTGATTACACAGAGTGCAGCAGAGAAAATGCTCAAGTCTAGTGCATACTTCAATTTTAAACCCAATATACACTGACATTTGTTTAGCAAAATGTTTGGTCTATGCGGGAGTGTATGGTCAGTGGGATCTGCTGTATTTTGTTTAGTTTATATTGTAGCAAGTCATGACAATAGTCAGGTCTGATTTATTTGCTTAGAAAACTACCCAATTTTGGTGAGTATCATCTTTAGAATGATGAAGGCAGTTTTGTGAGTGCTCTTTGCAGATCAAGTGCACTGGCATATCTGTAAATCATTACTTTTGGGGAGTGAGTTTTCTTGAGGCAAGTATGCTGATCTTTGGTTATCCTATTTAATATTGCATAGCAAATAGATCACAGTGTTCTTGCTCACAATAAACACCTAAACAAGTATACTCTAGACTTTCATCCAGTGCACAAAGCGGCATCCCTGAAATTACTTGGATAAAAAAACACACCCACTGTGCACTAAAAAGAATTCACACATGCAATCGATGCAGGACATAAAAATACAGCTACCTCTGGGAAAAACTTTTCTGCAGGCCAGCTACTTCATCTTTGGCAATTCAGACCTGATACTCAGGGGAAACTTATAAAATACTTTCAAAAGACAAACCTGGGAACTAAAACTCATAATTCTACCAGATACTTAAAGTCATAGACCCAATACAGACCCAAAGAAATATTGTTTCATCAATGCAATAAATAAAATTTCTTCCTTCTCTTTTGATCCTGAAGTAATTTCTCAATGTTTCTCAAGATTTAGGTGATATTTTTTGCTCTTTTCCTAGACTGGGACTTAATGATCCTATCACCTATTCTCTTGCAAGCTGCATGCTCTGCTCTACTTGTGCTTATCAGACAATGGAAGCTCTTGCTTCCCATTTGCAGGAAAGGCTCAGGCTTTTTACAAGTTCTGTCAGCTGGTTTAATAAAAGATATTATTTCTTTAATGCAAACTAGCCTTGTTCACATGTTTGGACAATTGCGGCTGTAGCAGCTTGCTTCTTTATTGCCTATTATTAAATCATAGCAATCTTCATATGCATTAAATAGCCCCGCGACCCAATTCTTTATCCTGATAATTAGATTGCTAATGAATATATAACAACATCCTCATCCTGAGAGTGTTCTAATCTTTTCATGTTTTTATTTTCTCCTGGTTTGTTCCTTACTCTGGAAACACCTTTCAACTTCTTATCATGAAATACCTGTAACAAGAATTCAAGCTAACAAAGCCCATGAGCCTGATCACAGCAGTGTCTTCCAGAAGCTCTGAGGTTTGCTGATGCCTGATTTAGTTCTGTGCCTTTTAAACTCGTTTAGAAACCAAATCGTTGAATGTAGTTCCAAAAAATGCAGTATCCTGCCAGCATGCCTGCCAGCTTATTACTGACACGAACATACCTAAGAGTAGTCAGAGTCCTCTTTTTTCACTCTAAACATGCAAAAATATGTTAGTATTTTTCCTTCCTTGACTGTTGCCCTGAATCCCAGATCACTTAATTTATCATTAGTTCCTATTTTCCTGAAACCTCCATATGAGGAGAGGCCAAAATAATAAATTCTTCACTGGTTCAGGAATCTTTGGACAGAGTGATCATTGCAGAATTAGCATTGGACCAAGGACCTTTTAGTACAAGCACCTCTGCAAAGACCCGCACTGAAGGACAGATTGCCTAGGACAGAACTGCTCAGATGTAATGGTTTGTACAGTGGCTGCCAGCTTAATGAAAAGATGTTGATTGATAAACATCTGCCAAGAAAAGCTTGTAAGACAGAAATACAGCTCTATGAACCTCCAAAAACATTAAGCCAGCAAATGCAAAGCATGTCTGTATTTCATAGTCAGAGGGCATTTTTCAAAGGGAATATTGGATGGAATATTGGTGCTTTGCATCACTGGTGCTGTCAGCCAAGAGGATTAGTACTTTGATCTGTATGCAATTATGACTACACATCTAATCAAGGGGATTTTTGTGAAGTAAGTGTGCTGAAAGTTGATTCTTTCTGTATGCATGTAGAATGGAAGGTCCTTCTACTAAATCTCTCATATATTAGGGCTTTACCTAATGATGGTAACTGCTACATAACTCACTCTGAAGTGTGAAATACAAAGAATGTTACGTCAAAACATAGGGTAAGGATAACACAAACTTGCTTGTCATAACTCAGGAGAGATGCTGGAGCTGGGAAGGCAGCCTGATCTGCTCTCTGTGTAACAATGAGCACAACAAAGAAAAGGTAATGGGTAATAGGTAGTAGGCAACTCTTCCGAGAGTGCAGAGGAGCCCATTTACTGACCTGGTGTGCCCCCTAGGGAGGAGTGCTGCCTACCAGGAGCTCGTGTCAGGGTCGTCACTGAGAGTGAGGTCTCGTACAGTCCACTGAATATTATGTGCTGCTGTTGTTTCATGTGGGCACCAGGGATACTGCCAGGAGCACTCTGACAAGTATCGAGGATTACAGAGCCCTGAGAGCAGCAGTAAAGGACTCTGGAACACAAGTAGGTTTTCCATCAATTCTCCCAGTCAAAGGAAAATGTGTCTGAGAGGACCAGTCATATCTGGCAGATCAACAAATGATTACAGGACTGGTGCCAGCTGTTTAGATCATGCGACTCATTTTGAGAAACCTGTTCTCTGTGGGGCTGATGGGGTCCATCTGTCAGAGAAGCCTAAGTGTTATCTTCAATCACAGACTTGCCAAGCTGGCCAAGAGGGCTTAAAACTAAAGTTACCAAGGAACAGAACCTCAATCCATCCCAAACCCAATAGTTTGATGCCAGGGCCAGCAATAGATGCCTAGAGCCTGGAGAGACATCACAGGTCAGCAGGAGAGCGCCTGATGAGTAGCACAGGAATTCAGAGAACCACAGAATAATCTGAGTTGTGAGACCCACAGGGATCGAGTCCAACTCCTAAGTGAATTGCCCATGGAGGGATCAAACCCAGGCCCTTGGAGTTGCTAGCACCATGCTCTGGCCAAGTGAGCTAATCTCAAGGTCATTCCAACCACAGCAGCCAGTAATTCAGCTTCACTGGGGGCCTCTGTACAAACACTCACAGCGTAGTGAGTAAACAACAAGAGTTACAGACATGCACATGCCTGCAGGGCTGTGATCTTACTGGCTTCAGGGAGATGTGGTGGGATGGCTCCTATGACTGGAGTGTTGAAATAGAAGGATAAGGGCTCTGTAGGCAGGACAGGAGGGGAGACAAGGAGGGGGTGTTGCCTTTATGTCATTGACCAGCTGGAGTGTGTGGAGCTTCACCTGGGAGTGGGTGACAAGCTGAGAGCTGTTGGTCAGGATGAAAGGGACGGCAGGGATGGGTGACATCATAGTGGGGATCTGCTACAGGCTGCCTGACCAGAAAAACTGAGTGTATGAGGCCCTCTATGGGCAGAGAGGAGCCCTGTCCTCATATCCTCAAGCCCTGATCCTCATGGGGGACTTCAACAACCCCAATATATGTTGGAGGGACAACACAGCAAGGCATAAGCAGGACTTTTGAGTCTTTTGACTTTGAAGACTTTGGACTCATACCTTTTTGTCTGAAAATAGATTAGTCATGAGCAGCCTTACTCTCCAAGTCAGAAGCCACTTAAAGATCCTTTCTGCTGCTTGCCAAAGGGTTTTGATTATTGCCTGCCAGAAGAGATTATTCTCTAGTGAGATTGCATTTAGTGTCACCATTCCCCCAAACAGCCCTTTCACTGGGATGGAAAGCACATGCCTCTATTCCTGAGAACTCTGTAATTCTGCTTCACAAACAGACTTGATGACAATTGTCAGTAAAAGCTGATTGTTGCCCTCCATTTGTAAGTTCACTCATTGATAATGATTGTTAGGAAAACAGTAAGTTAATTCTATCTACCAAGAAAACCAAAAATTCAATAATAATAACAATAATAATAATAAATCAATTTTACTAAATATTTGACTACAATTAGCTGTTCCAAGAAATTGCAATGGAAAGATGTTTAATTAAATGTTATTTATGTCCCAATATTAGCTCTCTTCAGTTGTTAGCTCAGTATCCTTCTATGGTGGTGTTTTTGAACTTTTTAAAGCAAGGACAGTGAATGCCAGCCAGATTCTTCTGCTCTCTAAGCACTTTCCCACAGAGAATGCATCTTAAAGAAAGAACTGGTCAGAGGTTCTCTCAGCTTGTCAGAGTAGGGGAAGAATCAGCAGATTCTCTCCCAAGCTATTTTCTGGATATGAACCTTCTGTAAAGAGTAAGTTCTGTTGTAAGTGCATTAAAAATTTAGGTAGCTGAAAGGTTCTGGAAACATAGCCAATACAACACTGGGACTGGGCTAAGAAGAAAAGTTCTCTGAAAGCAGAATTTTTCTATTATATGTTAGAATGGTTATTGGAGATAGATAGTGCAGTTTCAACACCTTGAGATGCCTTTCTGCTCCAGTTGCTGAACCTTGAGTGAAACAATATTTTCAGCACTGGAATTTTCTTTCTCTGTCTAGGATGAAGACATCATGTAAGATCACAGGTAATCTTACATTGAAATGAAACCTGACACATAACATTCTACAAGAGAACAAGGTGGTTAAGGGTGCAATATCTACCTAATTGGTATGATTCAAGGGATCCACCAACAATTACTCTTAGTACTGAGGAGGCTGGTCCTCCTCTGGAGATCTCCAAGGAGAATGAGCCAAAATACTGTTATTTGCTTTTAGCAGTGAGAATAGTTATTATTGGAAGGGTGAAGTGCACTTGTATCATATCACAGATAATGAAAGAGCCCAGTCTGCTGATTCCCACGTGCTTTTACGGAAAACTGTCAGCAGGAAGCTTGGGAAAAGCTCCCATGGCACACATAAGGTCCAAGAAAATTAATATTAAGATCAAGAACAAAGTATCCAACAGAAAGCTTTTCATTAGCATCCTGGTCAAGTGAAGCTGTCCTGCTTTAAGCTAATGATGCCCAGATCTATAGTCTCATTCCATGCTAAAACTTTATTTTGAAGTCTGTGCTGCAAGTATATTAAGAGACAATGCTTTCTCTTGTTTGAAATTTGTATCCTAACTTAACCTGTATTAGCTAATCCATGCAGGCATAAGGTGTATAAAACTAGCAAGGTAAGGCAAGGTACTGGGTTCCTAATTTATCAGCTGATGCTTTTAAATATTACCTGTTTAATGAATATTTGATATGGAAAAGACTGCTTGAATGTGTAGTCTGGACCTGTGCCTAAGGTTGAACAATGTGTATTATATTCTTAACCCAAATTTGTCCAATCTAGCTTCTGCACTGTTAGAAGACAAGGACTGCAGCTAGGTAGGGTACACTTACAGCCCTGATGAGAGTGGCTGTGGATGCTCCCAGCTACGGAGGTGGAAGAAACAACAAAACCCCTGTACACTGGTTTCATCTACCTTCTCAAACTTATTGTGCTTACCTGTGATAGCAGGGATTATGGACTCAACCACAAAACTAAAAGAATGTCAGCTCATAATCCTTATCTCTTTGCCCATTTATGCAAAGACAGCTCAAAGGAGAGTTGCTAATATTCAGATTTCTGCCATGGAGTCCTATGCAACTGGAAAAAATATACCTGAGACTAAAAAAGTGACTAATCCAACCTAGGTGGTTAATGAGGAATGACTTAGCACTTGTCTGACCAGGAAACAGCTATAAGCTTCCCTATAAATATTTCTCCATATGAATGGAATTTGGTAAAATTGACAAAGACATTCAAAGAGGCTTTTTTGTTTTCATTTTTGTTTATATTTCTGTTGAAATGAAAGAAACTAATAAGACTCTTTTACATAAAAGAGTTAAAGATGTTAAATACAAACACCTGTTAATGGAAGATGTACCATTCTTGTGTTTCTGATAAGGGAATGTCATTGCCACTGGCCAGGCTGTGAAACAGCAAAACTACCACAACCTCTGACAAAACTTACAGGTGGCACCCTTCCTTTTTAAGCACCTAGATGAAACAGCTTGGAAGTGTTCAGTATCCAGCAACTATGAAAGCATTTCTACAATGGCTGCTATTGCCTAAGCAATTCCAAAAGTGTATTCATAAATGTAGAAGGATTCATGGAAAGGAGAAAAACCAAAATTTTAGCTTTGAAAACACAGAAAAATGCACAAATGAGCTCTGACTGCTGATGAAATCACATTAACCACAAAGAAATACACAGATATCTCTGAGAAATAACATTATAAATGTAAGGAAGGTATAGTAATAATTCCTATGGAGTCAGCAGAAGGTGAACATTTTGAAAATATAACCTGAAATCCTGGATGCCTTCCTCTTGTGGTTGAAGTAGCTTCAGCTGAGGGTAGCAAATACATAACAGAAACAAACCTCCACCATTAATTTTAGGTCCCAGTTATGCTAAACTATATGAGTAATTATAATTTAATGAACCTAACTTGTAATTAACTAGATTTGAATTGTGTTAATATACCTTTCATATGACATATTGTCTTTAAATTACATTCAGATAGTACTTGAATTTTACAAAAAACTACCTTTAATGATCAATTCACCTTGATAGTTTTATAAATCCCATTGGCATTATGGTTCCCAGTTTATTCTACAGACTTGAGATTTATCCTTGGGCCTTGTGGAAATAGATGAAGTATAGGCCCTCCAATCTGAAGGAGCCGTTATGAATTTTCTGTGTCTAGCAGTATGGATAGCTATATAGTTATAAGCATTAGGTCAATCGAATCTGAGCTCACATAGATACATTTAGATTGTCCTTGATTTAATTATGTACAAACTAGGACACCGGATTCAGAAAAAACATGATCAGTCCAATCTAAAACTAAGTTTGTTATTCTTTAAAATAGTGTAAAGACACTGTCCTGTAATAACAATATTCCTTGACAGAAGAAATTAGCGATTTCTTCATTTCATCTATCAGGAGAAAGAAATCAATATTTTCCATAAGCTTAGTCTCACAAAAATTTTCTTGAATCATTGTCAGCCCCAGTTTGAGGTGACATTTCCTCTCTCATTCAGACACTTCCATCATTTCTCAGTGCTATTGTAAACCCTGAGAAACAGTGCTGCCAATAGACCTGAAAAAATAGATACCTACAGAACTAGACAGGTACAATTGCCAACTGTGATGCTGGTTCATATCATATATCTATCATCCTTGAGAAAGAAAATTAACTATTCTTGGCTCAACCTCACTAGTTGTATTCTTGGGAGATGAAAAGCAAGATATAGTTTGTGGGCTTTTGTTTTGTTTTGTCTTTTAAGAAGCTGCACAGTAGCTGTGTAACCCACAACTGATGGCAACCCTCCATCAACTAGAGCTCCAATTTGCCGATGAAATAAAATGGCAAAACAATACAGCAAAGTTGATGGCAACCCTCCATTAAGCTCCTGATATACAAGACATTATTATTTAATTAGCCCTAACAGAATTGGGACCTAAAACAATTCATCTGAAGAAATTACCAAAGTGAGGAATTTGTGTCAAAAACATGGCTAGTGTCTAAGAGTCCTGGGAGATTTAAAGTTTGTGCAAATCTGTCAGCAAGAAGGTATTGAGGCAACAAGTAAAAAAAACAAAAAAAGAAAAAAACCCAAACAAACCCCATGTAAATCTTCAGATTTCAAGTCAGGGTAAGTCTGCAGACTTTAACTCAAAGATATGATTAGAAATTTTTTAAAAATTTTGAAGGAACATTCTCCTCTGTCTCCATTGTAAACACACCGCTTTAAAAACAAGTTGATGTTTCAGGAAGGTGAAATAGGACATATAAATGAAACTACTGTTAGGCTTTGTCCCTGGTTCAGGACTGTGGTTAGCATATCTGTAAAATGGGTGGCCTAAAAGGGAGCGACAGCTGCTCTCTGTTGACATCTTATGGAGAAAACACAAGGCAGAAAACATCAATTGACAGGTCTTCAGAAAAGGCTGTAAATGTATTTTCCAGTCAGTTTTGAGGAAATTTCTGTCTAAAAGATAGGATTTATCATATAAAATTCAGCAATTTTTAAGATTCTAATCTTGTGTGAAAGTCTGAGTCAACTAACAACACCTATAAGTGGCTGGGGTAGGCAGGCACTTATATAGATGTTCTCAGAAGAGTGCTCATAAAGCAGGTGCCATATGGGCATGCTTTCTGGACACTCCTGAATGCTGAGGAAAGGTACATTGTCCTTTTATAGCATACCTATAACAAAAAACCCACTGCACATCTGCAAACATATTATTGATAATTAAGTGCAAATCTGCTTCTATTTTGAGGAGGAGGTGGAAAGCAGCAGCCTCAGTAGCTTCCTTCACAGCCAGCGGAGCCATCAAGAAAAGCAGAGCTCCTTGTGTCACTTCTGTCCCGCTTACTGATAGAAGGTGATATGTGTGAAATAGTTTCCAAAATCATGGCTTCAGAGGACAGGTTTGAAGAAGACCAAGCAGTGAATGTGTAAGGGAAACAGGCTCCTCTCTTGGCCGAGGCTTTGTGATATGAGAGACAAACCTGTCACTCCCTGCTAAATATCTGAAAAATCTGACTCCAGTTTTGTGAATTTTGCCTTGTAGCTTTTTCTGTGGCCTTCCTACTTCTTTGGGCCAGACAGCAGAAGCAATTAATATTTTTTTCCCCCCCTTTTTTGTTAAGAGACTTCAAACCCTTTACCAAGAAAAGTCAAAGATATGTCAGTGTTTTACTTGAAAAAATTTGTAAAGTTCTAGAAACACCTTTTATTGTTGCCCTTATTACTTAAAGGCATGTGATTTGAATATTTTTTGAGAGTGTCCAGGAGACTAAAGTACATCCTTGTAGATTGCTTCAGCACTTACATTTTCATGCTTTTTGTCATACTGGTTTGACGCATCTGTGTCAGGGGCTAATTTTAAGTAACAGCCTCTAAATATTGTAGACCAGGGCATCTGCTCAATAACTTAGGCCAACATTATCAGAAAAATTGACCCTAAATATTCCAGGAGCACTTAAAATTCTGTACCTAGTTTATTAAGAACTACAAAGGAGGAAGAAAATCTTTGACTAAAGTTAAAAATGCGGGTCTGTTTTTCTTTAATTTTTATGTTCCTGCTATTTGATGGTACATGATACATATTTCTCAGTAATAGACGGTGATGCTCAATAAGCACCTTTGTGAAGAGGCCAAATTCTCTCTTAAGAAGCTGAAAACAATTTTGAATAGTGCATTGCAATGGAATAGTCTTCATGTATGCAAACTCTGCCCTTTTTGCTCTTTCTCTGATTACTTGGAGAACCAGAAGTTTTCATACACCATGGATTTGTGACTTCATATTGATTTTCTTGCTGCTTTTCAGACCTTTTGTTTGTGTTTTTGTTTTTCCTGTGAACATTGCCTTGTATTTCTACATCATTCCCTATAACAGTAATTTTTCTCAAAGCATTCAATAAACTAATGATTGTGCAATTCTCTGCTCATTTTCCTCCTGCTTTTAATCAGCAAATACATGTTGTACGATACTACAATAAATTATATATATTTATACAAATCTGCCTGTGTAAAAAATATGCACGGACCTCAGTACTGACACAAGATGAAGAATACTTTAAAATCGTGCTGTAAAATCGTGCTGTAAGTAATTCGTATTTGCACAGTGTATTAGTCCTACATGGGTTGTGCTTGCAAAAACCACAAAGTACAGTGTGTGTTTAAATTCTCATTTTCTAAAAGCAAAGCAACTCAAATAGTCAATGAACTTTTAAGAATAACAATTGCATCCAGTTCTGAGGCCCCCAACATAGGAAAGATGTGGAGCTACTGTACTGAGTACAGAGGAGGGCCACAACGATGATCAGAGGACTGGAGCACCTCTCCTATGGAGACAGACAGAGAGGGCTGGGACTGTTCAGCCTGAAGAACAGAAGGTGCCAGGGAGAACTTAGGGAAGTCTTCCAGCACTCAAAGGAGTTTTTCAAGAAAGCTGAAGACGGACTGTTTACAAGGGCATGTAGTGATAAGTTAAGGCTATCACTCTGTGTCCTTCAAACTGAACTGGCTTGAAGCTGAAAGACAGCAGGTGTAGATTAGATGTTAGGATTTCTTTCTGTGAGGGTGGTGAGGCATTGGAACAGGTTGCCCAGAGAAGTTCTGGATGCCCAGAATGCCCCATCCCTGTTCAAAGCCAGGTTGCATGGGGCTTTGAGTAACTTGGTCCAGTGTAGAGTATCCCTGCCACAGCAGGGGGGATTGGAACGAGATGATCTTTAAAGTCCTTTACAACTCAAGTCATTCTATGATTCCATGATTCTGTGATTCCATGATTCCACGATCCAATTAAATGTGGTCTTGGAAACAATTATAGACATTCTTAGCTCTACATGCAGGTAGAGTTTAATATTGTCATTGGCTTTACAGCCTTATTCAGAAGAAGCTGAAGAGTATGATACTTCTTTAGCACCTACATTACTTTCCTATGGAAATATTGCGGAAATTATTCTGGGATGCTCCAAAATACAGGGCCACTACAGCACTTCATGGCAGCCTCAGCAATCTTTTTTTCTGCTCTTTGTTTGGGCCCTGAGAGCATCAAGAGGCTTTGCAGTGTCACTGTCCTTCCTGGGGCTCTGGCTGTGGATGCTCAAACCAGCTCTGAGGTAATGTGTGAGCAAGAGGAGTGGGAAGCGGTGGCCCCTCCACGTGGGAGCTGTGCTAGAATTGGAGCCTGTGCCTTCAGCTGCATTGAGGACAAACCAGGGATTGTACCTGGCCACAGACCTTGCTGATGCTTCCTTTGTTGGTTTGGCCTTGGAGGTGCCTCAGCATGCTGCAGCAGCTGAGCAGGAGCAGGAGGAGGATCAGGAACAGGGCTGTGCAGGGCTGGCTATCCCGGAGTGGTCCAATCCACTGAGCATTCCCAGCATTTGGCCCCTCAGGTACATACGACGATACCTCTTTTGTTCAGTTAAAAGCAAATATATTTTAAAGGTCTTCACCTCCTGGAATATATCTCTTCTATTTTAAAATACAGTAAATAAACACATCTCTGATATGGGACCGTGGAGATCAAGCTTATAAGGTGAAGCAATTTTCCCATTGTAACAGAAGAATGAAAACAAGCAATATGTAAACTCTTCAAGGACAACATTTAATTATATTGCATACTAAAGAGGACACTCAATGCTACTGCATGATAGATGGCAAAGCTGAATGAGCTCATATTAACTCTTATCTCTTAAGCAAATTTAGTGCAATGATTGGTAAAGTCCATTGTGTTGCTAGAAAAGACAGCAGATGAAATAATCTTGGATTTGTAAATTAAACAGCACAAATTTTCAAAACAATAGATCAGTGTTATGGTAACTGAAAGGATGCATTTGCTTAGCAATTATGACTTAACCAAACAGTGAACAGTATGTTCTAAAATAAATGCACATATACAGTAACCTGACAAACAGAAAATGGCCAGTGAACAGAAATTGTAAGAACCATGCTCCATTTATTCAGAGTCTCACGATTTAAATATTAGATAAGAACCTGCCACATCTGCTTTCAAGTAACCTATTGGGCATTAAGTTTGTAGGTTCACAGGCAGTACAAGATAGGCACAGGAGGAAGAATTCAGTCCACAAATCATTTGGAGTTCAGCTTTTCCAACAGCACTCCTGAGCCATACTTAGATATTGCAGAGGTTATAGTATGAGCTACTGTTTACTCAATTACTGAATTTGGATCAATGGTCTAGGAATTGCCTTCTTCTGAACATATTTTTATAGAGAAAATAAAATCATTCATGTTCAGATCACCCAAATGTAGAGAGACAAAAAAAGAGATTGATGCTTATCTCACTAGACTCAACTGAAAATTCATTTTTGCATATTTTACTTATTTTGAATAATTGGCAAGCACAATGGTGCTTCAGAGGTATTTAAAAATATGCACTGACTTGAAGGCTCTGTTCTGACAATATATGTTTTCATTAAGATATATTTAATGAACTTCTCACTATATTTGACTGTTCAAACTACTTGATCAAATACTTACTGCATAAAATTTCTGTCAACTGTTTACAAAATAAGACCCTAACTTCCTGGGAAAATATTGCAGAATGTGAATCTTACTGTTAGTTTGTGTGAGTACATTTTCTTTCACAGGTTTTGTAAATTAATACAGAAATCAGATAATAAAGAGATGCAGGCAGAAGATTAAAACAAGCCCTTCAGCTATTTGGATGATGGCTGCTGCAGAAGACCTGACAGAGTGTAAAAGAGAGCAGTTGTTGAAAGCGTGCTTTGCTTCCTTCCTATGCTACTTGTTTTTGTTACGGTATTCTTTTTTTAGTCTAAAAGCTATAGTTTTAATATTTTTACTGAAATATCTGTGGACTTTTTTTTGCCACTCCCTGCAAGAAGGGGCATCTTTCCCTTTTGATAATAAGACATTCGGTTCTGCATAATTTGATTTATATAAGAATCTCTGTGAGGTCGTAGCATTTTAGGGGGCTGTGACAGAGACACAAAGACCTATTCATTGTATGCCACACGTAAAAAAGTGATTGCATACATATTCATTACTTTGTATTTTTTACATAAGAGGAAAAATTCCATCTGTCCCCCTTGCTGCAATTTACTTTGCCTGTTTTATATTCTCTATTTTAAGTGAATAGTGAAAGCAAAATGCCAACAGTATAACACTGCATAGATTGAAATGAAACTATGCTGCATAAACTAAACCAATGTAAAAGAGACTGTTTAGAAATAGAAAAGCATTGCTGTTCTCTCCTCCCTCAAGCAATTCATGCTGACATGGTAACATCAGCTGAATCCAAGTGCAAGATTTTATGCAGGCTCCCTGGAGCACACTGTTTTTCAATTTTTGAAATGTTCAAAGGTCTGACATGGTTGTCCCCTGAGTTTCCTGGTAGCTATGTTCCTACAGAGACAATGAGGATTTTAACACAAAGTTTAATACTGAGTTCAGAGAACTGCTGTGTGGCTGTGCTATAATTAGAGGAAGGGTTCACTTAAAATTAATACCTGCAACAGAAGCCCTGAAGTACTAGACAGTTTGAACGCCTCCTAAGAGTGAAGTCCTCAGAATGAACTACTCAGCATAAAGGTAGCACTGGTAATCCTCACAGTGCCAAAACAATCACAGACAAAATGCACTTTATGTTATTGAAAAAGTACTGAAAAAATCCAGCTGTTCCATATATCTTCCTTGGCTGCCTCATGACAAAAACCAGAGTAAAAGAAAAAGCCAAAAGCAACAAATCACACATCGGTCCATTTAGTTGTATTTGGGTGAAGATTGTTACCAAAGGCCAAAATTACTTTCCTTACAATTCTGTTTTGCATCTGGAATAATTTAATAGGTCTCTGACATTTTATTAATTTAACTTTAAAGTTCAATTCCCTGATCAAAGGCATAACCCACTTCCTTTGCTTGATGAGATTGTCTGTAACATTTACCTTCCATGCTGTCTTCGACAAAATAACTAGCTGTATTAGCAGGGACCAGTAAACGGTATGGCTAAGATGCTCCCTTGTCAATGTTCTTCCTCTCCCTCTCTTAGTCAATGAATCTTGATGCCTTTTTTTCACCATGATATAGCATTAAGAGGGAAAGTAGAAAGTGTCCTTCCTTAATTTAAATAACTTGTAGCACAATACTAAGGAAATCTTTCTAGAAAGATGTAGGTTACAGGACAGCAGATCTGATTCTCCCATTTTCTTGGCAAATATTTAGTAGGCTCTTTTCTGAAAGGGAGAGCAATTTTCACTCTAGCCTTGCCCTCAAAAGAAAGCAGTTGCCATAACCATCTTTTTGATGCAGGACAATCCCTTTGCTGTGTCTTAGGAATACTCTGAGAAGACCTCTCTCTCCTTCTGATACATTGTTGTTGGACACCAAGTCAATCTAGGCACTGAACTACTTAGCTATGCCAAGGTTGCCTTAAACCAGTCACATAAAAAAGGGAGAACTCTATGCACCAGAGAGACTTGGAGTTAAAAAAATGAAACAAAATGTGCTTATTGATTGAAGACTAAGCAGCTGCCCTTTGAGTGGAGGAAGAAGAAAGGAATTCAAATTGCAGTTTTGAATCTGGTGCTTACCTTTGACATAAAAGCATGTGTCCTGTTTCCAGATTTTATTCAAAACCTCTGTCCACATGACACAATTTCAGGGGAGAAGACCGTGCAACCACAATTACATACGAAGAAACCAGGCTCAATCCCCAACACTGATCCAAAGCCAGTAAAAGCTCTTCTGCTTTTTTATGCCTCTGACATAAACTAAGAAAACAAACAAGCAGAAGTTCACAGGAGCTGTGGGAACAGCATGATGCCAGTTTGGTGGGATGAGCTTTTCACACCCTCAATCAATACAGCTGTCTGGGCTGGCAGCAGCTCTGTGGCACGGCCTCCCTTTCTGCTCTTGATAGGCAAGATGATCTGAGCAGTGGCTCAGGACACAAAGCAACAAGAACTGAATGGGCACAAGAAACAGTAGTGAAGATCTTATAAAAACATGAAAGGAAAATAAGATGAAGGGAAGAACCAGCCACAGTGGGCAATACTTTTGGTCATGCTTAAGTGCCAACATATAGTGTTGTCCTGAGCACTACCTCTAAGAGCCAAGTGGGAAAGGAGGAAATCACATTGTCATTCTGCCTCCAGGCAAACAGGATTTAGGAAATCAGTGAAATTCAAATGCAAGAAAAATCCATTTCATGGTGTCTGCTACATGCATCAGAGATTAGAAAGGGCAGAGAGAAAGACAGAAATCAAGACTGACACTTTGAAAATGTATTCGGACCATGCAGACACTGTGAGGAGAACTAAAAGTTATCCTTACCTAGAATGGCTGTGCAGGCTCCACCTAAGCAGTAATTTCCAAACAGTGATCCACTGGCTGTCCCGCCATCATAGACAGACACCTGCACACACACACACACTTGACAATGAACATGAAAATAATTCATAACAGGGAGCTGAAAACTGCCAGATCATCCTAAATCCTACAGCTGTTCAAGAAGAGGTGCAAACTGTGAATTTCCATGATTGGAACAACGATCATGGCCAGCAGTCCTGACATCTGCATTCTCTCACGCTACAGTGGGAAAAGAAGATACTGCATTTGAGCAGTGTGACTGGGACAAATGAGAAGTGACATGCTCTGGAGAATGTATGCATGTATAGACAAGGTCATCAGAGCACTCCTGCTTATTCTTCCTCAGAGCCTTGCCCCCAACAAAATTGGCTGACTCCATATTCAAAAATGGTGAAAGGAATGTGCTTCTATACAGCAGCACTAACTTGACTTTGAAGCAGAGTACAATGGTATTTCAAATGCTATTGTAAGACTAGAAAAGCATAAAGTAACTCAGGAGCCAGCTTAAAATGTCTGGTGAATTCAAACCTTTATGCTCCTTTATGCTTTATATATCACTGGGTTTAAAAAGATGCTCCCCTACATATATGTTGTAGTATTGTCATATTAGATTATTATACTCTTACAATTATACATTATATTGTAATTACAAATGATTATATTATGAGGAAGCTATACATGTACCCTTAGCATCTAGGACAGGCTGGATATGCTACTCACATGAATTCATTTGCCTTTCCCTGCATTTGTTCTGCATTTGACTGTATACAAGGCAAGATTTTTTACAGAGTAAAAACCAACAGTAGAAAATGAGTAAACAAACAAAAAGGCTAGGTTTTGTGCTTTAGGTGCAAAAGTACACCACTTTCATTAATTCCTGCATACTAAAATTTTCTTTCTCTTTTCTCTTCCTTCTCTCTTTCCCTCCTTTTCCTTCCCCCTCCTCCCCTCCCTTTCCTCTCCCCAGCCCCCTCCCCCTTCTCCTCCTCTCCTCCATTTGTCAGATATTAGTAAACTTCAAGGAAAAGCCCAAGTGTCATACTATTATATTTAAATATATTTCAAGATTCACCTCCTATAACACACAAATATTACATTCATATCATGATATTTGCATTTGCAATACCCTTAAATGCCAAAGCGTCATTAAACATGATTCTGCAAATGTTGCTCAGCTTTTCCCAAAGCCAAGAACAAGGCTAGGCATATACTTAAAACTAACAAAACTAATGAGGTTATATATAGAAGAGTTAACCTTTTTTGATGTAAAAGAGCATAGAAGGATTAAAAATGCTATCTGAATATTAACAAATTTATTAGTAGTCTCTGGAGATAATTCCGATTTCTTGCAAAGATAAGGGTTACTCTCAGAAACAAAGGTTTAAGTGAAAAACTTCTGCAGTATTGCAGATGAGCTTGGGACATGATGAACATGCGGTGTCTGACTCAGTCATGCCATTTGCTATCTCCATCTAATCACATTTCAGAAGGTCAGGGTCCCTTGTACAGCACCTGAAACTGAAAGCATTTGTGGCCACACTTGGCCATGAAATTCAGTGGTCAATACACTTTCAAAGGGATTGTGGCTCTCCTTAGTTTGAGTTCAACCTCTTCTCAGAGAAAAGTCATTCTCCGGTTTGAGAAATGAAGACTTCCTCAGTTAGAGGTCTCTAGACCATCCAAATGTAACCTCTACAGTCAGGATCCGAACACAGGACTATCCTTATTGCCACTAGCCACTATCCTTATTGCTTAAATTCACAAGACTTAGTTTTAAGTGACAAATAGCTTTGCTCTTAGCCCAATCCACGTCAATAGTTTGGCAATTAGAAGAGCCTCCAAGGAAACACAAGAAGGTGTTTGGAAAGCAAATGCTCAGAAGACACTAGAGGCTAAGGATCATTCTTCATGTATGAATGCTGAAATTACAACACACTTAAATAACAGCTGGTATCACTTCTTCCACCTGTGCTTTGTAAGCACTCTCCACCAGCAAATAAAATATACTCTCAGTCTTCATCTGTTGCTGCTGCTGGCTGACAGAGAACATCCTGCAGCCACGCTGCTGAACACTCTCACCATCGACAACAGGGGCACATCCAAACTTCCATTTGGAAATTATCTATTGATGGTGTTGATGCTCAAACTATACCCAGAAGCTGTTGAAGACATGAAATGGGCATTAGCATTGGCTAAAACTGTGCCAGGTCCATCCTAAGACATCAACAGCATATGTTAGCAGCAGCAGCACCTAGAAATGTTCCCTAATATAATTTGTTTTACTTACACAGCAAAGCCTTCAAGCGCAATTTGGAAATGAGAGATTTCAGCATTTTTCCATTGTCTGTAGAGAGGGTGCAGGAAAACAATGCTTAGTGAGGTGCCTATTATAAAGAATTATGGATCCAAGCTTGGCTGACTACTTTGGGACAGGGGACAACAGATCAGGACATTACAGTGCATGTGGGGATTCTTGAGATGAAATACCAAAGAAATTTTGCTGGTCCAGATTGAAGATTTTTTACTTCTGCTTATACTTAGAGCGGCCCAAGTTCCAACAGGCCCAAGTACACCACACACTTGGATTCAGTTCATGACTGTGCTTTGTCAGATTCAGAAACTACATTCTACCAGTGATTGGATTTGGCAGATGTTTTCTGAAACTCTGTCACACGCCCAACATGTCAACCCTGCTGGCAGGTGCTGTTTTCGCTCCAGGACAGGTTTTCCAGGCTATGCAGAGCTTTGTGCCAAAGCAGCCAGCCTGCAGTCCTGACTGCAGCAGAGATAAACCTCAGGGGAGCCACAGGTAAGACACTTTCCTCCCCAGTCTTATCCATTTATTTTACTAGACAAATGGATTAACTAACTCTGAAGTACTAAAGGTCTCCTTGGGTAGCAAATTGCCCTTAACTTCACCGGTTTCTATGAGAACTGACATTGCTCAGTAACTCCCCAGTTTTGCTCAGCACCTTGCAGTACTATGTCCTAAAGGATTATCATGGGTGTGAATTGAATACAAACAAAGCAAGACCCATGACATTATGAAAATTCCATCACATATATCTTTTAAAGGTGTGACAAATGCAATCCATTACAAAATATGAGAGAAAATTAGACACCTTGTCTTGACATCCACTTCTGTCAGAAAGATCACACTTGGGAAGAATAAATCTGTAGCTCTTATTAACTAAGTTATGAGCATTTTGTTAATTATAGAGATGACCTTCTTCAGAGCTGCATCGTCTGGTCTTGAACACCTCCAGGAATGGGGAGTCCACAAACCCTTTGGGCAAATTATTCCTGTTCCTCACCACACTTATATTATAGATTTTCTTCCTAATATCTACTCAAAATCTAGCCCCCTTCAGCACAGGGCCATTCCCCCTTGTCCCACCACTATAAGCCCTTGTAAAAAGTCCCTCTCCAGCCTTCTTGTAAGCTCCCTTTAGGTACCACAAGGCTGCATTGTAAGATTCTCCCAGAAATTTCCCTCTGCCTCTGACTGACAGAAACTGATCTACATAGCAAGATCTCATATAACTATGTTTTCATTCCTTTCACAAGGTAAAACAGGACAGTTATTAGTGTAGTCTGAAAATCTATAAATAATGTGATAGCTTGAGGAAGTTCCCTATTTACTAGATAATAATAATAATAATAATTTTCAGGCTAATTTCTGAGGTGAAAAGCCTCACAGTTTATTAGAGAAGGATAGGATTAGTACTGGTAAATTATCAAGAAGCAACCTCAAGCTATTACTAGGATGAAATTTTAATTAAATAATCAATTTCAAAGACATTAAAAAGACTTGCAAAAATGAGCCATCAGATTAGAAAGGAAAAGCTTAACACTTAGTTTAAAATCTATGCCTATTTTTTGGCTCATTTTCTGTTCTTGTCCTTTTTTTTTCACATTTTCTGTGTGTATTTTCCTTTGCTTTTGTTCTTTTTATTCCATACTCATTTTACTACTCCACAACTTCAGCCAAGCCCTTTCTGGCCCAGGAAAATGCAATATATTTAGAATGGGATATTCACAGAATGTACTTTGTTCTAAACCTTGTCCTAAAGCTGTCTGCTTTCACCAGTAATCATGCAATGCATCTGGGCAACAACGTTTTCCAGTTCCTTCATAACACTATTTTTAGATATGTAAAATGAAAATTATGTGAATATTCCTTCATTATTTATCAGCTGAGCTGGGACATAAACTTCAGAAAACTTCTAAATCAGACAAAAGACTGCCAACAAAGGAACACATTCGCAAAGCATTGGTCACCTGTAGGTCTCACAGTGCTGTAAAAAGAATCAGATTTATTAGTCTCAAATGTCAGGCCAAAGCTGGAAGAACAAAGTGGCAACACAGTTTTCAAAAGCCATGCTGAAGACTGGTGACAGGGTCAGGAACAGGGTACTTCACTAAATCATCAGGCTAATTTCTCATGTCCTATACCAAACAGCCTCTCCTGGCAAAAGTGCTACTTGCTTGGTAGAAAGGCTTAATAAAGGCCAATGTGAGTTTTGTCTTCTCAAAAGCATGTAAAAAAAATGAAGAATGTGGCACCAAACATATACACGTACATGTATGTGTTGTGTGTTACGTATTATTATGTATTCCTCTCTTTCCCAAGTATTTTGAGTATTCTAGATGAAAGGAGATGAAAGATCAGGAAATACCTTAATATTGGGAACACAGGTTAAAGCCAAGTAATGAGAAATTTCAGTACCTCATAGGTACTGAGTACATGCACTGCCCAAAGGCGGCATTACAGTGAAACATCATCCCGTCTCTAATCCTCTCTCACTTAGCTCTCCCTCCAAATAGAAACATTGCTTCAGGAAAAACTGTTACAGGTGTGCAACACTATCTGTACAACTTTTTTGTTTTGACTGTCCTGGACAATTCAATTACATATACTGATGATGCACTTAAACAGAAATAAATACAGTTTACTTCTGGACTAGATTGTACTTGTGTTTTGATTGTTTATTTGCCTTTTCACTGATTTTCAATTTTTAATCATGTGCAATGACACACTATTTTGAAAGGTTCTGCTAAACTAAATTTATTCCCTTCTCTGCGTTCTATTAAATGAAAAATACTAAGAGATCTCTGGAAACATTTTTTTTTAGAAAAAATTAGTATGTTTTACCTGTAAAATTATATTAACTAAGGTGCTCAAAGATTTTTAATGGCCCAAGTGGTGTCTGAACTCCTAAATTGTTCCTGTAATTTATCTCATGACTATTCTTGCTTATTTGGACAAAGAGTTATAAACTAGCTATGCTTTTTTACATTATTGTTATATAAATTTATAAAAATAAGGGACTATAAATCATTTAGCCAAAATATTCTAAATTATGAGGCAAAAATATAATAAATTAATGGACTATTAGCAAAACATTATATAAAATGCTCTAGGTATAGCATAATTTTGCAATTCATACTGCTGGTGTTTCACTTAACCAGGGTAATTTAATGCAATATATATATGTTAAGTGCTAAATAGACTGCCGAGATTTGTACAGACTATAGGTTGAGACATTAATTGATTGCCAGAAGAAATGATTAATGAATAAAAATGTTACTGCAATCACCCTAGGAATGGTGTTGGAGCATTTGTTCTCGATCACTGTTGCCTTTCAGTTTGCACTGGTTTCTAGTCCCATTCTGTACCTTCTTGGCCTAAGTCAGTTATGCAGCCCTTGGTGGTGCTGGCCCCATCTGGCCTGAGGGCACCTGCAGAAACTGTTCTGGAAGTGTAAGAGCACCTAGCTCCTAGTTTCCTTTTTGAAAGGGTCTTATGCCTTTCTCCTCTTGCACCCTTGAACCAGCATACAACTGGCATGTCCCGGGAGCTCTGGAGGTGCTGAATTTGTGTGGGCTGCTTGGTGCTGCTGAAGTCTGGCTGTTCCCCTGCACACGAGTCACCCTGGGCATGTGCAGTAGCTCAGCCCTACACATATGCATTGCATTTGGTGCTTCCAGGGCACACAATTGTTTTCTTGCTCCTCCACTGGACAGCAATTAGACCAATGCTTCCAAGAGGTAATCAATTTATTGTTTGTATAAAAGTTCACTTTCTCATGAGTATGCCATTTACACGTATTTATTGTTATAACACCACAGCTGCTCTGTGCATGTGCAGTGGACTAATCATATGGGACAAGATAACCCGCAGTATGCAGTTCTCTCCTCTGTGAAACTGGGAGGCCACAAAATGAGCTACAGCTCCAGACTAAGTTTCATCTGGACTCAGTAACAAAACCTGCAGAGCTTGTAAACCCATAAAAATTTAAATTTAAACACATTTAAAACAAAAGAGATTAAACCGAAGCACTTGGTCATCATTAGGAGGTAAATAAAGGGCTGTAAGGGATGCAAAGAATTAAATGAGTCTCTGCATCTACATTAAAAGTCTATGGGAATAAATATCTATGTGTGCATAAAGCTACTCTATAGTTATAGCTCAAAAACTCATTCATTTAAGATGTCTATGAGGAAATCAACTCTGGTTACCCCAAATATAACCAAGGAATGTCTGTTTCCAGTATGGAAAAGAGAGCAATGTGTTAAGAATGTCTGAAAACAGAACATCCAACAACGAAGTCATGCATAACCTATGCTAGGAAAGAAGAAACCTACTTGAAACTGCAATAAAGGTTCCCCATTCCATACAAACTGCTCCTGATCTTGTGCAATAGTTCTGACAGTAACAAGCAATCCACAGTGACTCATCCATTTAGCAATTTGAGCAAAGAAGGCATAAAAAGAAATGGAAGTAGCCACATAAAATCATGTTCTTTCCAAAGTCTGTCAACCGCAAACTTCTAAGGAGGTTTTCCCAGTTTTTATCATGTTTTTTCTTTACTCTCCAAGGCACAAGCCTTGGCTGAACCCAGCTAACTCTGGATTCCTGAGTGTGTGAACTCAATAACTTGCCCAACCATTGTTATTTTCACAAAGGGAACAGCAGCTAAATAGTAGCAGTACTTCTTGCTATATTTGCTGTTCTTTCATTTTTCTGGCAGTTCATGTCTCAACTTTATCCTACTCCCTTTAATCTGCTACTCTATCTCTTCAGAAATTAAAGAAAACAGCAAACAATACTTTGGTTTTAAGATACTCTCAGTTCAGGGTCATTTTTCATACTACACTTGAACCTGGATTTATCAGTCAGCAAAGTGTTAGAGCACAACCTCTTACTTTACATATTGGACCCATAGGATTTAGTTTTGTGGCTAAACACTTGGATGCCATGTGGCAGTCCAGTGCTGAGGTTACCCTCCCTGACTGTACACCACTCTCAGTTTACATTGCTGAATGCCCCTTTTCCACCAAAGAAAATGAAAGCTATTATTTTGAGTTTTTCTCAAAAATCTACTCTCTCACTCCAGCAGTCCCTCCCTTTTGCTTCTCACTGAATCAATCTCAGCTATTTCGAAAACTTAGAAAATCTTAAGTGAGTTGTGTAACTGTGAGTAAGCAGGAGGCAGCAAGCATGGGATTTGGCACAGGGCAGTGAGATAGGAATGTCAACTGCAGGAAGAATAGATGTTATAAATCCTGTGAATTACAGGAGAAGGGCATGAAACAGAAAATTAAGAAAAAGACAAGTTCTTCAGTCACCTCAAATAGTTGCTGCCGTTCTAGAGGAAGTGATTCTGGGACAACCTTTTCCTCACATGATCAGCACATGCAATCTGCAGCATTCCCTGAGGACCTCAGGGCCCCTCACTTCTTTCTCATCTAAGGGAATTCAACTATTTACATGTCATCCTCTCAACAGCCCAGATGGCATAATTATAGTATCTGATGATAAAAAAAAATTCTTCTGATAATATCTTTTTTCTCCTACTTTAGGAAAAAAAAGGTACTGGTTAGACAACCATTATTCTTGTGCAGCTGCATCTAAAGCTAAGCTTTAACTACTCTACATAGAAAACAGAAACATCAGGCACCTCCAGAAGAAAGCTCTAAGATTTTAGTTTATGAAGACAGCTTGTTTTAGCAGCATCTAGATAAGCATGTGACAGTGACAGGGTACCCTCTGTGCTCTGCACACAAATTGTCGTAAGCAACTGTCTTTGCCTGAAAAAAATACTTTTGACAACTGAATAAATCAGACAGCCAGATCATAATAGATATGGAATATTACTTCTGTCTTACACACTGGGGACTAAAACAATTGCCTGAGGCCAGAAAGTTACTGTAACACAGCTGGGAACTGAATCTTGTATCTTGAGTCCCGTGCAAATAAGTAAAAAATTACTCGTCCTCTAAGAATCTCACCAAAAGATATTATGTAGCTATTTTTCTGCATCTGTGGTTTAATAAACTATGCACCCTTAGAGACAGACAGGGGGGAGGGCTTATGGGAAACATTTATGAATAGCACATGTCTATAATGTCGTGATTTGGGGTTAATAATAAAAACAAAACTCCCAGCATTTCAGAACCAGACTCAAAATCTTCCACATATCTTGTACAAGTAGTCTCTGGTGGCATTAGATTCACATTATATACTGAGATTATTGACACTGTATGTTCAATTTATGCTTGTTCTCATTTAATATGCTTTTCAGCTGTTGCTGCCATGCTTTTATGTACACAACATGTTAAGTATTATCACCCATATGCTGGCTTCTCTTATTGTAAAATATTTTGGGAAATCTGTTTAGGGCTTAAACCAAAGTTCAAAAATCACAAATAAGCCCTAATATTCTAATGTTCTGTACATGCTACAGCATAACATTTTATGAAATCTCAACTAAAGGAAATAGTGAGCCCATAGGGTTGAGCACATGGATTCTGTATTGTATGACAGTCTTATCTTGTAGGTTTCAAGCACTGGCAGAAAAAAAAAAAAAGGAACAAAACCCCCTATACTTTGCATTCTCTGTTCACTTTTTTCTCATAGGTTTCTTAACTGAAGGTTGAATATTGGCAGAGGAAAAAACTTTTATAATCATGCTAAGTATGAAAAATTTGCAAGCTAGGTCTAAGAAGTTTTTTATGTCTTTCAATTAATCTTAGAATTTAAAATTTTTATATATTTTTTCATCAATACAGACTTGGCACAGAAATTTACTTAAGATTCCAAATTACAAAAAGAGATCTGAGTACCTGTGAACACAGAATGATATCATTTGGTAAAAATATAGAGGACAATGTAACTATAATTGAAAAGAGCACATTATTTCAGTATCATGAATTGTTTATGTGTTTACTGAACAGATTTGGTTGTACAACATTTAATAGCATATTACCGTGGAGAAAATTCGTTTAAGCATTACAGTTTCAGAGAGACAAAAGTATTAATTGACCTGCACAAAATTATCAACAACCCCTTTGTATCCTCCCTATACTCCTATGTATTACACATATTCAAGATGCACCTATGGGAGGTGAAATCCCTCTTTCCTTCCTGATACAAAGAAAAGAAACAATATAGATTCCTATAATGAACAAAGTATTTAAAGTCAGAACACACTTGCTAAATAAGTTGCTAAAACTGATAGCCTAATCATTACCTTTTGTAGATTAATTCAAAAAGCCTTTGGATGAACAAGAAATATGGTTGAAAACATTCCGCTTTAAGCAAGAATTTTCTACTTCACAACGCATGAATAGTTTCACATTGCTCATGTAATGCTGTGTTCCAATGAAGACCTAACATATTTCTACTCTCACTGACTTAATTTAATCCAGTTTCTCACCTCAGATGTAGCTGAAGATAGTTTAAGCCATATTTTATTTTACACTAAAATCTCCTAGAAGTGATTCCACAGTTGCTTACCTAGCTTCATCACAAATGGTAACTAGCAGCGAGCAGTCCAAAAAGTTTTGACATAATGATTAAAGAATTTATTTACTCTTTTCATGAATTAGTATTAGTCACAGGCCAATTTGCAGAATTGCATGAATTCTGAAAAAAGACTTTATGAGACTTAATTTTATAATGAAATAAAGCTGCAGGTGAAATTCAATATATAAACATTAATGGGTATATAAGGAAAAAGAGTCATTACCTTGTACAAAGTTCCCCACTGCTAAACTGAAATTTGTGGGGTTATAAAGCAAATCACATATTTATCAAATTACAGTCTTCTGAGCTGGATCCCCTGGAAGTCCGATGATTAATGCTCTGGTTCTCTCCTTCTTTACGTCTATAATCATATTCAAAGGCCCCTAATGCCACAGAGTGTCTCTGCTAAGCTCCAAAACTTGCTGCAAACTGATCACCTGTAGCAGTAGGCTGAAGAAGCTGCACAGAGCTAGCCTGAACTTTTCTGCAATATGTGGGGTCTATCTCCAGACCCTCTGGGATTTAGTTTTCATTACAGTTAAGCAGCAACACTGCAATCCTTTAATATCTTCAAGAATAAATGGCATTAGTTCAGCATAGCATGAGTGGTTGCTCCTGTGATGGTCCAGAGTTTAAAGCCAGCAACATTCAACCTTACAGAGAGAAGAAAACTAAAATATTAATTCGTTTCCATTAAATCAATTTCTTGCTTTCCAACATGAATATTCTTCTTAATTTCAGAAACAGGTGAAGACATTTTTGATTTTCACACACAAGTCAAAACACATAGCAAAATACCTAAAGCATTACATGAAATAGAACTCACATTTCTTAAAAAAATACATTCTCTTCCTAACAACCAGTTGGTTAAGAGATTTTTTGAGGCAAAAGTTGCTCCTGGACCACACTACTTATGAAGTCTGATCAATGCTGTTGTGACTGTGTATCAATTATACTTTCAATTTCTACAATATCCTGTAGCAGTACATTTGATAATTTTACTACATTGAATGAAAAGAACCCAACTACCTATTCTTTATTTAAATACATTATCTGAACATTTAATTAGGCGACCTTTCTTTGGCATAAGGAACAAAAAGTTGTTGTTGTTCTCTAAATCTCTCTTACTCTGATTTCAGTAACCTTTCCATGTATCCTTTCAGTTCTTTTTTAAAAAGGGGACACACAGGCATGATGTACATTGATACAATGGTATAGTGATATTTTCAACTTTCTCTCCTAATAATATATTGGTTGTTTACTATCTTTGAGCTTAATTTTTTTTGATTGTACTAACCAAATGGACAGCCAAATCTATTTTAAGCAGCAGACCACTGTAACGTAGTACAACTTTGTGCATGCATAGTAAGTACTGATACACCTCTGTCAACATTGTTTTTCCAGCTCCATTATCCCCCAATTTGTTGCTATTACATAATTAAGTTTTTAATTTTGGTTATCTTCAGGAATTGTTTAGCACTAGTGCATATATTTTTAAATGAGTTTCTGAATAGCACAAAATACCACAACAGATTTGTTTGGGACCTAACAAGCACCTGCCTATTGCTATGGAAGTTTAACATTTCTATTACCTGTTTCTTAACTTTTAATGGCAAGTAACCTATTGAAAATTCTTCCCTCTACTTATGTAACAATTTAGCATCTTTTGAAGGCCAAGTACTTTGCTGGAAGCTTTATTGTCCTTGACCACGTTTCTAATCACAATTTCAAAAATGTAATAGATCTGTGGTTCATGACTTTGCTTTGGAAAAGCTACATTGATATTGCTCAATACATCCATCTTAAATGTCTATTCTTACTACTTTTTTTGGTCAAGGATGGATTTCAGACTTTACAGTTCCAAGCTGTTCCCTCCTAGAAATCTTTTTAAAATTTATACATTTGTCCTCTTTCCTTCATGTGCCCACCCTTAACTTAAACAACAAAGTATTCACATTTTTAAGAATTTCATACTTGAGTTCCTTGAAAACCCCTGAATGAGTACAATTGAGACTGGGTGATTTACTGGTTTATTTTATTGATACAGTCAAAAGATCACTTGTATGACATTTCAACTTAGGATATTTCTTGATTAATTACCAATGGATACTAGATCCAGCATGAAAATCTCTAACCTCTTCTGTAATAAATATAGACACAAAACACTTTAAACTTCTCTACTACAGCTTTCTGTCTGGTTGTGACATGTTTCAGAAATATGCATTAATGAAGACTCTAGTACATAGGTCTTAGAAACTGTTTGGATATTTTTTCCTTAATATTGTATTATGTCTTGCCTACCATGGTTTGCTGTATTTACTTCTGGGGGATGGATGGGGGAAGGTTAATTATTATTTTTTTATTTTAGCTCTAGGAAGTTGTTCCTTCAAGTTTGGTAGGGGATTTTTTTTTTAGCTTTAGAATTAATGCCAGGACTTAACTCTTTTCTGGTTTGATCCTTTGGACAGAATCTGCATTTGACAGTATGTTTTGTTTCTAACACGTTTCTTTATTCTGCTGTTTAACTACATGAACTTCTTCCAGGACTCTTAAAAATCTTTTGATTGATGTAATAATCTGAATATGGTTATACTGCCTGCATAAAGCCTCCAGACATTTTATAATTTTGACATCTCTTAACTACTTTCTTCCCTTCTATACAGCTTATCTTTTTCAATGTCATGTTACTGCAATGGAGTTTTAAAATTTTGCTTTGTACTTGTTCTCTAATGTTTTCACTAAAAAAAAAAAAAAAAAAGTACAAATCTATGCAAAAAATTGTAAGTGAAGTAGTAGATCAG
Organism: Orthonyx spaldingii; assembly: GCA_013397795.1. NCBI lineage: Eukaryota > Metazoa > Chordata > Aves > Passeriformes > Orthonychidae > Orthonyx > Orthonyx spaldingii. The sequence goes on from VZTJ01003237.1 coordinate 57,019, forward strand.
GAAGTTGATTAGCCAAAGGTTGGACCTAAATGGCAAAGCACGTGTACTTTTGGTATGCTAAGAGTACAACTAACACGATTTAACATTTGTGTCTTCAGAATGCATTTTATTTTTTCAAAGTAGGTTCTTCACTCACCTGGAATAAAATTTGTGTACTTACCAAGAATCTTACATATGAGAGAAAATAAGGACGTCAGAGCTTCTCACAAAGTAAATGGCTGGCTACTTCTTTCTCCCCTGAAAAATCTTAGTATTGTTTCTCATTGGTTAACATTGTTTTCTGAGGTTAATCACTTCTTTAGAAGCCCCCTTTAGTTCTTCTTTAGTTTCCCCTTCAAAAATAAGTATTCACTGTTATTAAATTATTTTGATTAGTGGCAAAGGTATTACAAAATATTATATTCTTGAAATACATAAAGCATATTTAAAACCATACTTATCAGACTTTAACTAGTTAACTGATCTCAATGAGCAATCCATCTTAGCTCTACGATAAAAGTATCTTCTACCATAGTATATTAGAATTTTCCAAGAAACTTCCATTAAAATCACAACAAACCAACAGCCTAATTTTCCACTAGTATTCTAAAAATCAACTGAAGTTATGGCTGGTTCTTTATTTGTTGCATCACACTGCAGTTTGAGAAATTAGCCTTGAGATATCGTGCTGTGTTTCCATAGCAATGACTTTGAGTTATAAAACCAACTCCGAAGACAAGGTCCTGCTGTCACATACATAGTGATCATTTCCATGTATTTAAAAAAACCCAAAGGAACCAACCTCCCCACCCCAAAAACAACCACCTGTCATTGTGTTGGAGAGATACCAATACACATCTTCAAGGTTTTAAAAAACATCTCTTCTAACTAAATAAAAATGTCATAAATACTCTAAGTAGAAAAAAGGCCAAATTTAAAAACAAAAGTCGTTTTCTAAAAGTGGTACATCAGCTCTGAATGCAATAGCAGGCATCAACATTATCTACTAAAACACTTATTTTTCTCTAACATGGGCTTTAGTCAGCTAGTGTATGCTTTTGCTACATTACAATCTATGTTGAAAACAGCATCATTTAGCCATTTCTAAGATTCTCTAATTTTGAAAAGTTCAGTAGATTTTTACCCATATTTTTAGATAAAAGACCATAGGAAATGAATTTGAATACTCTGATTACTTCTGACTATCCACACTACTTAACTGCTAGGACTAAGAAGTGAGCCACTCTGGATCACTCCACGAACTCTGACAACAATATGGATCTGGGAGCTGATTAAAACTGCTCTAGATTTTTTCTATGCATACAAGGGCAGTTGCATTTTTCACAAAGAAATAGGAAAAAATTGTGTGTACGTATATTTGCATACATATATTCTAAGATCTAAACTAATTTTAAAAAAATCTTCTGATTTTTGAATGTGCTAAACACCAGCTTTGAATAGTAGCAATAATGGAACATACAAAAAAGAATTGCCATCACTCTCCATAAGATCACCACACTGTATGATAACTCCAGCTTAACAGACTGTACCTTTCTATTTGAAAAATACAGAAATAATTATGATAGCTACAAGATAATTTTACTCCTAATCTATCACTAAATTGGGTCAGCGAATTACTTTTCAAATTTTTACTGCAGTAATATTCTGAATATTACATTATTTTCACAGTTCACTTACGTTGTTTCAAATTGTAACTAAACTAAAATTTACAAATGAAAGCTATAGGTGCTTTCTGTTGTATCACTGTTTCCTTTATCTACACTGCCCAGCTGAAGAAAACAAACATAAATGTATCTAGTCGTTCTTATTTACTGTTCACATAAAGAATGTATAGAATATACATCCCATTTACTGTACAGAAAGTGATCAGATTAGATAAACAAAAGGCAATAAATACTTTTTCATTGTTATCTCCTTCTTTCTAGTAAATTCACATAAAGTGACATGAAATACCCTAGAAGATATTTTACCTACTAAAATACAAAAGTTTCTCAGAAGTATCCTAGTAAAGCGTCCATTACAGGTATGTGCATAAGTTCAAATTTCAAATAGGCCTTGTGATGATTACCTTCTGCATTTCCCAAGACAGGAAATTTTCAGGAAACTTTTGCATCATGGACCAAAATACCTTAACTATAGGAGAGAGTCACTTGCAATGCGATATACCAAAAGAAATATGAAATGATTATACATTTGAAAGAATTTTTGACTCAAGTACAGAAATACACAACACCGTGTGTGTGAATTAGCTTTAATTTCTTTCATACCAGTGTAGTCAGTTTGCTGGAATAACAAAACACATTTTTCGAACACCAAGGAGGTAATTTCACATTGCCGTGAAAAATAAAGTGGCGATGCTTACCTTCCGCACTTTTTATACCTGAAGAGCACAATATACTATGAGAATGCAACAAATACTTCATTCACCTTTCTGTAGTAATCAGTTGTAAACCATTCTCCTGCAAGGCTAATTATTTGTGCTCCCATCCCTCCTAAACTTCAGGATGAACTGCAAACTTCAGTTTTGCTTTGTCAACATACACTTGTACCTCAGGACTCAAAAGACACTTGCAACACTGCAGTAGTGAACTCAGCAGCCTAATAAGGCATAATAAAATTAGGCCTAAAAACTTCAGGAGTTTTGTCTATTTAAAAAATTGTGATAAGCCTGTTGATTTCAGTCTAATTAAATTCTACACACACATAGTCATAGAAAAAAAAATTAACTGTCAAAACCCATATTATTGAAAGACTTCACTATCACACACTCCTTTAAAAATCACAATTTTTGGGCATTTATTTATTGTTCATGAAAGTATTCATAAGCAAAAAGGTGTTCTGTTAATATCATAGGGAATTAAACCCATTGCTTATTTAAAAGCAGCAAAATCCAGTTTGCAATTTTATTACAGTACTTTAAAAATAATTACTTCAGGTATATGCACATATCTAAATAGACACACACATATTTTATTTTTATGTAAGCAAATTCATCTCTGTCACAGCTGTGTAGGGTATTAAAAGAAATGTATTTTTAATTTGTGTTCAATGCATATCAAAGCTACACTATCCATTCACAACCAACTTATCTGTACAATACTAAATTCACATCATTTCCGCTATGCCACTAATTGTAGATTCTCTTTACTGAATATTCCAACTGTGAAATCTTAGAAATACAGTCACTTCAGAAATTTATGGAACATTTAACAGGCTGGTCAAAAGTAAAAGATAAAAAGAAACAAAACATTGACACAATCTTAACCAAGTAGAAAGATGAGGACAAGTACTTGTAGAACTGAGAGAGAGATTTTCATCATATATTAACTGGCGAATAATTTGTTTATAAATGCTTTATTTCCTCTTTTTAGGTTCACAAGATTCAGGAAAAAAGTCCCCTAAATCACAGTTAGTCCTTACCAATGTGCACAGAGATACATTTACTGGCAACACAGTGCTGAAAACACTCCTGTGAAACGTTTTCAATTGAATCCAAGAAACATGTGTGAAATGTGTTAATTCAAACTATGCAGAGTATATACATATCAAGTTTTATAATAAAAATGTTTTCACTGAAGAACCTTCTGCTTCAACAACCTCTTAAGAGACAAATCATTGGCACCTCAAAAGAAATGCACTAGACAAAAACGATGAACATCAGTGCAGAAACTATATTCACAATAATCTACAGCTTGCCACTAAAATAGTAACAGCATCAGCACGTGTTTTCCCACAAAATTCAGTAAAACATTACAGATCTGAGAAACATGCACTATTATACAAGATTTAATACACATTCTTATTTCAGAGTTGATGCACTAAGTTTCAGTTCTGAGACAGATCACAGAACTAAAACAATTTACTTGATCATAACTGACAGAATCAGAAATGAACCTATAGATTTTCTTTTAAAAACATGCTTTCTTTTACCACGAAGACTTGCTACTTGTCTAGAAACCATTTACCCCCTGGGGATACTCAGCCAGTAGTATGTGATTGATTACTTCAGGTACTTCTGTATTTGCAGAGGCATACCATGGCACGATCTCTTTTAAAACTTTAGATATCACTCTCAGTACTATGAAATAACAACATGAGTCAAACACACTTAATCAGTGTAAAAATATTAAAAACAATCATTACATCATTTTTTTCAGTTGGCCAAGAAGTAAAAGTGGTGGGACACCAAAGTGAAATAGGATCTGCATATTCCTTAAATCTACTTCAAATCTCAAAATCATGCCTCTCAATTTTGGTTGCACCCTGGTCTCCTCCCCTTTTTCTCTACTGTAATCTTAAAGCTTGGAGCAATCACCTTCTTAAATACATTTGCTTTCCTCCTCTCTTGCCCCAGTAACTGTGCCCTTGTAACAATCTTATTCCTTTGCATTTGTACAAATCCTTTCCCACAGACCTATTTTTACTCAAATTTCAAGTAAGTATCAAGACTGCAGTCCATATGCAAAACACTCCTTAAAACAAGAAGCAGCTTTAAGTACAGTGAAAGTATTGGTCAGGCAGGTGGAGTAGTTTGTGTAGCTGCTATTCCATCAGCTTTCCTTAGGATCACCAAACTAAATTCTCAACTCTGAAATATTATGTGAGGTTGCATATTTACGTTTTAAAACACATCAAGCACATAAAAATACAGTAAGTGTTCAGGGGTGATGAATTTCTAGGCACTTAATTTTCATTCTTTTCCACAGAAATTCTGTAAATTCTTCTAAAGGTCCCATTAGACATCAGTGTGCCATGGCCCAAACCACTTCATGGCAAGGGCTATATGATACCTTTACAGCAATTATGGAAGTCTTTCAGAGTAATGAAGATCCATTACATTGTTACCATAAATTGCATTTTAAACAAGATAGATCACTTCAGTTGTACAATACCCTACAACAAATTTCAAATGTTTCTATGTACAGTAACAAAGGAGCTACTTTCACAGTTACAGAGAAAATAAACTGCCATTAGGAGAAAGTAAGGGCTGAAAGGTGAGTGCAAAGTTGTCAAGACCAGTAAAGTGCTCAGATAACTACAGTGATAAAAGACCAGTGGATGACAAAAGTTTAAGCAAAAGGAAAACAAAGAGACTTGTCCTTTCAAAAGGTTTGATTTCAGAAGATTTTTTAATAACATATGCAAAACATTTCATTGTTCCCTCACATTTAAAATAAATATATGGACTCTGGGCTGTAAAAGCATAAACACAGAGCAAATTATAAAAACAAGTTATGTATAGCTATTTAAGGGATTTATAGCAAAGTAAGTAGTATTGGTAAATAATACTCCCTTAAAAAAGGGAGTAGTTAACTTGGAAGTGGTACAGGTCTAACAAGTGCTTCTTATGTCTCAGACGCTTTTCTGACTGTGGTCATACCTATGTCTATGTCAGTTTATCAACCTGAGTATAAGCAAAACAAAATAAGCATTAGTAAACACTTCTTTCAGATGCATTTCAGACCTCGCAGAAATGCAACAGAAAATGCAAAAAAATATGAAGAGAGATTAATAAGACTCCAGTAACTCTAGAGGCACACTTCAACATGCCAGGTTATATATCTGCCATCTAATTTCTGTATTTTTTTCCAAGCAGCTGAGGACATTAGATGACACCTCATTGCTTGAACTGCAGAGAAATGACAAGAAAACTAAACTGTAAATAAGTAAGAGATATATAAACAAACATTTTTCATACCAGAAAGACTCTAGAAAATTATAGTGGTTTACAGTTATTTGGAATGACAAAATGTTCTGGAAAAAACATATTAGTTTGGTTTCTGTTTTAACAGAAGTCCTCACATTCACCTTACCACTTAATGGACAGATTACAGTGAGATCTGAGTAAAGAGCATAATTTTCATGGGTTCTGCTGAAATCAATGGAATTCTAATTGTTACTAGTGGTCACAACAGTTTCAGCATATGAACTAAAAGACAGGATCAGCACCTTATATACAGATTTAAAAAATAAAATAAACAACTAAGAAAGAATCCACTTTCCTAGGATTAAACACTTGCTGCAAATAAACAAAACATTGCAATTTCTACTATTCTAAAGTTTTTGTTATGAAATTCTATGAAAATCCCCCCAAAAATATTGCTGAGGAGGTATGTCTGTGTGACTTGAATCTTTCAAACCTCATAAAAAATGCCAGTTAATAATCACAACATTTGACAGGTGAGATTCTTAGGACTGAAAATACTCATTTCCAGCCGCACCACAGTCTTACAGGTAGCATTGGTAGGGTGCTTATCCGAATAACAGCAAGATTTTAGTATCTACAACTCTGAATCCTGGAACAACTAAATGGACTAGATGAGAAAGAGAAATCTCAGACTTCAAATTAAACAAATGGGTAGTTGCTCTCATTGCTACCAATTTACCATTGCTACCATTTAGGTTGCTTCTAAATTAGAAATAAAAAAAGTATTTCCTACAATTATAGTTACTGTAGGACCAGTAAGATACTGGGTTTAGAAACTTCAAACATTTAAAAAACCACACTAGATCTGTGTATGCAGTCAATTAGCAGAAAATAAGTAACAATGGAAGTTTTAATAAATTTTTTGCATCTTTAAGAGTTTTTTGCCCCTCAAAAAATATTTTCCACTGTAATTCTGACATTTTCATTCAAAGTAATAGGAAAAAAAATGTTGCTGGTCAGTGTCCAGTAATCTGTAAAAGTCTATACCATGTACCAAACAGAAAACATGTAAGTAAACTAGAAATCTTTCAGTAGTTCTTTGGGACTTTCTTTCAAATACCTTTTTTTTTTAACAAAACCCAGTCATGTTGCACCACACATAACTCTTTAGTGCTTTTACCACAAGCAAAGCATAAGAAAGCGTAAATGTAGATTATTTCAGACACTATAGACATGCATCCTGCAAGAAGCTATGAGGATTTAGATTACAGCATCAGTCTGATTAGAAACACAACTACAGGAAAAAAGGAAGAAAGGGACCGTGCCAATTTTGTGTTATACTTTGGTCATGTAGAATTATCCCATGCAGATGTTCTGAAAGCTCAGCATGCAAGTTACAAAGTTAAAAAAACCCCAAACAACTGAACAACAAACAGTTTTCCCCGAATATTTTTGAACTAAAATATCCAGTAAGACAGAATTGCCAATATTCTCATAAATCTTTTTACTTTTTAAAATTAAAATTCAGTAGTAGTGCATATACATTCAAAAGATATAATAAAGACATTTAATAACAGATTCTTTAGCTCTTAATTTCTTTCTCAATATAGTCAATGCATTATGAAACAACTGCAGCCGGGACAGCTCACATAAGCCACTGCTCTTGTTCTTTTCTGTACTTCTCAGACCACTTCTGAGTAAGCTCTAGGTAAACATTTGGTTTATGGGGTTTATAATCAAGGTAAACCACCTGCCCAGTCCGTTTAGGGACAGCTTTTTCAATCTGAGTTCCCTCGTGCCATTCATTAAAAGATGTAATGGAAATAATTTCTGGTCGCACCAGAAGGGCTGCACTGAAGGCAGTCTCATAGTACTTCCCATTGACACGGTTCCGGGTGTTGTGGTTGTTCCACGGTCGGATACTGGTATCAATATAACCTGGTCCCACACTTGGAATAAACATTAAGTTGTTACTATCACAAAAGGCTTTTAAACTCGCCCAATTATGATGAGATGAGCCGTAGGAGAAGCCATTGGTGGCAAAGTACGTGTACATTCCATCAAAGCCACTTCTGTGAATGTCATGCTTATGTCTTTCTTCTACAAGAAGTGCAATGAATAATGCATCATATGGAGTATTTCGAATACTCTGGGATCCAGAAACAGTTAACAGATTTGCCCATATTTCAGGAATTGTTACATAAGAGTCATAAACATAAAACATGGGAAGAAATCTGCCTGTGCTGGTCTTATGCCTGTAAAAGGCTGGATGGCTTCCGTATCTATAAAGCAAACAAGTATGGTTAAGACAAAACTTGCAATTTGGAAAATACTGTTGTACAATCTGAGCTGAAGACTTTTCCTAAAAAGTAATTTAAAAAGACAGGGCATGGACTCTGAAACACAGCAATCCATATCTGCTTTCAGCTCAGTGTTTGCTGAAATATCAAACAATTACTCTTCAAAGAACCATTAAATTACTATACATTAGTAGCTGTCCTGGGTTTGGCAGGGACAGAGTTAATGTTCTTAGTGGCTGATAAAGTGCTGTGGGGTTTTTTTGATTTAGCATGAGAATAATGTTGATAACACACTGTTTTACCTACTGCTAAGCAGTACTTACCCTAAGTCAAGGACTTCTCAGTGTCTCATGCTCTGCCAGGGAGGAGCTGCACAAAAGCTGGGAGGGTGCAAGGCCAGGACAGCTGATGTGAACTGGCCAAAGAAGCCAGTTCACTATGTCATGCCCATTCCCAAATTGAGGGACCTACCTGGAAGGGGGCTGAACATTGCTCAGGGCTGGGCTGAGTACTGCTCTGTAGGTGGTGTGCAATTTTCTTGGGTTCTGTTACCCTCTCTACTTCTCCTTTCCATTAACATTCTTAATAATACTATTGGCATAATTATTATAATACTAATTTGTTTCAATCATTAAATTGTTCTTATCTCAACCCACAAAATCTATCTTTTCCTTCTGATTCACCTCCCCAGTGCTGGGAGCCAGAGGGGAAGTGAGCAGCAGTTGGTGGTACTTAGTTGCTGGCTGGGATTAATATGTGACAGTAACTTAGTGTCAAACTGTGCTACAGTTATCAGTTTCCTCTGCAGAGCAATTCTCTAATTCAGTATGAAATAAAGACAATCTAAGCAGCACTGATAAGCAAAACAACTAGTAGCTGTACAGAATTTGTCAGGATAAATTAAAATCATTAGAGGTCAACACCATAAAGCTCTATCTGCTAGTTTGTCACTATCAAAATGTACATTTTATTTAACTTATATATCATGTTGCTAATTGGAAGTATTTGCTTTAATCTAAAGTATGACTTGTGATATTAAAGAATGCTGAAAGCAATATAAATTTGAGAATCTATGTAAAATTCACAATTCAGTATTTTAAAACTGAGTTTTGCACTACTGAAATATGAACAAGTTCCTTTCAGTTCTCTTCAGTCTCAGTAGACATTCTTGCACATTTTTAGAAGCTTTAGATCATATACAGAAGTCCCCTAAACCAGCATGTAAGAAACCCCAAAGGAAACCATGCTGAAAGAACTCACTTGTCAATGATGTACTTGACATTGTGGTACATGCTGCGATCATCTCTGTCTTTGTAAGGCTCGATATGAAAAGTGACCTGAAAGATGAAAACGTAAGAGCAACACAAACATAAAACACTACTGAATGTGTGGGCACTGTGTATTATATAAAGGAAGTACGAGTCACAAAAAATACAGTTCTTTATAGACCAAACATTTCACCAGTCTACACTGAGAATAATCCATCCCTAATACAACTCCTACACTACTGAGATTAGAAATTTCAGATCTCAGGAAGTTTGGTATTAAATATTTAAGTTTTTTACATTAAAACAGAATACTGCTTTTGTTTCCCCTAGGCTACAGCAAGTGGTAATCATGCTTCAGAAAAGTTAAAAAGTTCCAAAAAATAAAACTTAAAATAAAATGTTATCTATTTTAACATCAAAGAACTGATAAACTAATGAAACATTTTAATATTTAATTTCTAACCAATGTATTAAATCTAAAATAATGTTACAAGGATAGTTTTCAGAGTCAAAATAGACTTTAAGGCATAGGATATGAAAACTTTAATTTAAACCTTTATAGATTTATCAACAGCAATAAGCTCTTGGAACTAAATCTAATATAATGTACTGCTACTGCTCTGAATGTCAAGCTTGGAGCTTATGGAATTGATCAACTGATACGTGCAAATTCCAATGTAAAAATGAATTTATTTTCAAATATACAATCATGGAACAGTACATTACATTAATCAAAGCAACAAGTTTTTCAGAAGCAATTTTAGAGCAGAATGCATTTAATAAAGTCTTTGACAACTCTGCAACAGTAGAAAATTTCCATTGCAGAGCCAATCTCTTTCTCTATTAAGTAGAAACTATAGAAAAACAGTGTTAGAATAAATCACTAAGATTGACAGTAGAGGCTGAAGAGCACTACAATTTCATCTTTCATTTCCAAACACCAAAACCAGGCAAATCAAAAGGGCATATCTTCTGCCAGATTTCTACTCAGCAGACATAATAGAAACGTATTTTGTATATTGGCTTTGGTCTACTGAGACTCCTAACATTTACTGTAATAATTTACTAGTGCAAGAATGCTTAAAGACATTACAGCAATATCTATACTGAATATCTGTATTCCAGTAATTCTTCCAAGTGGTAACAGCAGCTTCATCCATATTCCAATCATTACCATACTATTACACACTATTGTATTTTCATTGGTAGCTTATTTCATTTGGCCTTGACTCTTTTGAGACTTGAATGTTAACAAGTTCTTTTAGGTGAAAGCAAATACCATTAAATGATCTGAAAATTCTGGGGAAGGATAATACCTTTTTCTGTCTTTTTAATAATTTATTATTATGTCATATAATGCAAAGCACACAGCATTTTTAACAGTTTCAAAATTACTTCTGTATCCAATTTAAGCATCCTATTTTTCCTCCTGCTTGCTAAGGAATCTACAGTTACCCCTAGTGACAGGAAATTTTTCTGAGAATCTGCAACTTGCATGACCAACTGAAACCCAAGGAGATGAACAAGATGTGTTTTCAGTACACAGTGCAGACAGCACACTCCAGAGATGAAACATATGCAGCTACTTAAAAACTCAAATTTATTACTTGGGAGAGAGCATTTATTACTTGTGCATTAAAATGAAATGCACATTTTCCTTATTACAAAAGGAAAATACAAGTTTTTTTCTAAAAATAAACAAAACCAAATCACGATTTAAGATTCTACTGATCAATTCATGTAATCTTTAACTGACTTGATATTTCAGTTATCTTAAGAAGTCAATAACTTAGCCTTTCTATCCTGTCATGACCTGAAGTAACACTAAAGCCTGAGCAGCATGTCTCTGACCTTACAGTCCAAGGCAAGTGTTCCTGGTACCTTCTGGAAAAAAGACATTCATTCAAACTAGATATTCCAATTCTGTCTTTATTACTCATAGATCCTTGGTCCTGACCTCTATGATCAGGTGCTAGTAAGTTATGAAATAATGCAAAAGAAAGGTAGTTTTTCTTCTTTCTCAAAGGTCCTTAGTTTGTAGCTCATTGTATTTCACAGTATTTTGGAATATGTAATACTTCCCTCAACTCCCAAGACACACTGGAAAACAAGTCTTATTTTAAAAATTGCTTCCTGAAATTAAAAAAAAAAAAAAATCCACAGAACTATGCCTTAGATTCCACAAGCTAAAGCAGATTACAATATTTATTCTACATATACGGGAATATTACTCAGGTCCTGCCAAAGTTCAGTGCAATTCAAATGCTTCCATGACCAAAAAGAAGTGCAGTATAATAGCAAGGTTTACTTTCCTAATTGGTCCTATTTTATGCATCTAGAAATACTTTACCTTTAGATTATATTTGTGTGCATAGTCCAAAACAACTGGCACCAAATCATCAGTTGGTTCTCCATTTTCATCAGCCATACCTGGTGGGTACCATGAAAGCACTATTACACCTGAAAATACAAAACTTGAGTTTTAAATCATGTTGTTTAACATATTATATTACATGTATACTGTAACATTATCATCAGTTACAATTACTGATGTGAAATCTACATAATATAAATCAGAAACTCGAATCACTTTTTAATCAGTTACAAAATGTCAGTATTTTCAGAGTGCGTTTTAACTCCACTCCTTGATTACAGGACTACAAAACAAACAACGGTTATATAATTTGTCAAAGGAACAAATCTGGACTCACCGTTCCAAGCCTAACACTTAAGAGCTGTTCCCTCTCACCTCTCAGCACAACATTCCAACCTTCAGATTGTACAAAAGGAAAAGAGTGCTCCCCACTACAGCATTATAGCTACACCATGATACAACCACAGAATACCAGGATACATGGGTTACAGAACACTCAAGAGATGAGGGCTATGCATGTGATGAAAGAGATTCTTATCTTATGGAACTTTATTTATTCCCCACCACATTTCTTCATGGTACCCCTGGCTCTACTACAACCATTTAATACTAGAAGCAGTGACTGCAATCCCACAACCTTCTTTCTTGCTGGTACAAGTTACTATGGTGTAATCCACTCTTTCAAGCATGTGAAATTAGTTTTTACATTTATTATCTTCAAAAATGCTTGAGTAACTCTCAATAATTTAAGGGTGTTACTAGTGCTGTGGAGAAAAAAAGACAACAAATACCAAACAAACCATGTCATCATATTGTAAATTTTTCTGATGCTCTCCAAGAAAGTGAAGGAACGCATTCCTCTTCAGAAAGGCTAAACCATTTCCTTCTAAAATAAAATGCCGTCAGATAAACAAATTAGATCTTTTAGATGCGCAGCTGGAAACAATATCAAAAAGAAGCTAAGTCTGAAAAAAAAATACATGAAATACTGATGTAGAAATATTGTCCTAACAATGTTATTTAGAACATATGGAATATTAAGTCAACGTGGTTCTTTGTAACTAGGTAAAGATTGAAGTACATGAATAAGTTCATTGAGATAGGCAAGCATATATTCTAAATTCCATCTACTCTACTAACCTTAAAACATTTCTGACTAACAACTTCCAGCAAAGAATTCCAAAATTAAGAAAAAGAAATCAGAAATTACAGTGAATACATAATCACCTTCTAATATCCAAACCAGAAATTTGAGCTCACTACACACAGAAGGGAGTTCAACTACCCTTAGGGATATTCTCTCCACATTTTACCAAAAAGAAAATCACAAAAAACAGATTATCACAAGAGACAGTCTGCTCAAGGAAAGCAAAATGCAATCTTTTACTGCATTTTATGAGATTATCTTTTATTTCACACAAAACAAAAGACTAAATGCAAATGAGTAAGGTATAAAGGACAAACAGAACAACAGCAACAAATTTGGGTCTCTTGAATACATCTGACAAGACCCTCTTTTATACCTTTAAGAAATACATACAAGTTCAGGAGATGGAATTGTTGATCAAGGAACCTAAATTCACATTTGCATTGGTCTTTTCCTGAGAAAGACTTTTTCTTTCCTGTGGTTAAAAAATAAAATTATGTACCACTTCAAGAGTCTAAAACAACAAAAAAAAAGATGGACTTAACACTAAAAACAGTGTCATAAATGTTTAAAACCGGAATAATCACCAAAGACAAAAGTGGACTACCACAAAAAAAGGTTGGTGTAACAAAACAAGGAATCTCAAGAATAAAATCTACTGTACCAATCTGTAAAATATTAGGAAATTAATACATAAGGAAAGAATTGTAAAATATAAGAATAATACAAGGAAGTACTGCATGATACTCCTGTTGCTCCCTATATGCCTTCAATCATTAGACAATATTGGCTGAAAGAACCACTTACATTTTTCTTTTTTCATAAGATCCTTGAAAAAGCCTCAAAATGGCTAGAAAAAATTATGTGACAGAATGTAAAATGCAGTCACGGATGAGACACTGGCTAAGAGAGAAAAAGAACAAACTGTAAATAGTCAGCCTCACACTACACAAAAGATGAACAAAGTATAAATCTTAAAAAAAATGCAGTATTTTAAGTAATGAGGGAAAAAAGTTGATGATTCATGTTTGTCAAATGCAGATGGAAGAGAACAAATTCAATTGTACTTAAATCCCTAAGTCAGAATAACAGCAGGGAAAAAGTGACTCTTTATAAACACCAGTAATGTTACAAAGAGTGTCACAGGAAACCTGAACTACTCATTCACATCACTGAGTTTTAAATGGAAAACTAACTGAAGCTACTAAAAAATTGATTATGCAAAGCATTTTTCCTAGTAATTGGCACCTTTTCCACCAGCAGTTCAGCTCTCTTAGACATCTGTATTAAGAGGATGAGAAACATCATGGATTATTTTAAAGCTGTAAGTGCCCCCCTTGCCTTCATCACACGATCATGCATTATTTTGCTTTAGATAAAGCAGTGCTTATTGGCAACTTATATCTGAGATTTCTCTGCAACAGTCTTGTTACTCCTGTTGATGGAGTTATATTACTGAAGAGGGTGAGAAATTTCCTATGTTTGCATTAAACCTTGAACAAAAAAAAAGGTTAGGTTAAAACCCACAGGATAACAACAACCAATAAGCAAACACTACAAATGCAAGCACCACTACTCAGAATATTACAATTACATTAAACCTTAATGATTAGGTGAATGAAGGAGATTCAATACAAGGTGATTAGCAGTGTCAATGCTATTGGTCCTGTTGCTCCAACTGCATTTACAGAAGCTGTTCAGAGTTTAATATTAGCCTATATAACTGCTTATTTTAAAGATTAACACAGAAAGGACCATAAAGCCCAACAACAAGGAACGACACCAAAAATATGTTGAATATTCTTATGTATACAGTTCATCTTACTTAGAAAAAGGGAACATCAATTTGTACTGAAAGAAGATACTTTTGGACAGTAACGAATTAATACATAATTGCTATTGCACACACAGCATTCAGAGAAAAACCCCCACTCATATTTGAACAGACTGCTCCTTAACCATGTTAGCATGATTTACTGAAACCTGTTCTTTAAACTGAAGCATTCATCTCCAAAAACAAAATACACAGACAATACATTCCAGTCAAGGTTTCTGTACTTTTCATATATGTTATCAGTGTTTAGGAGTAAGTAATGAAAAACATGTACCCACAGGATTACAAACACTGTTCTTACGTTTCTGTGCTGTTACACTCATCAGACACAGTTTTGAAGATGTAGGTTTCAGCTGGGGTTTAAAACTCAGAGATATAATGACATTTGCTACTTTCAGACACTTCCTAAATTACATTGAAAAATAGAAGAATGGCTCAGTTGTGCTCATTCACATATGTAAGACTGGATAAATGAACAACATGCTGAAATGTTAACATTCATTACCAGTTGAAGCTGAACGCATTTGTTTCATGTGGGCTTCTATAACAGTAGGGTCTTTGGAACTGTAAGATCCAAGTTCTGGATAAAAGTTGGCCCCGATGTCCTCAGGAGGATTATGCCTTCCCTTTGGGTAATTATTTGCAATTTTGGGATCCCAATGTGGCAACAATGGATGATTCCAGTGAATATATTTACCATCAAACTGTGGATTCCCATACCAAGTATAGTAGAATATGTGAAAGTTATAATTAGGAGAAGACAGCTCCTCTTCCAGCTTTTTTACTGTAGACATAGATGCTTTCATAGTATTGACAGCAATACTGTGCAAATTACTGACACGTGTTACAGTTTCTCCTTGAGCCCTGTTGAGGAAATTCTGTTTACTGTCTAAGAGCACTGTCCGTTGTTGAAGCTCCGGCAACAAACCAAGTCCAAATGGATCCCCAAAGCCAGCTCTGTCAGGTCTCAGAGTCTTCAAAGCCATCATTATGGAGCAAATAAACAAAATAAAAAGCAACAAAATGATGCATGTTCTTCTGCGAAATCTTGCCATGATGTCATAGTTCAGAATCCCAACAGAAGGATTTTGGCCGCAACTGATCAAAAGACAAATATTTTCAAGTCAGATTTCTTATTACCTAGCATTCAGCCAAACGAAATGCTTCATAAAGTCTCTACATAATAGAAATAACACAGAGACAAATGTGATGCATACACTGACTGCATAACTAACAGACTTTGTGGGGGGTGGGGTACACAAACAAAACCCCATTTCTTTATTTGAGAACATGTGTCGGATTCTGAGGTTCTACCTCCAAGGACTCAAATATTTTACTTTTGAACTTCATTTTTATCCTAACCTAGATAAATCCTATGAAATAGAAATTCTAGTTACATTATTTCAGAACTATTATGTTTTGTAAGTGCTATTCTGGTAGAAACAATAAAGAAAACAGAAGAAAAAAGCAGAAGTAATGAAAGGAGAATAACATAGCAGAACAAAAGACAAAAAGGGGTATGACAGAAGTACAGCTTATGTTCAGAATGCAGGTTTCATTTACTAACCTATTTACTGGCTTCAGACCAACTACTTTGTGTTTAGTTAACCAATATATTAACAAAATACTCTGGGGCAAATTAAATTCGAAACCATGATGCTTTGCAACTTTACAGATCTAAAATTCTGATTTTTTTCTGAATCATGTACACAAAAACCAGCATAGGATTAAGGAGGTACCTCAAACAAAAAGCCTGCAAGTTAGCTGCTGGCAGCCAGTTAATACAATGTCACAGCTGTCTGACACTTCACATAGTGTTCCAGAGCTTCAAAATAAGACCAATGGTACACAGCACAATTTGAACCTTGAAAGCAGGGGGAAAAAATCAGTATAATGGAAGGCCTGATTACTTTATTTATAACTTTAATTCCTGTTCAATATTATCACAAGAGAACCAGAGAAAAGGATTAATAAAATTTAGGTTACCACAGAATTATGTGGAACAAGATTATGCATAAAACTGACAACACTAAACTGGAAAAAATCTAAGAATAAATTTCTGATTCAAGGGTCTTTAGACATAGTATAGCTGTGATTCGTATTTCTGTCACTGACCTCCAAATCTTAGAATTTTATTTTAATTTACTGAGATATACACAGGTAATTTTAAAGTACTTATAAATTATTTCACTTAGTTTCCTACCAATGTTACAGTGCATTAACATAGAGTTCAGTTGTCACAATAGGCTGTTTGCTACTGCTATGATAATCTTAGATAAGGAACTTTAGAATACACTTTATAACAATATGGCCTGAATTGGATTAGCAGTATTACACTGCCACAAAGGGAACTTCTGTTTCCATTTCCAATATTAATCTGTTCATCCTACTGTCTATTCCTACTTACTTCTGGGATTCATTTAGGTTTTTACAGTAAGGTTACTCATTTACTTTAAGAGCAAAGCCCTGTTAACATTTCAAAAATAAACAACACAAAAACCCCAATGCACTTTTACCTTGTTGGAGAGTAGACTCAGTTGAATGAGTATCACAGCACTAAAGCCAACAAAGAACAGATGGAGGAAGGCAAGATTATGAAAAAGATGTTCATTTTGCCCAACTGGATTGTGAAACCATACATTTAGCTACTGTCATTGAAAATGATTTTACAGCATATATGCTTACAGGATTTCACATCACTTTATGTCAAATTACAGGGTTCTTTTTCTATGGCTAACAATCCATCCTATGATCTTAGAATTCTGTCAAAGATCATTTGGAGTACAGAACATCTTACTTTAATAAGAAATTAACTTTAAATACACTCAAACTACTCCTGTTATTTTTCATTACCTTTTCAGTTTTCTTTCTAGTGTATTATGCTACCCCTACCTAGTAATTTAACTAGATTTTCAGATTAGACAAACTGACGCTTTCTGAAGGAAAATTTAGCATTTTTTAGGAAACAATGTTATTTGCCTGGCTAATGTATTAATGTATTCCATGTAATTTAACCCAGATGCCACTGATCTTCATTAAACATACAGGACTGCCAGTGATAAACTACTTCTGCAATTATTGTTTTATTTCTTATGTGGAAAAGAATTCATGACTGCAATGTCTACAGTTAGAATGTACATAAGGTCTTTCAATTGGGTTTTCCTATTCCATATTGAATAAACTGTTCCTTTTTATTCTTGGTTGGCACATCTGCTACTCAATTTCTCCTGTTTAAATCCAGATTTCACTATCATTAAGTGATTTGTCTGAAGTGTCAGGAATTGATCTTGCTGCTCCATGTAATTATTTCAACAAGTATTTTTTCAATGGAATATTCACCATTGAAGTATACTAAAAAAAAAAAAAAAAAGAGCAGCATGCTTACTACTATTTGACTAGCACTGAGACAGACCTTGGTCTACCATAGCATATTATGAACTTCTGCTATGCTTATAGAGAGGCTTAGCATGAAAGTGCAAAATTCCTGGAACAAGTAAGTGATATCTATGGTAAAGGCTTCTGTTTTGGGGAGACATCAGTCTCAGTGATGATAACATAATTCAGACCTGCCATAGACACCTATACTGTAAAAGCTGCATTGAAGAGCTACAGGTTGGTGGTGCTGCATGTGTCATTTAATCTTGTTCAGATCTACTCTTCAGAGACAGTGACAGATAAATTACCCTCATCAACGCCAGTGCCATAGCAGAATGGCAATATTGGGGAAACAGACTGAGGAAACATGTCCCATGAAACAGCTACATGAAGTTATGTCTATCCTTGGAACTAGAAAAACCTTAAAAATACATTTCTGATTCAACAGTCATTAGACTAGAGCATAGCTGTGATTCTGCATTTGTCACGGACATTCAAATTTTAAGAGTCTGATTACAATTTACTGAGGTACACATCACTCCTTTAGACTTAGTAAGTATCTTGCCTTGGACTTTTGGGTGCACTTGGATCTAACAGCAATTGACTTTCTCGACAGGAAAAAGTCTGAGTAACTTCAGCTTTATGCAGGTTAAGATCTTATATGCAAGTACTCTGACTCGAAGCTTTTGGATTCTGACTCCACATTTGTTGATACATATACGTCTACCAGCCACAAAATGTAAGCAGTTTGGACTCTTTCTCTTGCCTACTCAATACACTTTAAAAGAAGAAAAAAACACCTGTAACAGGTCAGAAGGAAGAACGAGTTGGTTTAGATGTTTTTTGGTTTCTCCTTTAATGAATAGAGATAGTAGTTTCCTTCATAACATGAGAAAAAGATGAAGCTTTACCAGGAAAAGTTAAAAGCTCTATTTCCTCAACAGTCAGTTCCCTTCTTAACAAAAATAAAATCTGAAAATTTACTTTTTGGTTTGTAAGCTACTATACTGAATTAAAAGCACAAAATACATGTAAGTATATCCCACTATGATTATCTCTGTTGCAAATTAATTTGGGTTTTTTGGTAATAAATAGCATGAAATTCATTACAGTAGGTAAAATCTCCAGCTGTTCTTCTTAAAACAACTCCCTGATGAAAGAAAAAGGGTCTATGAAAAAATCTGAAGTATTTTCCTAACTGTTCCCCAAACTTAACTGAATGTCTCAAGCTCTTATCTGACAGTGATTTTTTTTTCTCCCTCACTACTGCTTTTTAGACCCTTAAGTTCTTGCGGGGGGAAACCTTCTGTTTGTCCTTTCCACTATATGAAGAAAAAAGCATACAGATATACGGATGATGAGCTTTTTTCCCCCGACATGTTTTCCCAAATAAGGATGTTTCTTCAGTCAGAGAAGAAAAAGCAATTTACAAAAAAAAAACAAAAAAAAAAGGTCATTGAAAGGGGTGATGATGGTTAATTACTCTAGATAATTCTGGTCAGACAACTCAAGTTTCAGTGCCCTGCCCAGGGGGTTGCTTTTTTCAGTTTTACAAATTCCAAAAGAGAAACACGCTATACAAAGAAAGTAGGTTCAGACAAAACAGATTTATCTAGTTTAGTAAGAATTGGCAAATACTGTAATTTATTTGCTCTGATGTTCCTTAACTATAACAGATGGAAATGCAATATAGAGGAGAGCTCTGAAAATCTGATTTTATTGATCAAGGGTAAGGTCATCCAGAAGCCACTGAAGCTGGTAGCTCATGGATGGGATTAACTTCTCAGCTAAACTGCCTAAGCTTAGTTTCTACTAAGTTTTCCCAGCTCGAAGAAACTGAAAAGTCTGAAGCGACAGATCAGCTCTAGATAGAGCTGAAGCTCCTAGGCCTTAAAGACCTGATTCTGGACCTGAAGTGCCACTGTAGTCCTAGAAACATTAATTTAGTTTCCAAGTGATTGACCAGGTGAAGTTTAGTAAACTAAGGACTGCTAAGAGTGTTGAAAATATCACATTTACATAGCACTTTCTGATCTGGGGATCACAAACAATAAAAAGCAACAGAAGCTGACCATATGTGTGGGAACCTCGTGGTTCTAGTACTAGAAAAAACCAGGAAATTCCTCAAAAAGTCTCTGTATACTAAAAGATTTTTTCTAAAGCCTTTTTTAAAAAAATAGCTTGAAAATCATTAAAGATGGAAGAAGACATTAGATACAGCATGCAGACACTTCATAGCTGTGCCTACATGCTAAAAAGGTAAATATTTTTAAACACTACGAATCACAGAAGATTTCTCTTTGGTCTACCCAATTTAGAAACAGGCATTTGAAATCTGACAACCAGAAAACAGAAAATGTATTTGAATTTAAGAAAGACAGCAGCAATAACAAAACGCAATCCTTCTGGATTCTTTGCTGTAAACGTGGTAAGAGAGCTTCCGGCATTACACTAGAGCATTTGCCTTCAACGTGCCAGGCTTCTCCTGCTTTGGGAGGACATGGAAACACACACCTAACTTGGAGAGGCTGCAGGCCATGAGAAGGGACCTTCGGCCAGCGCTCACCGGGAGCTGCCCGGGGCAGTGCACAGCGCGGGCCGCTGCGGAGCCAGGCTGCCTGACGAGAGCTGAAAGCAAGGCAGGGGAGCGGACCCAGCTCCCATCCCCTAGGCAAGCCACTGAGCTCCGAGCGCTCACGCTTCTCTCTCACTCTGCGGAGCCAAGCGTCAGCCCCCGCCACAAGGGGAGCATCAGCAGCGGGCAGGAGGCACAGGTGGGAGGAAGGACGTCACCGCCCGGGGGCCGCCGCGGCCCCTCTGACAGGGGCTGCGGGCGGGGGCGGGCGCCGTCCCCTCGTGTCCCGGCCTGTCCCAGCCCCGAGGAGCC
>VZTJ01003237.1:77954-233557 GCA_013397795.1 Orthonyx spaldingii
GGCGGCGGCGTGTGCGCGGGGCGGGGCGCATGCGCGGGGCGGGCTGCGGCGGACGTGCTCCTTTAGCCCGTGGGGAGATCCGCGCAGAGCTGCGGGGCTGCGCCGCTGCTGGGAGGCCAGGGCTTCCGGGCTTCCCCTGGGCTTCCGAACTGCCGTTATTGTTTACTTTTTTTTTTTTTTTTTTTCTTACCCGAAAGGCGTAAAAAGTCAATCAGTTCTTTAAAAGCCTTTTGTCGGATTGTTGGTTGCTTTTCAGCTGCGAAGTGGCAGTCACAGAACCAATTCAGGATGGGAAAGACCGCTGAGATCATAGAGTCCAAGCTATGATGGAACACCTCCTTGTCAGCTAGACTGTGGCACTGAGTGCCACATCCAGGGACGGTGGCATCACCACCTCCCTGGACAGCCCATTCCAATGTTTAATCACCCTTTCTGTGAAGAAATTCCTGTTGATGTCCAACCTGAATGTCCTTTCATGCAGCTTAACTGTGTCCTCTCATCCTGTCGTTGGTTGCCTTGGAGAAGACGCTGGCCCCAGCCCCGCCCACCTGGCTACAACCTCATTTCACCCCATGCTTTCTCCGGGCTGAATGATCCCAGCTCCCTCAGCTGCTCCTCATGGAGCATATGTGCTCCAGGCCCTTCACCTGCTTTGTTGCCCTTCTCTGGATAAAGCTTGGGGCTTGAATCTGTATGCAATGTTGTATACGGCACCTCTGCATGCTAAGGGCGGTATTTTACATTAGAGTAGGGTGTTCAATACGGTGATGCACTGAGAGAGTCAGTGCGCTGGGGTAATTGCCCATCCTTATACCCTGTCAGCTATATGGGAATAAACCAGGAAAATATATGTGGATAGAAGTTCAATAATCCTGTTTTACAGTCATTTTGTAGTTACATATAATTGCAATAATGTAAAAAATGTTTCACTGATCTTTCATACGCTAACATTTCACGTGTGCTTTACTCTTTTCCTAAGCAGTGAAAATGAGCTGTGAATAGTTGCCATAGTGAGATTAATAACCAAATCAATGAAAGAAATATATTCTCGTTGTCTATTGTAACAACAGAAGCCTTAACAACAGAAGGACACTTGAGTATGAACACAGCAGATTGACTCAATGCAAATTGTTGCACTAGGTAAACATCACAATCTTCCCATTGAATCAAAACATTTCTTCCCTCTGCCATATGAAAAATGCCTGTAATGAATTGGATCCCTGTGGTGCCTGATTTTTTTTAAGAATCTCTCTAAACCATGAGGGAGAATACAAGCACTGGTCAAAATTGTGGTTTCATTGAAATCAATAGCAAAAGTCTCATTGATTTCAACACAGTTGTGTTCACCTCATATGTGAATGAAAAGACTTGGAATGAATGTCTCATACTGTGGATATAAACAAGTAAATTCAATAGCTCCCATGGTTCTTCTCGAGTTCTGAGAAAATTGAAGGAATTGTTACATGATGTTTTCTTTATGCTGAGTGATCTTATGGGAAAATATTTGCAGTAATTCTAATTTCTAATATTTCTTGCATGTATCTGAATAATTTCATCAACGGAGTGTGTTGTAAGTGATTCAGAAATGTCATACTGTAATAATAAATTAGTTGGCATATGAATAATCTGGAGATCAAACCTTGATATCTGTTCTATTTCCTTACAGTCAGCATTCTTTTTCTTTCCCTTTTTTTTTTTTCTTTTTTTTTTTCTTCTTTCCTTCTTTGCTTCTCTCTTTCAAAAGGAAAGGTATTGTAAGGGTGCTCTTCACTTCTCTTTTATGGGGGACATAACCTTAATTTTCACTTTCTCTTTATTATGTGGAAGAACTTCTACTGGAACTAAGAAAATTTGTTTGAAAATAAGATAATCAGAAAGCTTAAGAGTGTAAGAAGTAAATCTGAAGCATTTGATCATGTTCTATTAAGAGTACCTGTTTACTAGGCTAAAAGTATACTGATGTTAGAGAATAAGCAGAAAAAAATTATTTAATGAAAAGGAAAAAAATCCTACAAGTTCTTGTTCTGCATAGTTCTGTTATGTTAGAGGATTCCTTTTTGCACATTAAGGAAATGAAGTAATTATGTTCAGTTTAACTTTAGGTGGAACAAGAGATGTTAATATGATTGTGGTAATATTATCAATTAACTTTCTTTTTTAATGTCTTTTAATGTCTTGTGTTATATTTATTTTTCCTCCTTGGTCTTGTGATTGCTAATTTTTTCTGTGTAAGGTCAAGATGTACTTTTCCCTAGCCTGCCTTCTGGTATTCTTATCTTTCCTGTAGCTTGCATTATTTTCTCCTCCATTATATCCTGTGTCTTCTCACTTGTACTGTGTTTATGGATGTAATAGTTGTAATGCACTGTTCTGGCTTCCAAACAAACACAGAAGAGAGAAGAGTCTGTGCGTGTAGCCTTTCCTTCTATTCTCAATAGTCCTATCTGTCTCCAAATCATGAATCTCTCTATTTTCCTTCCAGTAATCATTCTTAAGCCAGAGGTCCTCATTCAAAGTTTCATGAATCACTGCCACTTTATCTGATAAATAGCCATCTCTTTGAATTTTTCTCCCCAGAGCCTCTTACTGCTGCATCCCATATTTTTCCTGAGCAGAAGCTAATGACAACCTTTCTTTTATGCTACAAAAAATAGTGACAAAGTGATGGTCTATTTTTCACTGGAAGTTTTCAGTAGCAGTAAAAATACAGCAACAATTTGGTTCGATTTGGATGACTATACTCTTGCTTCTTTACAAATCTCAAAAGATAACTTTGAAACAGTAAAGCTGGCTGCACAGATTATTTAGAGCAATGAAAGCTTTGATTATTTGACTTCAGTAGGGCACAGTAGGATTACCTGTCTGCCATTGAAGGACAGCTGTAGATCTTCAAACTGCAAATGTAAACAAGCTTTATTAAAGATCATACTTGTTTTCTGTCATCTAACTAGTCTCTGCATTCTTGAACTGTGTGTATGGCATGGTTTAACCCCAGCCAGCAGCTCAGGCCCACACAGCCACTCACCCACTTGTCCTGGGTGGGAAGGGGGAGATAATCAGAAGAGTAAAGGTGAAAAAACTCGCGGCTTGAGGTAAAGACAGTTTGACAAGTAAAGCAAAAGCTGTGCACACAGTAAAGTAAAACAAAGAATTCATTCGTCACTTTCATTTGGCTGGTAGGTGTTCAGCCATTGCCAGGAAAGCAGGGCTCCATCACGCATAGCGGTGACTTGGGAACACAAACACCCTTGCTCCACAGGTCCCTGCTTCCTTCTACTTTCCTCGGCTTTATATGCTGAGCTTGACACCCCATGGTACTGGATATCCCTTTGGTCAGTGGGGGTCAGCTGTCCCAACTGTGTCCCCTCCCAACTCCCTGTGCATCTTCAGCCTCCTCACTGGTGGGGTGGGGTGAGAAGCAGAAAAGGTCTTGACTGTGTAAGCACTGCTCAGCACTCATGAAATACAGTTACCAACACTGTTTCCAGCACAAATCCAAAACATAGCCCATACCAGCTGCTATTAAGAAAGTTAACTATATCCCAGTCAAAAGCAGCACAGTGTATTAGAGATTTGTTCCAGCCTTTCAGAAATGAAACTATTCTATATGTATAGAAGTTATGTCATAGTCTATTGTAATTTTGAAGTTTACTAAACAAGTGTTTCACCTTCAAAAACAGTGGGGCTTGCAGATTTTTAAATTTGTGAAGATTAAAAAAAAACCTAACAGAATAAGCTAGAAAAAAAGTTTTGTTTATAGTCACTGATAGTGTACTGTGCTCGCATTAGAAAGTTCCATTTAGTCTTATATGTGAAGGTAATGTGCAAGTAGAAATTTTCTTTACTTACAAAGAGAAATAATCTAATGTAGTTAATAATTGTACAAGGTCAAATATTGTATACTTTGTTAGAACAGGAGTGTCTGCCAAAGTTATTGAACTGTGTGCTGTTACATATATTGGATTTGTAAGGTTATTCATTGAGCAATGAGTGCAGAAAATATATATCACATCATTTATGTTGGCATGTATTGGGATGTGCTTTTTTTCTTTCATTTTGTACTGTTTTAAGACCTTCTCTGGATGGGTATAGCCAGATAAAGCATAGCTCTTTCTAATACTATTTTATTAGGAATAAAGTTATATAACATCTTAGAGGGTAAGGGAAAACAAATTTTACTGTCTGCCCATAAAGAAAATTGTACAGAAAGAATTGATGTAATGTTTTCACGATTTCCCCTGAAGTACATGTCTATCTGCAGATATATTTTATTGGGATTCTCATCTCCTTCAGTAATTAGAAGCCTCATTTGTGCTTTCTCTGAGGTTAAATGAACTGTGATGGGACAATGTTGTTTTCTTATTCTGGCAGAAAACATAATTCAGCTCAGGTAGTCTTGTGCACTCATTTTCCTTTTCTTTTCTTTTTTCTTTTCTGTTTTTTTTTTATTTTTTTCTCTCGTTAATTTTTTCAGCAATTGTAGAAGAAATAGTTCTTCAAAGAAGATTAAGAATTTTGAGATTAGAGGGTGATATATGCTTTAACAATATGTGAGGTAGCTGATATTGGTATAAAAAGGTGCCAAGGGGGAGTTTAAAAAAATATGACAGCCTGTGTGTACCCTGTAAAAACATATACATTTGGATTCAGAGTGTTTAAATACCATTTAACTGTCCTTAGTTGGGTTAGTATTAAGAAAGGAAATAAATTATCTGAATAATATTTCATCACACTTCTAAGACTAACCAAGCATTTCAAGCATTTCAGTCCCTAGTCATGCATTAATGCACATAGACTTTCAGAAAAAATAAGTACTCCTGTTGAGGTGCAAGAAAAATTTACAGGTAAAATGCAAGCACACAAGCATAGACTTCCCTTGCTGTGTGTTCACAGTACTTCTTGTAGTTTTAAGAAGCCCCCTTTTAGAGTGCCAACTAAGTTTCTCATGGTATGGCAGCCTAGAGATTTTGTAATGCTGTCAGGATAGCTCTGCAAAGTGAAAAAGAGTTTTTCTAGTCTTGTCAGGGACCCATAATCCTCCTTAGAGTTAAAATAACTATCCCCACTGTTCAAAACTCTGAGGTTTAAAGGGACCATGTACTTAGTTGCTGCCTTTTCAAATCAGTACTATCATTAATAGTGTGACTTTTTTTATTTGGTGGAACATCAGGATGAAAATGTAAAAGTATCAAATAATGTACTATACTTGCCCTTCTGACTTTTTACTAGCTTTTATTTTAGGAATAAATGAATTACTAATAAATTTCACGTTGAAACATGTAACTGCCTTACAAAAGTGATTACATTTTCATTTTGACCCTTAGGTACATGATGAATCTATAGGTGAGTAAACGGTAACAAATATATAATTTTTTTTTAATTTAAGGATTGTTGGTAAGCAAAGATATTTATCCTATTTCCCAGTAAACAAGTTTAAATGCTTTCACATATTAAGCATAAATATTGGCTCAAGGTAAGCCAAAGGTATGCAGTTTGTTAAACCACCAAAAAGTATTGCATGAGCTGATAATGGTAGTGCGATGACAGAAGACTACAAAGCAGTGTATATTCTGCCTAATTAGCCTGCTCTGTTAAAGATGCTAAATATTTATAAAGGCATTGAAGCAGTCACAAAGGAATGGGAGTAAATATGTGGAGTTAGATGATAGAATGAGAACTTCCTGCAATAGAAGCACTATGAAATACAGATTTTCCTCATAAAGAAAAAAAAAAGAGATGTATTTGTGGTAAAGTATTTCTGTCTTCCATTCCAATTAGTTTGAGCTCATAAGCTAGAATGGGAAGTGTTTTGCCATTTTTATTACAGTGTTGTTCTATAAAACAACATTTTTTTCCATCTGTATGTCTGTGTGGATATAATTGAGATGCATAAAACATTAAGAGCATATTACAGGCATAGAATCTGTATTGTTCTTTCAGTCATTTTCTATTGAACTTGAAGATGTATTCTACCTACAAAAATGTTTTTTTCTATTGGGGGTCTTGTTTTGGAACATGAATAGAATTTGGAGTAGCAAAGAAAGGTCATGGAGACCAGGAATTATTAATGAGTACAGCAGTTCACAAAAAAACAGGTTTTTACAGTATAGCTAAGCATTAGTGCCTGAAAGGTTGCCAAGTCAGTGCGGTAATTTCCATAATTATGCAGTTAGAACTGTCTGCATCATGAAGGCGTCTGATTAATTTGAAGATCATATTGTTTTAATATATATGATTTGAAGATCATATTGTTTTAATAGGGTGAGAGAGGATGAACTCCATGCAGCTTGTTAGTAGTTACCTGAAGACTGTAGACAAACTTGTCATCTAATTTATCACAAAGACAAGAGGAACCCTGACAGAGCTAGCAAATTATCAAACATTGCAGCTTTCAATATTACAAACACCAACAACTTTTGACATTAGATTATTAACAGTGTTTCTTTAATAGTAAAAATAAGAATTTATTACTGCAGCACCTAATTGGATGAAAGTGCTTCTCAAAATAGGTGAAAAGAGATACTGCCTATCCTGAGGGCTTCTCAAGTGCAATTTAATGTGGTGTTAGAAGTGAGATGTAGTCATGGGCATTGAAGGCTTTATCCTGTATAACTGTTATTTGTATATTGATATTTCCAAAAATTAAATAAGGCACCAGTTTTAGTTGGCTAACTTCTTGTAGTATCTTCAAAATAAATTGGTCTGAATGAGGACCTTAGTGGCACTGCAGGTCAGCTCAGAAGAAAATATATGTAGCATATTGGAAAATACAGACAATTACATAGATGAGTGTGAAAGCTGGTAGCAAAATACTAAATGGGAGCACAGATTTTGCCTTTTTGTTGTGACTGTTCCACTGAAACAAATACAGTTGTCAGGTATATAGTATGGTTTGCTCTCAGGGAACAATACTGTCAAGAGATGACTTGCCATTTGGTGCTCACTTGGAAGTATTTAGACTACTTGAGCTTTCTGTGGAGTGTCTTTCTTTGGGGAAGAACAACTTTCTCTACTGTCTGTAATGAAACATACGGGCTGTTCACTTTTAAGACTTATTGTAGGATTCATTTTCTGCCCACTTCTTTAAAATCAGCTTATGTGAGCCAAGAGGTTAATTAAAATACAGTTCACAGCATAGATGATGAATGGAAAATCATTTTGTAGTTACTTATTTTCTATTGTAAAGATAGTTAGTCCTGCTTAATGATATAGTTTTATGCTGCAGGCAATATAGATGTTGATTGGCAATTCTGCTGTGGGACTGAATTCCTTCTAGGGAGTCACTGGAGATAAAACAAGCATGTTATATGGAATAAACATATCCCTCAATTAAAAACAATTCAGTCCATTTCATAATTTTTGCAATTTTCCTACAAATAAGTAGCAGATCATGGCAAATTATACTTTCTGTTTTGCTAAGGTAGAAACCATTATAAAAAGCTTTTTATCTACAGGAGTCAGTAGAGGGTCAGGTATGCTATGAAAAGCTAACACAGCTGCAAAACTGTTCAAATAAGTTCTGAGCTGTAGGCACATTTCAGCCTCTACTCTTGGTTCAAGGACATTGCTTTACATGAACTTGTAGTATGAAATCTGCATGGGTGATTAATTCTACTACCTTGAAGGTGTATTAGGGAGTAGAAAGCTTGTTAATGGACATGATTGGCAATCATAATGTTTACATGGATATTTTCTTTTATATTTCAGGGACGTTTTAGTACACACTTTAAAAAAAAACCCTACAAATCAAAGACTCATTTAACTAGCACAAAAATTACTGAATCAAAGATAATAATTTGTACCCTATCTTGCACTATGGTACCATGCAAAGCAGAAATAATGCAGCACAAAGAGGGAGATAAATGGAACGGTTTAATGTTAGCACTGATGCATTTCAGTTGCTGCTTTCTGAAAGTTAACCTTGAAATTTTGATGGCCTTCTAGAATTCTGTAGTGTTAATTTGTGAGTAAAAGCTGCAGATGCTTGGAAACAACTGTTTACCTCTGTCTCCTGTGAAAAATGGATGAGGAAAAGAAAGACAAATGATAGTTCACTGTATTTACTTTTCTTAGTGGGGTTGGAAGTGACTTGTTCTTCACTTGGTACTAAAAAAAATAAAATAGCAAAATATGTAAAAAATTATATATGAAACGATGTATTGTATGCATAGTGATTCTTTGTATGCCTGTTGGAATCAGGGATCAAATGCGCATTCTGACCGTCTTCATTTATGAGTGGTTAGCAATGTGCTGGGAGCTAAGTTGCATAACAGTGCGTTAGAAAATAGCACAACGATAAAGCTGTTCTATTTCTTTACTTATAATTCATTATTTATTAGAAAAGCCTGATGGACTGTGAGCATTAAAATTTTAGAGAGTAGGAATGATCTTTGTGTCCTGTACATGCAAACTATGTAGAATAAGTCAGGTCTAATCTTTGATTATAGCCTGCGCATGCTACTGAAATTAAAATAAGTGTATTATACAAACATGGGTTTTTTATGTCAGTATTTTCCTTCATTACTCCTGTTTTTAGTCTGAAGCAGAATATATTTAGTTCAAGTTCTCAGTCATTCAGTTTTTAGAAAGTGGTTTAGATAGTTTCTATACTAGCTTAATTTTCCTCCACCACAGTTATGATAAAAATATCACCAAAAGATTTAAAAAATAAATTATTAGCACTCAACCTCATGATATTACCTAAACTCAGTTTCACTAAATTATCATAAAACCCCCATATGTTTGGAGCTGGAAGTTTCAACACAACTACAGACTTCTTTAAGAGGTAACTAAATTCAAACTTGGAACCTTCAGTGATTTCACTGGGTAGTGAATCCATAATTAGTTATTTACTTATTACTTTTTACCCTTTCTTAAGGAAGGATTGTTAAGATTTGGTCCATCACACCAGATCATCACTGCCCTCCTTCTGGTAAAACATCCATGTCTCAGAATTAAATGTACTGAATAAAAAGACATTACAAGGCTGAGAGTGTTTAGGAAACTGAATTCCACATGCATTGCCTCTGTAGTGTTTTCTACCTTCTACATGGGACTCCAAGGTTTCAGTGCTCTTTTTCAATGGTGGCATAGATACTCCTGCATTCTTGAAATCCAGGTTCACTGTCTGGATAAGGTTAACTGTAAGGTTAACTATATGGTGTGTCATGTTTCTTTCTGTATTCAAAGTTCACCAGGTGCTTTGAACACTTCAGCATCTCAGCTCCTGTCTGCTGATGTTGCATCTGTGACATTGAATGAAAGTTCATATATCAATGGGTCAACATAAAATTCTTGTTCTGAGTCTAAATTTATAGTTAAACTCGAGCATAATTTTCATATCTGTTTCTATAAATGTATATGTCCTATTATAGTCCTTGATAAATGACTTTGATGTTTAATTGTTAAAAATTTGTGCTCTGTGTTCATTAGCTGTTACAGTGTCTTATATCTTAGTCTGCTGCTTTGAAGATCCTGTTACTTTTGAAATTTACATTCTTGTGGCGATAGACTAAGTCACTCTTTGTCCTTTTGTTTGATAAGTTAAATTTAATTCATACCTCTAGAAGAGATGCCTCACATGGCTTTGATCATTCTTGTGAATCATTCCCAAATCTCTCTGCTTATGTCTAGTGTGAACTCTATGCATAAGAACTAGATATATAATATTAACTGAAAACATTTTTTTCCAGTGGCATTTTTTCACAGGGAAAATACATTTTATGGGGATATATTTACAGGTGTATTTGATTCCTGGAGGAATAAATAGCACTACAAGTGGTTATCTTGTCCTTGGATACGTTTTGTGCATGACAACGGTATATACTAGAATTGTGTCGCTCCTAATGGCTGGTTGTAAAAAACTTCCTTTAACAGATTGCACAGCCTTGCTAAGCAACCTGTTCTTGTACTTCACTGTCCTCACTCTTCAAGATATTTTCATGATTTCTAATTTAAATCTTTTCGGAAATTTTAGCTCATCACTTTTTATTTTGTCTTCAGACTATACAAAGATGGATGAATTTTTTTCTTTAACACCTCTTACTTTCTAAAAGATTGTTGTGTATGTTGTAGGTCAAGATATATACCAATTATCATTTCTATTTGCTTCTTTTGGACTGTCTCAAATTATTCCATATCCTTTCTAAGCTGTATTCCTTCAAAAAAGCAAAAAAAACCAAGGACCAGCAGATGCTTTAAGGATACTGAGATGACTAAAATAAGTATTCTGCATGTTTTTAATGCACCATTCTTAGATATAAATCCCAGAATTACATTTTATCACAAGAAAATGATATTTTTAACTTCCATTCAGAGGATTAAATATTGAATTCAATTAAATATTGAATCATTTTCCACAGTATTGATGGCTATCCAGTCTAGTCTTGCATTCTTCCTTACCAAACTGTAAGACTTGCTTTCCTTTTTATTCTCTAACGTGAAACTATAATTACTGCCACATTCATGGTGATCAGGCTGGAAAATATTTTGTTCACGATCAGGCTAATAGTAGTGACAGTTTCTTTTGGGTCCCTATGTGTTTTTTTTTAAGGTGAAAACTATAGGTTCAAATATATGTATTGTTTCTGGAGCATTCAGTTTTCATCCTTCTATGTGAAAGGCAAAAATGAGGCATTTGTCACTCTTGTTCTGCATCAGGACTAGGCTTTACATAATTTCTGTGTATAATGCTGAGGACTATGTCACCCTTAGAAATTTATTTCATACTTTAATAAGGAAGGAGAAATAATTCCCTTCCCTCATTTGCCAGAAGCAGAGTTGTATTTTCCAGTTCTACTTATTGCTCCGAATTTGATAATCTTCATTCAACCAGTAGTCCCACAGAGGCTTCTGGTTCTTGGAGGACTAGTACGTGGTGCGTACAATCACATAGAGGAATATTCAAAACTATCAAGAAAGAATTGGAAGAAAAGTATAATAAATTAAATTTTCAGTCACTAAGAAGTTAGTAGAAAATATATAAAATTAGACTGTTCAAGTAATCTGTTTTCTGTGCTGAGAAATACCATCTCCCAAAGTAGGGAAATTCAACTCTTCTGGTCTTTTCGTATGTGTTTATTATGGTTTGTTTTACCCAGCAGGACAATAAATCACTTTTAATGTATAGAAAATCTACTTCATATAGCTTCTAGAAACCAGAGGAGATTTATCATGTTGCTCTTTTCTGTCATGACAATAAATGAATACACACTAAATTAATGTTTTGTTGTTCTTATTTTTAAAATAGTATTCCAATTAGGAGTAGTTTCATACAACATCCTTAGCACTGTAAAATCTGCAAATCTTTCACACAAATAACCAAGAGGATTAGTTTGTATTGCTTTTGTGTGTCTCTTCCCATCCCTAATAGTCAACAAATAGTTTTTTCTTATAAATTACAAATTTGTTTTAGATGTACAGGCCTCAAAGTAATTTAGGCTAAAGATTTAAGGTGGATCTGCCAATTTTTCCTGAAATTATTTACATAAAAAAAGGAGAGAGGGTTCCAAGGCTAAATAATGTTTTGTTAAACCAGAAAAAGATAACCTGAAAAAAATCCACCTCACTGTTAGACTTTAAAATGTGAGTTTGCAAATAAATCTTTGCATGCTACATACTGCTTTGCAGGAAAGTACTTTCCTTTCAGGTTGCTACTGGTAAAGTGGCTTTTACCCATTTTGTGTGTTTCACCAGACTCTTGACAGTTCGCTTTCAAACTATTGGATAAACTTCTAATGTGACTTGGCAATGACTGCTTTCTGCCAGCATTAACAGTGTCAATTCTTTTCACTTATGTTGCAGGTTGTTTATATTTTGAATATCTGCATTCTTGAATATTTTTGGATATCTCTATTGCTTTTTTTTGAATTCCAGATGGTGCTCGCAAATGGTCATAATCACATGCAGCACAACAAACCTCTTTGGTTTAACAGCAACTTCTAAACATCAGTAAAATATATACAGTACAATGTAAATTGCAAATAAATATATAAACTAGGCATCATTATTTGTGAAGCTCTCACATCTCTTTTTTGTGTTGCCACCTAGGAAGAACTTTAGAAAATATTCGTTGTGCTTAGGTTTCTTTAATCTTCAGAACAGGAGATGAGGTTGGAATCTGACAGGTGAGAGAAAGACTTGGACAACTGCAAAGATGGGTGGCTATGGATGGCAATTTGCAAAGCCTTGACAGAAGCAGGCTAGAGCAGAGAACTTGGAGGAGGGTAAAGAAATGGGTTATGTGAATTCTCAGCTGAGATACCGCTGTTCTCAGACAGAAGGATGGTGTTTATTGGGTAAATGAGCTTCAAGTCTGGGAAAGACTGCAGCTGTGTGATAATACTGCTTAGATGTGGCCACACAGAATGGCTTCTTTGAAAGCACGTGACACACAAGGCCAGCTACAAAAATCAACCAAAACATGGAAATAATTACTTTAGGAGGATCAGTGGTTGAAAAGCAGCATGAAAATAATGAAGACTAAAATGAATGGGAAACTTTACAATGTATTCAGGAATAAGAGTATTAGGATTTCTGATGCAAGATAATACAGAAAGAGAAGAATATCATAGCAGGAAAAGAAGAAAATGGGAACTGAACTTTTCTCTCTTAATTATCTTCAGAGAAACACATTTTTAATTAATAAACAGTTACAACAATCTTCTACTGTTTGACTGTGGAACAACTTGACTGAACAACTTGACTTTGTTACAACTGGCTCTTCTAATGAATAGGGATTGAACCCATTACAAATTTCTCCAAATGTAAACACATGATATGGCAGAAAACTGGATAATAAAGAGACTAATGGAATAATTATAGTAATATAATAATAAACAGAATAAATAGATCACATAAGCGAAGAATATCTATGTTTTCTCAAAGTAGTTTTTAGATTTCTCTAACACAGTATTTTCCCTGACAACTTGGAAGGTGGAAAGTAGAGTATCGCATTGTCTCTAATTTCCTGCAAGATAAATCTGAATACCTCTGTTAAATTTGTAACTGTAGTTTGCTAAGAAAAGTATCATTCAAATCTGCAATTACTGTTATTTCATACAATATTTCATAAAACTTCAGTAAAATCAAATACTTTAAGAAAGCCATTGTTTCCTGAGAAGATTCAATACCCAACAGCAGAAAATCTATCTTATAGCAGAGTTTCATAATGATTTTCTAAGCCATTGACTTAAGAAAGACCTTATAGTTTCCTTTAGTCTCACATAGTGGATTGTGATATAAAGAAGACTTAAATAAAGTATTCTATAGCTTGATTTTTTTTCTTTTGAATTAAACAAAGGTTGTGGTATGAAATAATAAGTTGATTCTACCTGTTTTGCATAGGATGCTGTACTGTTTATCATTATAAAAACTATCCTCCAGTGTTTCATTAACTTGGGGACAGCATTTGTGCCACTTGTTTCCCTTTTTTTTCTTACAGTGAAAAATTGTATGGCAGGTTTTGCCCTGTTATTGGTATTGCAGCTGTGCTACTGTTTAGTGCACATGTTGCTTCGTACTAATTTGGTAGAAAATAACTTCAGAAGAAAGTGCTTGTATTGCTGCCAAGTTTTGTTATTATTTTAACTGCTGGGGAAAATTATATTTTGCACATCTGAGTTGTAAATTTTGTAAACAACACATATGATCCATCTGGAGGAACAGCAAACTGGTGATAGCCATCTTTTCTCCCAAACTTCAGAAGAGTTTGAGGAGATGTCATCTCCTCAAGGATCAGGCCTGTGAAATTGTTTGATATTCTTCACTCTTTTCGGTACTAGGATGGACACAAAGTTTTTTTAAGCCCATATTGTCTTTTTTTTTCCAGTGACCAGTTAAGTGCATGAATTGATCAAACCTACCCTGGGTCCCTTAGAACATCCTGCTTGCTTCCAGCAGTCAGCTGTGTACCAGAGACTGTGTTCCCAGCTTTTTCACAAAGGAGTTGTCAATTTACGATTTGAATTCTTTTCTACCTTTTCTTTTATACCATTGACTTATGCAAGTTTGTATGGTAATGTGGTTATACACTTCAAATAAATGCATATTGAACAAATTAAATGATAATTCTTTAATTTTAGTTTTAAAAACCTCCAACCTGTTGCCTGGAAATTACAGGGTTTTCTTTTGGTTTTTTGTTTGTTTGGTTGGTTTGTTTTTTTTTTGTCTGTGTTTTGTTTTGGTTTGGTTTTGGTTTTGTTTTTTGGTTTGGTTTTTTTTTTTTTTTTAATCTTGCAGTGTGAGAAAATATAAAGTAGGTATTTCAATTTTATATGATTCACGATTTTGTAATAATTTGTCATATGTCCCAGCAGGAGTCTCCCCTCCAGCAGGAGAATAGTTATCAGTTCGATTCTTCTTATAAAGAAGCTCTTTTGTTTCTGTGTTCCTCCCTGCCACCTACGTATTTTTAATGGTTTTATTATAACTTTACTGAGATGTGGAGATCAGGACCACACAGAGTATTTATCATGGGTACTAATTCTGACTTTACGTCATGGCTTGATTCTGGTTTTGTGTTTTGTTCTTTATTTCTCTTTTTAACATGCTCTTTGACTTGCTGATATCTCCTAAGCAACAAGTTACACTTTTTTAAGACTATCTCTGTGGTCCTGTTCCTTCGCAATAAATAGTGAACTGATTTTGATATTTTGCTTTTTTTTTTACATTACTTTTTCAGTTTGTTTTGTTATGAATTTATTGACATAGGCTTTCATCTGATACATTAATTCCCAGTCAACTATTATCATAGGCAATTCTTTTCATCAGCTTTTCTTTTAATAATCTATCCTGCCTTAATAATCTATCCATTTAAAGCCTGTACTCATATGTTGATGTTCATTTACTACCAGCTTCTAAATGAGTGCATTTGAACAGTCTCTATATCAACCACATTTTTCTCTTTAACCAATTGTTTAAAATATTTAAAAAATAAATTTAACTGTTATAATTTTTTTCAAAAGTTAAAATATTACTATAGTGCATTTCTTTAACTTTTAAATTTGTTAAATGATACGGAATTTGAATATATTAGGATCTTCAAGTGTCACATTCTGTACCAAATCTTATGCCAAACTGAAGACAAATCTCTCTTCTGGTGTGTTCCATCATTAAACACTCCAAGGAGTCATCAATAGGAGACATAAATATCACCTCCAATGGACAAAACTGTTATGGAGTCTACATATGCCAGCCAAATCTTTCATTAAATTGTCTCTGACTTCTTAGCAAATTGTTCTCGTTGTTACCATCCTGGGTGTTTAGGCAAAATATTTTACTTTATCTGTATTGCTGTGGGTTTCATTATGCTTAGTTTCTGTGTTCCTTGTTGATGTGGATGATATATAATTAATGATTTAATGTATAGCTCCTTTCCTTTCCTGGTTTAACCTGTATTCTGCTTCTCTATAAATACCCTGTCATCCCATTCATTATCACCTTCTAGTAAATTTTTGAGATGCATGATAAATATGAATTAAAAATACTGTTATATAATATCTTAAAATGTCTATGTGATAAAATAAATTCATAACATATGTAGGCTTCTATCTGAATAAATTGACTTGTAAACTCTGATCTGGATTGATCGCTGCAGCCTAGACCTTTTCATTCACTGCATGTTTTAACTGAGGAATGGTTTACACTATGTAAAACTGAGACAAAAATAATTTCAGTGGCTGCTTAAAATGGCTAAATTTAACCTGTCTACTGGCATTATCTTATAGGGCTGAAGTTAGTCCCTCAAAGTGAAAATCGCTCAGGCAACCATAGAAGCTGATGCTTGTTTTGAATTATTTCTTCAGAGGGTTATTTGTTAGGCAGTATTTTTCCCCTATGTCTTACAAGTCCCTGTGCCACTGCTATCATCTATAACAGTAATATTTGTCCTTTACGGAGCCTCTCACATCCTCAGAACATTGTATAAATACTAATAATATTCAGTAAGTCCGTCTGAGGTAGAGGTATATATTAAGCTGTTTTTCATTACATGACTAGAAGATGTCCTGACAATGCAAAGTAGTATCTGACAATTGCATAAAGTTTTTTCTTGTGCACTTGCAGATTGTTTCAGATATTTTTTAACATTTTAACTATTAAATGACTAAGTGACTTCTTGGTTTCTTTCAAAAGCAAAAGAAAAAAAACACTTAACAAGCTTTCCCAAAAATTTAGGAATATGCTTTATAAAGAAAAAATTATTTTACTGAATCTATCCAAGAGAAAAGGACATCTTATCAGGTCAAACAGATTTTATTTTTTTTTTTAAAGGCTCGCTGAAGTCTCTGTTAGCAGTGGTATTTGTTGATAAATCTATGTATTTAAGTAAGTGCTGAATCCTTCTGTCCTTCATGAAAACTACAATTCTTCTGAAGACTGAGATAAGCCAAGAAATTCATATTATCTACAGCTGAGTAAAGTAGTGCATATTAAAAAAATTAAAAATCCAAATGAAATTATACAGAACAGATTAGCATGGCTCCCATTCAAAGACTGCCTGCAAGTTCATGAACAGAAATTAAACTGTCTCTTCCTTGAATAAATGACCTTACTTACCGGAAAGACAGGTTGGCCAAAGAGAAATGAGAGAAATGGCGATATTGGAGAGACGGGATATTGAAGAGGAAGTGAACACAGTCAGGTCTCAGAGGCTTGGAAGGGAAATCTGAAAGCATGGAAAGCCAATGGATAGACAGTGTTTAATACAGCATTAAAAGCCACTGAAAGTTCCTAGTATAAGGACTGACTCTGCAAAGTTTCAAACAGACCTGGAAAAATTTGTTTTCAAAACTCTTGTTGATCTGTCTCAACTAGGAGAGGTCATGCTTTTTCCTCTTAAAAGATAACTTGCTCTAATTTGTGTTCTAATAATGTGTGGGCATTAAAGATTCATAGGGCCTTTGCTGTGCTTGCTGTCAGAAGAAGTTGCTGGCAACTCAGCCTATACATTTGATCTATACATAAAACAAAATCCTTTAGGGTGGAAGCTGCAGCCTCTCTGTGCAATGATGTTTATTAATCTTCCCTAGAGTAAGAGTACGTTGAAACATTAGGCATTTCACTGTGTAAGACATCATTTCTGTCCCTGGCTCAGGTAATGGAGTTTCTTGATTGCCTTAATGTTCTTAGGTGCTGTACACTGTCACTAAGCAGAGAAGGCTCTAAAGTAACAGCCTGGAATAAAATCAACTCTTTTATCATTCAGATGAATTTATTTAAATAATGAGACTTTGTGAGAAAGAAGATTGAGTTGAGAATGCAGCAAGATGGATACCTTTGTTTCTTGTCCATTAAGTCAAAGCTTTCATGCACAAGGCCATTAGTCTATTTCTATATTTCACTCTGTTCTTACAGATTTAAAATAAATTAGATTCTTTCAACACTTAATGGCTAGACTTGCGTTATCAGTACAGGTATCAGCACCAGCAAACTCATTTTTTTCATATGCTTGCTTCTGCAGTTTTTTATAAATAGTATAAATTATTGGAAATGCTTTGAAATCTCTATGTACAATCAATTTAGAACTCTTCATGATTTTTATTTTCTTCCTCTCCCTTGGATATCTTAGTATTTTTCTGCATATGCATAAAGGGTTTTATTATTGCTGTGATTAGTATTTAGAAATTGGTGCCTGCAAGATGACAGACATCATCAGAAGAACTAAGATCTCTTAGTATACTTTTTGTAGCAAAATGGAGGTCTTTTGTGTTCCTTAGGTGTGCTTTTCAAGCACCGAAAAGCAGTACATGGGTTTTAGAACAAATTATAAATGAATGATTGCTGTCATGCTTTGCAGTAGACATGCACTTACTTCAAATTATACTTCATTAACAAATATGGAAGAATACATGTTAAAAACAATGATATTCCTTAAAGCTTTTAAAAGCTAATACATCCATTGCTAATGCATTTGCTATAATTTAAATGTTTAGAGAGGACAAAACAGCAGTCTTAATATGAATTACCATTGCAAATGAGACCAATGAAGTGTACACAGATGCATTGAAAGGGATTTGATTAAAAAAATAATTCAGACATTCCATTTGGGCAGTTAAACTTTGTTGTTCGTATGATTTTTGTGTTTAATTGAACTCATGATTCCAGTGAATATTAAACTGAATAATTCTATTCAGCAATATCTAAAACCAGGTGTTTCACAACACTTACTGTAAATTAATGAGAGATGTAAGTTTAGTGAAAAATTTCAAGAGATAATAATGTGATATTGAACATCATTGATGCAAGTTAAAGGATTAATTGGTTTCACTTGATGCAAATTTGAAATACTATGATTTAACATTTTAAGGAAAAAAATGGGGAAAAACCTTATAATTTTATCTGTTTAAGGTCATAGGCATTGAAATGAAATCTTAATGTTTAGATAGGTAAATATTGCCTCCTAGGTTTGCATTTCGGTGGTTAAGTGACACACGCTATTTGGTGGAGACTGACATTCTGTTCCTGCCAACCACAGTAAACGTTGAAAGTGGCTTCTTTCCTGCTAAATTCTGCTCACTTTTAATCTTAGAAGAAAACTTAATTTTAAATAAATGGACATAAAAATTTTGAATTTCAGTCTGGTGCTACAGAAGCTATCTGTAAAAGGGTATTGCAGTTATTGGCCATATGGGAATTCTGAGTCATTACTCATTAAGGTCACATGAGTATGAGTGCAGACTGGATTACCAGTGAAGCTAGAAAGGGAATCAAAAGTCTTCTATTCCTTAATCAGTGTCCTGTTCATTGGACCACAGCCTTTTATCCTTGCTCTTTCCACATGGGAATATATTTAGGTGCATTAGGGGTTTCCTGTAGTTCTTCATGTTACTCCTTGAGCCTTTGTGACAGGAGGAATTTGACGGCACTTTCCACTGTCCCTCTATTTGTGTGGTGTCATTATAGTGAAAGCAGAGAAGCGTTATTTCCCCCCTTGACCAACAAAAGAGAAAGAAGCATGCTATATAATTTTAATGGAGTGCTGATAGGAATCATTGCCAATATCACAACCCCTTCACCTTTTTTGCCTGCCAACAAAGTCAGAATTTAGGAAACCTCACTTGCATTAATGGGTTGTGTGCTCAAACTGTAAGGAGAATGCTAGAGTGTTGATGTATATTCACATGTTTTGAAGGCATCGTCCTGGAAAGAATTATCCTCCCAGGAGCAGGGGTGAGTGGTAGGTGCCACTGCATCTGTGCTTTCATTTCAGTGGAGAGGTGGGAAATAACAGCACTTTTTCCTCAAATTCTGTGCTTGCCTGCTCTTGGGAGAACAAATGAGAGCCAGGTGTGCAGCAGGGGTGGCAATATCAGCTGGTAAGAAATGTTGTTTCATCTCACCTTAGT
This sequence comes from Orthonyx spaldingii, assembly GCA_013397795.1. Taxonomy (NCBI): domain Eukaryota; kingdom Metazoa; phylum Chordata; class Aves; order Passeriformes; family Orthonychidae; genus Orthonyx; species Orthonyx spaldingii. The sequence goes on from VZTJ01003237.1 coordinate 97,298, forward strand.
CTGACCCCAGGTAACAGACGTTATTCTCCATTCTCCTGGTTTTAGGAAACAGCAGTTAACAGCTTCAAAGTAGCTTTATAAACTTGATTTTCAAAAATACTCAGCTCACGTATCAGTTTGGCATGGTGACCTGAGATGCAGGACTCCACAGGGTACTCAGACCTATCTAACAGTGTGCAAGAACAAACCCAGAGACAAACCAGCTTTGAATGTGTGATATAGGTGTAATGTAATATGCTAGCCTTTTGTTTATTGTTTAGATATGATTGACTGTCAACAAGACAGCATAAATGCAGAAAAGGGAGAGGGCAGGGCAGTCTGGAGATTGAAACTTGAGGGGGAGAGCAGGAGGATGGGAGAGGAAATAATTCAGATTTCCTTAGATGCATAAAATGACCCTGCATTTCTTATTCAGAGTGGAGTATTCCTGCTTGTCCCAACACTCTGTGCTTTGCAGTATAGAAATGTGAATCCTGGGGATGAAATAGACTGAGAAATCCTTGGTGAACGGATAGGGAGGAAAAACATGTTCAATGCTATGTATGTGATAACTATATAACATATTTTTTCCTGAAGTAATTTCTGATGTGAAGGTTTTCTTTTTGAATTTTATATTCTCGATGAATAAATATTCATTCTAATGTCAGCAGAAAATGCTATTTTTAGGCAACAGGAAGATTTTCCCACATTCTCTGAAATTTTAAGAAATAATTGTCACTACTGTTGAAATCTTGTCTGCAAGATTTTAAGTGAACACAACGTGAACATCTGACAGCATATATTTTCCTAACAACTGAGGAAAGGACAGACACATCCAAACTCTCAGTGGAATTGTTTTGGACTCTTTCTGCTTATTCTGCCTGTCTCTGTATCTCCTGCCTTAGCAGTCTCCGATCTGTGCAGACACTCCAAAAAACCCCCAAACCAAACCAAAAAACTGCCCCCCTCACACCCCCCAAAAATTCAGCAAGAGGTCTGAGCAGAACAATGTTAAGAAAAAAAAAGCCAAAAAAAGTCTTAAAGAACAAGACTTATTTCTGAAATAAATTTTTTAAAACATACATGCATATTCTTTCAAAATAAAAGGAGGTGATTATAAGAGAAGAAAAAGATTCCCATCTGCTGTTTAGGAAGGAGTAGAATTTAGCACCACTTATTTTTATCTCAATGAAATATTACTTCAATGCTTTAAATTTTCTCATTAAAATTCACAAAGTTTATTAAAAATACATTATACCTTTCTCCATGGGAGTTTCTCAAAACTTCTAAGGGTCATAAGAAATTTCTTTCTCTCCCTTCATTCCACAGTCACAGTGAATTCTCCAAAGAAATAAGAATGAGAACTTGTTTATAAAGCTGGGCAGCAGATGAGGTTTATTTTAGAGATCTTTTCCTGCTTTCACCTAATGTTTTTCATGTTCTTTTTTTGCTTTAACCTAATAGAGACATTGACATTTTAAATTTTGTGATCTTTCCTTAATAAATACTCTGATTCTGTCCACATAATTTCAGATTTTTATGAAGTTCTATTTTTTTTAAATATATGCACACCCTCATTGTGTGTACACCTTCACTTGCCTTCAAAGATGCTTGAAATTTAATGAAATTCCGTATACTAGATGGTAAAAATAATTGGATAGAATTAGCAAAAGTGTATTTTAATTTCCATCAAGACAGAAAATGAAAGGGCATCAGCTACAAGAAGCAGGTAGTGACTGTGTAAGAACAGCTGCTTGCTGTTTACTTTAATTTAAAAAGTTGGAACAGCTAATGGATAATTTAGGAATAATTAGTTTTGAAAGTGATTGAATCACTATTTTGATTATCAATAATTGAACACAGAGATCCCAAAAGGGAAAGTGGAAATTACATTTCCATTCAATACTTTTTATTTTAGCTCCTAAACTGAGAAAACTATTGAATTATGCACAAAATACTGCTTGTGATTATGTTGTATGGCAACCTTACTTTCTAAATACCAAAGTTTAAACCACTGCACTTAAGAGCGTCTTTCTAATTCTGCTAATTTTTTTCTTTAAAAATATTATTAATTCAAATGAATTTGTAAAAAAGTAGCTGCATAATAACCAATAATTTGACACATTTAAAAAGCTAATATGATTTTTACAGGAAAATATAGTTTGGTTATAACCAAACTATCCTGCAAAGGCACAGGTACAGCATACACCAAAGGGTGAAAATCAAGGCCAAATTCAAGACCAGGAAGTTTCAGATTTCCTATATATTATCCATTTGACTGTGAGTAAGATAAATTTCTATAAATAAGATAATTGAGCTGTAATAATTTTTTCTTTGGGCATTTCTGTGCTGTGGACCACTTTCTTTCATTATTTTCAGAACTACATGGGAGGGGAGAGGCACAGGGGATTTGAGTGAGAAGCAAGGTCTTTCAGGTCCCTCAAGGCATCTCAGAGATGTCTTCAGCATCTGGGAACCTTCGTGATGTCCATATGTTTTGGAGGTAAAGTACTTTTCAGACGAGATAGGGCAAATCTAAAGTCTCAGACAGAATGATTCCTGGGGGCTGCACATTGAAATTACTCAGCCAGGTGTATGATTTGCCTCAGAGGCCTGGCTGAGTCCCAAATTACACAAAAAGTAGCTTGAGTTCACCATGCTGTCTTGTTTATAAAGTCAGCACCAAGGGTCTTAAAGGGATGCAAACCAATATTTTCATTAACAGTATTTTAGATCTTTTTTTTTTCCTAAATATAATTGATGTAGGAAAGAGTGAATCATTGGAGTGACAGTATTATAAAACCTTAAGTTTTGCAGTTTCATTCCTTTTTAATAGGGAAAGTGAAGCCTGATTGGTTACCCTCAGGTTTTCTGACTTTAACCAAATTCCATTAGAATCACTAAAGTTATTGTATAATAGCCAGCTTATCATGGAGAACCAATAGCCTGACTTACCTTTGCTGGGTTTCTAATGGTGGAAAACATCATTAGCCGGAAGCTATGTTTCTTGTTAAAAGAAAGACTTTCTGACCGTGACCTGATTTTTTTTTTTTTCTAATTATATATGTATATAATCATATTGCCTTTATAGATTTTTCAATTTTGTATTGCCAGAAAGTAATTTAGAGGTATAACAACTTTGAAGTTGTTAATCCTGATATCCTATAAATGTGGTATCAGAACATACATATGGACCATATTTCTTGTCACTGGAACTTCCTAAAGGGCTTGGAAAATGAGAGGAAGAGAGATAGGAGATTATTATTCCAGATTTGGAAAAGCTTTTTTTTTTTTTTTTAAGTACACGCTAAATGTGATTTAATTAGTGTTATTGTTATATGCTTTCTTGTGTCTTTGAATATTATTTTTGCTTTCTGCTTTCTTCTGTCTTTGAATATTATTTTTGCATTCTGCATTCTGTCTCTTGAAAATTATGTGGCACACCAGGAGGTTGAGGTTTTTGTCATAATTCTCTCATGTTCATAACCAGTTTGTATTCTTTGTTGATTAAATCATAGAGTGCAATTCTTTATTTCAAATTAGTAGTTTTGTCCCAGGTTTAAATGTCTAGAGTATTGTTCTTCAAATATATGAAGACTAGTAACTAGAAATTGGAAAAATAGCACTTTATAAAATATGGTATGTATGTCGCAGCTGCCATAAATGTGAGTTACTTCTGTATCACAGACGTTTACTTTGCTTTGGAAATAACCTTTGTGCTTTCTGCGCTGTGCAAGTTGGTGCATTGAATTTAGTTTTAAACTTAACTGCCCTTGTGGGAATAATGGGTATTCAGTGGTGCTGAAAATATTATATTGGCTGACTTTAGTTGTGACACCTAAGATTGGTGATAGTGCTCATAGAATCATAGAATCATTAAGGTTGGGAAAGACCTCCAAGATCATCAAGTCCAACCTTCAACCGAACACCACCATGTCAACTAAACCATAGCACTAAGTGCCATATCCAGTCATTTCTTGAACACTTCCAGGAATCACTCCACCACTTCCCGGGGCAGCCCATTCCAGTGACTGACAGTGAAGAAATTCTTCCCAATGTCCAACTTGACCCTCTCCTGGCAAAGCTTGAGGCCATTCCTCTTGTTAGCAGGGAGAAGAGGCCGAGTCCCACCTGGCTACAACCTCCTTTCAGGTAGTTGTAGAAAGCGATAAGCTCTCCCCTGTGTGATGACTGATGCACGGTCCCAGCTTGGCAGAGAAACTGGATCATTTATTACAAAAGGCAAACGCTTTTTATACCCTTCTACAAGACACAGTATGTCCTTATATGGTAACTTTTACAAAACGACCTATCACACATCGCCACATCGGCAATACGCTTCTTAATGTCCTTATCTGGGGTGATCACGCTTCCTGATGTCCTTATCTGGGGTGATCACGTGCTGTCCACTTGTCCAGCAGGCTCCTCTGCAGGGCTGGCCGTGGTGTAGCATTTCTTCCTTTTAATGTCAGGTGGGGACAAGCTCCCCTGTGCAGTCATGGCATGCTGCAGGTGCATCTCACAGCCTGCAGCTCAATCCCATCCTACCTCTTCCCACACTCCTGAGCCTCCTCTTTCTAGACTGAACAAATCCAGCTCACTCAGCTGCTCCTCACAGGACTTGTGCTCCAGACCCTTCACCAGCTCCATTGCCCTTCTCTGGACATTCTGCAGCCTCTCAATGTCTTGTTGTGAGGAGGCCAGAACTGGAGACATGATGCAAGCTGTCGCCTTACCAGTGCTGAGTACAGGGGGACAATCCCTGCCTTGGTTCTACTGGCCACACTGTTACTGATAAGGGCAAGGATGCCATTGGCCTTGGCCACCTGGGCACATGCTGGCTCATGTCCAGGCAGCTGTTGACCAGCACTACAGGGCTTTTTCCACCAGGCTGCTTTCCAGCTGCTTTCCACTCTTCCCCGGCCTGTAGCATTGCATGGAATTGTTGTGATCCAAGTGCAGGACACAGCACTTCACCTTATTGAACTTCATACTGTTGGCCTCTGCCCATTGATCCAAAATTGCTGAATAAATGTTGAATAATAGTTTCCAGTGGTCAGCGACAGTTTAGTGGGTGACAATAACAATTTTTGTTAACCAAGCTGGAAGCCATGATGTTAGCTTCTTCCTGTATTTGAACCTTGTAGGGAAATTATTAAATATCTTGAGTCAAAACAAACTCAAGGTTTCCTTGGTTGTGGAGTATTAACTTTTATTCAATAAGGAAGTATGTCTGTTGTTGTGTTCATATCTAACTGTGAATTGCTCAGCTGTTCTACTCTGCTCTTCTTGATGGAAGAGCTGTCTTTTTGTTACAGTAAGAGCATATAATATAAGAGAATAATCCATAGGTTAAGCAAGTAGTAAACGTTTGTTATCCCAAGATACTTGCTTTGACATCCTTGTTTTCTCTCCCATCTTTCTTGTTATGTACTTTTAGCACATTCCCTTTACCTCATAATTTGACTCACCCTGTTGTCCTGTAGAGTTCTACGGTTGCCCCAACTAAACAGTCTCCAGTACCTATTGTCAAGCAGTAAAGATATGCCCCTGTTTCTCCTTCCCATGTTTAGTTATCTTCACGTTTAACAAATTAAACTCTAAAGTTTGCATATGTACTTCCACCTTCAGAAATAGAGAAGAATCATCAATTTGCCTGAAAAAAAAAACATGTAGGGATTTAGTTTTGTTCATTGTTATCATTTTAGAGAACTTATCATTTAAGAAATTCTTCTTTTGTGAAAGAATATCGGATGCCTAAAATTCTGTAATTTAATTTTTCTGTGTTTTTATAGTCCAAACACTCCTTGAAGTAAAACCCATCTACAATTATTAAACTTCTTCACATTACACTTGGTTACCATTTTCATTCTTCCAGTGGTGTGTTTGTTCTCTCTGTATCTGCCCTTCCACATCTCTTAGCTATCTTTTTTTTTTTTTTAAGATCTAAAGCTAGAAGTAATGGACCTTTAAAAAAATTGCCTTTCAAGCAATAACAAAAATTATAAATAGCCTCATAATTGCTGAGCTATCATTACCAACAAGGAAGCATATGGATGAGTGGGTTAGAATGAATGCATTAAGTAGGAGCAAATTATAAAAATTATAACAATAAATAAGAGGAAACAATCCTACTATCCTGGGATGCAGTTTAAACATTTGATTAGCTAGAAAATTCTAGGTTTCTTTGCCAATTGTTAAAAAAGAGTATTATGCACAATGCGTAACTTCTGTAGGCTAAACCCTAGGTTGCATAAACACATCAGTGCCTATTAAGATTTATATTATATAAGGGCTATTGTGCCTGGTCTTGCTATTTAACTCATGGTCAAGTTTCAGTAATACCACTATTATTCTTCAAGTATCAAAATTTTTTTCTAGGTCCCAAATATTCTGTTGAAACTCCATGTATTTTTTTTTTTATTAAATGTAGTTAATCTGAGTAATCGTGTCTCAGATCAGGGGTGTTGGTAACTAAATGAGTTTTTGGTTGCCGGCTTCAGAAAACAAAATATTTTCCAGAAGAAGATCCAGGACTGGAATATTTAAATAATTCATACTAAAGAAATTGTTCAATGAAATGGGTCATAATGAATTCTGATGGATGTTCTGCATTTGTTATTGGATAATGTCACTGACTAGAAATGTGTTTGTTCTGCTCTTGTGGCTGTTACTGGTGCTGGGGTTAGCAAATTTATTAGGTTCAAGCTGTCATAAGGCAAAGTGGAAAAGTAATTTAGGCTTGTGATGTGAAAGTAGAAGCTAGTATCCAAGAACCATAGGAAAACCTGGGAAGAGACACTTCCAGATACATGTTGATTGATGGCAGTTGTGGTAACCTTTGGCAGTGTCACAAAACAAGAACACGGAAACAGTTATAAAAGATGGCAGAATTAAGGAAAGTGAAAAAAACACTTTTTCATACAGTTGGTGTCTTCTTTGTTTATCCATTACTCTAGAATCACTAGAGTACCTATAATAAATTTTTAATTAATGTCTAAAATTATGCATTAAAATCACAACTTGATCCATCTCTGTATAGTTGTTATCTGAAAAATATATGCACCTAAATTTTGACTTGAAGTCTAGCTTAATTTCCACTTTTTGTTCCTGTCTGGAGTTCTCCAGTTCAAAATATTCTCACTGATATCTTTTTAAGCTCTTGCATGAACTCCACTAATAAAATAAACTGTGACCCATAGAAATGACAGGTTAGGTTTATAAAACCATTTTTTAGAGATTCAATTCCTTTTTAGCAGAGGTGGAGGTGGTATCAAAACTGACTGATTTGCCCAGCCTGTCATAGAGTACAACAGCCCATTTTCAGGGGGTTGCCTAAGTACTAAAAGGATATAATAATTTTGTAGTACTGTAAATGTTTGGCCCAATCCATAGAACAGTTTCTAGGACAAGATAAGTTCTTCACATTCTTACATGTCACTGCCATATAGCTGTCATTTGTCTCTTCTTTTTAAGAAAGTATGCACACTTTTCTTTTCAACTCCATTAATGATTCTGCCAGCAAGACAGTCATGGTTTCAGTAGGAAGGTATGATTCAGTATGGATGTTTATTTATTATGCATGTTATTTTTTTTCACTAGATGATGAAGAGAATGCTTAAGCATTGGATATGTTTAAATATAAAGATCACTAAACTGCTGAATAATACTTTGGATTTTGTGCTCTTGCGGAATTTAGGCAGTGTGAATTTGATCAAAGATATATATACCTTGGTGTTGTGTGTTCCTGCCACAGCAGCAGTCTTAGGGAAAAAAGGAAAAGGTGCTACAAGACTGTCCATCACAATCCCCATCTTCCCCTGTGGACCAAGGACTTTTTTAAACTTCTCTGTGTCTTTCAAGGTAATGAAGACACCCTACAGAGATTAATATTCAAAGACTACTGCAAAGTATATGTACTGTTGAGTTTCACAAGGTCAAAAAAAGTTTAAAAAACTCCCATAAATTCCTGTAACTCTGTATAGACTTTTCTACTGTGAGGTGATAAGTTTTCAGGCTCTTAGCCCCATACTCAATTGACTAGCTATGTTAACATGTCTTGATGTATGGCATAGAATTCAAAATACCAAGCTGCAAGATTCAGCATTTGTATGCAATTTGAAACTAAGAATTACTCAGAATGATAGAATTCTCTCATTAGAAATTACATCAATAATTAAGATAATAATCTCTGTCCAAAAATGCTTACAGAAAAGAATTAACTTCATTATATCACAAGTTTTAACTAAGTGTTAGATGATAATGTTAACTTCCTGCACTAAGAAACTGATACCTTAGTTGCTTTTTTTTGATAAGACGCTATGACATGAAGAGTTTGGGTGTTCTAAATTAATGCAGGAGATGTGCCTGTTCATAAATAACTGACAATTACTCAGTTGGATAACTTGTCTCAACACAGAACAGAGGTAACCACCTGGGAACATATCGAAATGACGTGGCAAGAAACAGCATATGTTTTCTTTTAAGTGGCTGAAGTGAAACAGAGGGAACATTTCATTCCATTTTACTCTGGTTTTACATTCTATAACTTTGTTCTTAAGTAGTTTTAGAGATCCTAAGTATCCCACGTGTTCCAGGAGAAGATATACTGAGGAAAAGATGGCATTTTGCCAGGATGAAATGGGATTAAGCTTTATTCAATCAAATGGATACCTAAACATAGAAGTTTTATTTCTGCCACATCTCTTCAGCCTAGTGCTAAGCTGGGCTTTACTTGGGAACTCTGTTATAGGTGTGTAAAGACCTTTTGATCTTCATTATCAGAGTAAGTAAAATAATAATCAAGACTTTCCTTTTTGTTTGACTGGTATTGATAGACCCTGCCGGCCACTTGTAGGAACCATAATATAGACACATTCAAAAAAGTATCCTAAAAGGGTAATTCAGGTGCTTAAGCACATGCATTAATAATTTGAAAGTTTTGTCAGTGGAGAAGAAAAGTGTCTGCACTTACACTGAATCTAAAGTAGGCATCCTAAATTTCCTACCAATGTAAACTTATGGTATTATAAAAATGATAAAGACATTTTAGAAGTAGCTGTTGTGTTTTTTGATATATGTTGCTCCATGTAACAATATTACATATCTGCAACTTCCTTAGCTGTGAGATATTGCTTTGTAAAGAGCCAAACCTCATTTTGACTAATTCAGGTGACCAAAACTAGATTGTATATTCCAAGATATCTTAATGTGTTTTGCACTGCTTTGTCACTCTTCTATACAGAAGAGTATCACTCTTCTTTCTCAAATTATTAGGTTTATAGGACTTCAGAAAGGAAGGACTAAATATTGAAATCAGACTGTGATCAGTTAAAGAATTTCAAAATGAGAATTGGAGGGGAAGAAAGAAAGTTGGGCAGAGGGGAAGACCATGTTACTTACAGCAAGAACAAAAAGACCTTATCTGTCTGCCCTTGTACTCCCTTTCCTGAATAATTTAAAGCAATAAAGTATAACAGCCAAAATGTTATATCGACTATCTGAGTTAAAGTGGCTAAAAAGAAAATCTTGGCATAATCAATATAAGTGAACTATTAAACTGAGAAGGGTCTTTCAAAGTCATTGTTTATTAAGCTAAAGTACTGTTGTATGTTAGCTCTCTGTTTTGTATTAATGACGTTTATTTCATATGGCATCATTTTCCAAGGATCAGATATCAGATATAGCTTAAGCTCATAAATCTTTAATTTATTATAGTTTAAAAAATTAGATTTAGAAGTTCTGACATGATTTGAGAATCTGCTGATTTTAACTGGTATTATTTTGCTTCACTCCAGTGGTCCTTCCAAGACTTATGCTTTTCCTAGATGAGTGTAAAATAAGACTAAAATCTTGTATAGATACACTGCAGAAATGCTTCTTATTTCCTAGTAGTAACACAGCACTAAAAATTTTACAATTGTATTCCTCTGTAATCGGTTACCTCATGTTAAATTCAGTGGGATAAAAATGTTGCAGGTATATAATTAGAATATAATTGCTTCAGTGCATACCTGTCTAAAAATGTATTTGCCTTAGTGTGGTAAGATGTGAATAGATGTACCCAGTCTAATAATCTGCTTTTTCCTTGTAATTGGATCTACTGCAGCTTAAACTACAGCACATTTTATATTAACCTTTCCTAAGCTAGAGGGTAATGTGGACATGCATGATGAAAGCCTATTTCCACTAGTTTAGATGAGGTGTGTTGCTTTTCCTGAACACTGAAAATAACTACTACTTTGCTTTGATATTAAAATTGAACAGTGCATGTGGAACACAGGATAAGGATCTTCTCAGGTAAAAGGGTGTAAAGGTGTTCTGAAAGACATGAGAAGAACACTTTCGTGTTAAAGAGCAAATAAACAAAACATTTTGAAGTGATGCAGTTCAGAGCAGTTCAGACCAAATATCAAACAAAACAGTAAAGGATGGGGTGTTGCTGTAAAGCACAATAGCAAAACAGGTGATGTGGGATTTCATGCTTACAATTAAAACTGGAAGTGTATGTCTCTCCAATTAAGTCAGTAGTAGGGTTTGGGACCGTACACCATTTGTCACCATTGATTCCAATTAAACTCAGAGGTTCTCATTGTAAAGAATGGTGAGTAATCAATGAGCAATTAAGAGAAGAAGACCTTGAAAGTAACTTATTCTAGTAAATCTGGTATGGAAACGTGCAGGCACATTGCCATTAAACCACTTACAGAAGTGATAACATGCTGCAGGTGACATCGTTTGTTGCTCTTTTAGTCTAGACTGTAGTGCAAATAGCTTTAGGTTTAACTTCTTAAATTCCTGGGACAAAACCAACATCTCTCTGTAAATCCTGATCTGGAACTTGCTGGTTTGTTCCCTGTAACCAGCCACTATGACTCCCATCTTTATTATTAGTAGCTTAAATCAGATAGATAAATCAGGTCCTCCAAGATCACATAAGGTTAAAGTTATTAAAGACAGAAAAGATGTCAATACAGGGAATGCCAAAGATGAATTTCAAGAAAACTGTAGCAGAAGGTTGAAATACATTAATTTGCCCTTACATGCTGTAATTACTTTTTATTCCAGGACTGAAGAAAGGAAATAAGGTCAAATGAACTTCTGACAAGCATCATGCATGCAAACATGATTTGCATAATAATTTATTTTTGTCAAAACCAATATCTCTTTAAAAGACATCTTGTCAGTAGAAAAAGCCTTTGTCATGCTGCCTGTGTGTAATATTGTTCGAATAATATATTCCTTTTTTTTTTTTAATTGCTTCACTAATACCTAATTAATCTTATTCCTGATTTTGCTTGTTGGAATTTGTACCTACGAGGTCAGGAGGTGGTTCCTCCTGAACGTGTAAATGTTTTCCCAGGCAAAATACACACATGTATGGCAAATATAAATATATAAATATACAATAAATAAGTATTTATCGACATAGTTTGGATTTATCATCTTGTCAGTTTAACTATCCAAGTTAGTTTAAGAAGTTATTCTCCAGAGTATCATTGCATGACTAGAGACTAATTAATGACTGGAAAACCACTATGCTGTCTTTATGGCTGGACATTTGTATCTTCTCTTTATTTTCTGATTTGTGTATTGTTTTTCATGTTGCAGCGTTATTTTGCCATTAAATGATGTTCATGTATATAACCTACCTGCCATAGTTGTTAAACTCAAAAGCTTGCTGTGGACAAAAAGAAGGACATACATTAAATGTAAAACAAGGAAATTTATTGTTCTTTGCCTTAAAATCCTAGCAGGTTTTACTAAGACAAAAAACAGATATTATGATTAGTCCAACTGAAATTATGCTACCAGTTGCTGTCCAAATCAATATCAAATAGATCCTGATATTAATATGGTTAAAATGGTTATATCAAGCCTTGTGGTCATCCATTTGTTGCATCTCTGATCCTAAATGAGTCAGGATGGGGTTGCAGTGATCTGGCAGAATCCTGAATTCAAGAAAGGGAGGAGTTTGAAGATGGTGATGAATTTCTTTCCTCCTCTTTGAAGGAGTATATACCTTTTTCTTGTCATTCTAATGTCTTCTTGAGGTAATGTTTTCTGACATGATTTACATCTTGCTTTTTTTTCACTGATCTGCAACTCTATGATATATATTAATTTACAATACATAGTATATTTTATGTAGGTGAGATACTTGCTCTTTGCTTTGGGGCTTTGCTCGTTACTGCAACAGCAGTTTTTGCCCACCTCTGAAGTCTACATTTCACTGATGACCCATGAGCTGCTTAGAGTCTTGGGGAATCTGGTGTTACTCTTTGATATAGTTTTTAAGATCACCTTTTACATATAACAGAAGATATTACCTTTTCTTGATATTATCAAGCTACAATGACAATACATTTTTTTATGAAAAGTTCTGATTATATTTTGCCACTGCCAGTTTGTATGCCTACCCAGCTGAAATAAAAAAACCAAAACTAATATTTTTTAATGATAAATACAAAGACTGTTTTGCTTGGTTTTTATTTTCCCCCTTCAGAAATAACTCGTATGCTATTTGGGAAATATACAGGGGGTTTTGTCACACACTATATACAGGATTTTTTTTTTTTTGCTTGGTAGATTCTTCATTGAACTGATGATAAAATTATTACTAAAAATGAAGAAAGATTTTTCTTCCATAATCACATAAAAAAACCGCTGAACTTTGAAAAAATAGAGATTAGATTTTTTTTTTAATATCCTTTTACTGCAGCTGCTTATGTTAATATGTTTAGATGGAAATATTTTTAAAAGTCTGACAATGAAATTACATACAGAAAATTGATTTGAAATAGTTCATGGGCAATTCAAGTCCTCCCTATTTCAAATACATTGGTTTGTTATTTTCTCTGGCAGATTAATTGCATTTGTATACCCCTAAACAGGGTCATAATGCTGGAGGAAAGAAGTATGTGTGGTTTCTCTACAAGGTGTTCTTTAACTGGAAAACGAGAATTATGTGTGTTGACAGATTTATGTGCATTCTGTCTTGTAGCATATGGTGGTGCTGATAAGAACTTGTAATAGTCTGTCTAAAGACCTCACGTCTTCGCAATGCACAGTGCTAAGTACCTGACATCCTATGCTCATTTTGAGCTTGAGTAGGAAGAAAAGTGAAATACAATATTGGAGATGGAATGATGGAATTCATGACACTCAATGTCTTTTCCTGGGCAAGCCTGATAGGGTGAAAAAAACCCCACCACAACAAATCGCTTCAGCTACTTTTGCCAAGTGTCTTCTGTTGTGCCAAAATAAAATGTCTTAAGTAGAGAGAATTGATTTACACATCAAGTAAAATTATTTATGATAATGTTTTTTAGATATCTTTGATTTAGGTACTACAATTTTCCTGGTATCTCTGGTGCTCTCAGAATATATTTACACTAATAGCACAGCTTTGTCTTGCATAGCAGTTTGTGTGCATGCGCCTGTGTAGCTTAGCTGTTCCTCCTCTAAGGAGCACTTTCAGAGGCAACACAATTTAAAATGTGGGCCAAGAAATGTCAGGCTTAATTCAGAAATGTATGGACTCATCAAGAGTGCTAAACTTGAAACGTTAATCTCTTATACTGTGTTGCTGCACAGTTGTGCCAAATGTTGTAGGTAAGGAGCTGTCAGCAGTTTTAGTCTAAATGTCGATTTTTTGATGTTATGATTTATCCATTGTAGGGGTGGAACAAATAGTGCATGTTGAATGATCTGCCACTTTGGAAACTCTAGGCCTCTTAGAGAGATGTGAGTGTTCAGAAGCTGTGAAAACAATTCATGTAGCTTGGATAGCTTTGGGCTGGAAGCATAAGCAGGAGTACTGAGGGGGAGTTATGCGTCAAGTGGATGCCAATAGTTTTGTCCTTGATGCTGTGAAATATTGAGTCCCTACCTGAGAACTCTCCAGAACCTACAGAAACAGATTTATTTGTTTTTGTGAATGTACCAAACTTTTGTAATTTCTTAGATTGTCTGTCAGGTTCAGATCTTGTAATAAAAGGTTCTTTGTTTTGGGACTAAGTGGGGGTAACCAGGGTTGTCACAGGTGTTTACACTTGAGAAAATGCTCTCATTCTCTACAACATAAGTGAAAATTTTGGCATGCCCTTGTGAGGTAGGGAATACTCCACAAAGAACACAAAGAATAGTCGTGATTGTTGGGGTTTTTTTTAGCATAAGAATGGGTAGAGCATATGAGAAAGGAAAATTTTAAAAGTATGTAAAGGAAATCATTTGGATGACATATAATTCATCAGGTCATTGTTTTCAGTGTAGAAATCTCTCAACTTACTTGAAGGAAACTATTTCAAATATACCTTCATTGATTAGTAGTCTGGACATGAAGATACTAGTAAATATTGAAGCTGTCAGCATATCTTTTGTAAGAATGCATTTTTAGTCTAATAAAGTCAGGCAATGCTATTTTAAGGGTTTATTTTGTCTTGTTTTACTGGTAATAAATAAGGAGAAACACAATTAAACCTCGTGTTTTATATATACAGTCATGCTATCTATTACCACTTTAGATTGCTTGTCTATATCCTTTTCAGCTTTTAGTATACGTGACACAATTATTTAGGAATGATATTATGCACAATAGATTTTCATATTTTTAGAGGTAGTAAACCCATACATGTTATGAAAAGCCTAATAACTTTTGTGTATTTGTTACAAGGTACTAATGTGCTGAGAACTACACATAAAGATAGTCAAATTGCAGGAAATAGAACATTTTAAAGATGATAATCAAAGAGTAACACCTTCAGTAGAGACAAATTCCAGAATTCCTACGCATGATCATTCACAAACTGAATAGAGAGCTTTGAAACTCTGCATGAGTGCCCTTCTCAGACAGTTACCATTTCCTGGGGTTACTTTAGTCAGTTCCATCTCACTAACATGTTGCTTAAAATAAGGTCACCGACAGCTCATGGTATTCTGCAGAAAGTATACTTGTACCAGATGCAGGGCTAACACAATTTTGTAGAAAATGCACACCTCATTTTCATTAGTTATATTTCCATTTTAAGATCCAGCTAGATAGCCTGAAACCACCCTTAAGCCCAAGTGATTCTTTGCTCTTGGTACTTTGATACAGGCTGATACTCAGATGTAGACAAGCAAGTTAATGTGCAGGTTTGGCACAATTTTCTTGCATTGGCTATATCTGGCATCACGTGTGCCACAACAAATCAGCCAAGACCTTCCTGGACAGTTCTCAGCATTATGTGTTGAAATGTCCGTCTGGCACTGCAGTGGGTTCACCAAAGGGGACGAAGTTGTGGCTTTCTCTCTGTGACAGTGCAGACAGTCCAAGACTGGGTAGGAATCTGGCCAGGGAGCATGCCAAAGGTTAGCGAGCTTGCTCACAGGCTTCACTGCTTCAAAGGACTGCTGTAGAGAGAGCATCTGTCTTGGAGTGCCACAGTAAATTCATTTTTCAAGCAGAGGGAGCATCTTTCACATTTACTTGATGCCAAAATGTCTATGATAGATTTCATCATCTTTAGATCTGCGTGTTTCTAATTCTTCTTCTTGTGTGTATGTGTATTTTTGTTTCATGGACCATTCCAGGCGCTAAGGAGTGCCAATGCTCAATGTGTCTTTCTAGCTATGACAGAAGGACAAAAGCAGTGACAAATAGAGTCAGCACAGAGAAGCAGAGTTATTAATTCAGCTTCCTTTCTTCTGACACAGAAATTTGTTGTCCCACAAGCCTAGAGCAGAGCAAGGACCTGTGCCAATTCCAGTTGTGGGAAATATATTTTTTCAGTAGAGCAGGTGCCTTGCTGAGGACATTGATTCAAGAAGAATTAAATGGAAAGTAAGGAAAAATAGGCTATGAAGTGAAATATCAGGGGGTTATTTTACAGGAGGTCTGATATATTAAAGAAAAGATCTGTGTGTATCTATATTCAGGGACTGTAATATCCTTGAGTGTTAGGGAATTCAGCAAGTGAGGAATTATGGTAACATTCAATCGTTTCTTATCCTCATGTCCTTTAGTCTACTATTGCAGTTATGGTAAACATGATGATGGAGAATAGTGGACTGAAATTTGGTGGAAACCCTCCTCCAAATAATAAAACACTTCCCTCTTTAAGATATGTCTTTTGTTTTGCACAACAATAAATCGAATAGGCTGTTACTGGAGTTTTAATAAGACCATAAACTTTCTGCTCTATATGTAAAATGAAGCAGTTGATTTAGTTTATAATGATACAAACAAGAAAAGCTACTGTAAAATATATGTGATTCTCTGAAGTATGAATTTGATTACAAAGAATAATGCTGGGAAAACACACAACATCAGATGCAGCTAGACAAAAGAGGCAGAAGAATAACTAAAAATGGCACACTAATTTATTTAAAACTCGAGGGTCTGCTTTCCAGCATAAACCAATACATCTGCAAAAGACCATTTTGGAAGGTAACTGAAGTTACCAACTAGTACAAGCTTCAGCCAAGGCAAAATATGTGTGCCTCTTCCAATCTCCCTGCCTGCAGGAATATGCTTTGTGCCAGTCATAGTTAATTTTGCACTAGAAATCCACATGGGACTACCAGCTGGAAGCAGGGGGAATGAAAACTATGCATGTAAGTACTTCAAACTGCTGGAAATATGATGCTTGGCATTTAGATGTCAAAAAAATTGGTACTTGTTTATTGTCAAATTAAATGCCCTCAGACTAAGAGCTCATCTATAATTGAAATTTATTTTTAAAGCAAACTTCAGCAACCTCTCTGCCCTTGCCACCCACTTATTGTTGTTGAGATGATGTTGCAACACCAGAGAGATTTCAATCTTACATGTTTTCAAGGAACTATAGATTATGCTTAGACATTTCATCTCCTGGGATGAAGTTGAGATCAGCAAGTTTAGAAGTTTTCTACTATTTTCACAAAAAAAAAAAAAAAAAAAAAAAAAAAAGGGAGGGAAAAAAGACTGTTATAGAATAATGGAGTAATTCAGGTTGGAAAGGACCTCTGAAGGTCATTTGATCCTAGTTCTGCTGAGAACAGGGATTTATATTGTTATTTGACATTTAAACAAAATGAGCTCAATGTGGCTGAAAGACAAGAGATGGTTTTTTTTTTGGTTTTTTCCCCCTCATCTATCTAGAGTGGGTCTGAAGGCTTATAGGTCAGTTTTGAAATAGACAGAGACATCTAGATTTGGAGACTTAAACTGGTGATCCTTATCTAAACCAGTGTTTTTTGCAAGAAAATAATTTTTTTATTTCTTATCTACTGTCCCTGCAGAATTCATGTGTCTTTTTTCCTGTACTTCTCTAATAGTGCACAAAGCACAGATTCATGAAGGTTTCTGGTGAATGGAACTCTATTAGGCTCTTGTTTCCACTTTACAGGTAGTGATGGATCACAGTGTAATCCTGAAGTATTTGTAAAAGTGCATTTGGTAGTTCACCTAATTAGATTATCAGATTAAGAAAGAGACATATGATCTAGTTGAGCATTCAGTGAGAGCTTATATCTGTTGAGTACATTAGCACTGTCTTTCATGAGGAATTCCTGTGACCTTAGCGATTGTCTTGACAGAATCTGACCCTTCTTTCGAGCTGTTATTTTATGGTCTGATGGTCCATTCCAGCTCTTAGCTCATATGCCTTCTTAGTGCATCATTTTAGCATTCAGATTCAAGAGCTAGGGCTCTCAGTAACTCCCAAGCCTGCTACTGAAATTTCAACTATAACTCTATGAAATTAAGTTTGAAAACATCTCAGGTTATAAAGTCTGCCTCCCAGACACCTTTGGCCCTATGGCTGCTTCTTACAGCAAGGCACTGACTTTATGTGCACCTCAGCATGGCACAAGCACAGCTTTTTGGGATCCAGCCATCTCCACCAGCTTTTGGGTGATAGAGATGGGAAAGGAGAAATGTAATAAAACAAAATAAAGAGGAAAGGGCAAAGGATCCAACTTTTTTTTTTTTTTTAAATAATGGTAACTTAAATAAGCTAGAATTATTTATATTTCAATTAGGCAACAATATAAGGATAAAATGTGTATTACTTTAAATCAAGGTGTTTTAAAAAGGCTGAAGTGACAGATTTAACAGCTACTTAATTTTCTTTAAAGAAAACCAAACAAAAACCCTACAAATTCCTGATATAACTTCCGAACTGTAACACTGCAATAAATGAATTAATTTTTTCATTACTTGCAGTTTTATAGTGCTATAAGGCAAAGGCAATCTGCCTGGTGTAGTCTATTATATTGAACCTCGGCAAAAAAAGAAACTTCAGACAAAGCAAAGAATATGAAGGAGAGAGGTGGAAAATAATTATATAAAGTCATAATTTATTAGTAATGGAGGTGGGAGAGTGGGTAAAAGAGACAAGGGTGGGTAAAAAGAAGCAAATGAAGCAATTGAAACTAGTAAAGAAACAACAGAAATTAAGAAGCAGGGAAAGACAGAGATTCAAATTATTTCTGAATGCATTTTTTTTCTCTGGGAACATAGTACGTTCTTGCAATCATGCTAGTGATTAGGTTTGATATTTTTACCAGGGCATTACAATAATATTTGACTTTACTAGGATTCTTGATTTTAAATTAAAGACTTTCAGTCTGCTGTGCAGATCTTCTGAAGGTCCTTCATAGTTTGAATGATATCAAGAATTCTTCTATATTAAGGGTGTTGGAAACTATATGAATCATTTCAAGGATAATTATGAATTTGTTTTCAGTGCACCTGGAGACAGCTCTATTGTCTGAAATATCTCCCCAAAGCACAGGAGTATTCACTCATTGAGAGCATTCTTAAGAGAAAAAAAAATCTGATCCAAAATCCTATCAAAACAGTTTTCAGGTATATATTCCTAAAATCTCTGTCATAACTACCTGAATAAATTATATGGAGTAAATTAAAATTACCATTTTTGTAAATTACTGAGTATGTAAATATATTTTCTATAAATCTGGTATGTAATCCACTTTCATGGTAACTTGCTGAAATTACTTTCCATTGCAATAGATCAGAGATTTGCATTAGCTGAGAGAAATTTTTTAACAGCTCTGCTAATGGGAGAGCATCTGCTAAACCCTGTTACATGACTATTTTTAATCATATAACTATCCATCATCATTTTGTTTTGCTTTATGATCATGACAGTTTGACATAATTCAACATCCTCACGTTCTCAAAAGAAGGATTTCCTCAGAATGCAGAAGAGTGTCCACATGTTTCTTTCCAGAAAAAACATTTATATGAACATCAAGGTTTGGCTGAGAAGTAAAAAGTAGTGGAAAACTGTCATCAGGCTTAATTTTTGTTTCTATGGTCTGAAAGTAAAAGCCAGACTTTTCCAGTCTGATTTTTTTTTCTAATTTTTTTTTTGTTTATTTTTTTTTTTTTTTTTTTTTTTTTTTTTAATAGTTTGGGGAATACCTGGATCCAGAAATTTGATATTTAGGTTTAAACCCATTGTTAACAGAATAAGACAAAGTTTCCTTCTTCCTCTGTCTTTCCTGCCAGGCACAGGTCTTACAGACCACTTTCCCTTTTGCTTTTCCTCTGTCAGTATTTAATTTCATGTCCAATGTAAAGTTACAGCTTATTAAATACTATGTACTTAGCATTCATCACATCAAAGATCTAAGAAGACATTAAAGAAATGTCTTTCTTTGCACTACCAATAACATGAAACAGCACAACTCCAAAATGTAGATAACTTGAAATAGACCTTATTTGTAATGTATGACCCTACATGTGTTTCATAAAAAAAAGCATAAAATGCTAGCTATTTTGTTACTGTTTTTTGCTGATCTATAATGAATGCTATGAGTTTACTTAATTCAAAATAGGTAGATTTAGTTCACTCAATTCAAATTTTCCTTGTTGCATCTTCTTTGTCACTTGCTTCCTGTTATCCTTTTATATGTCCTTCTATGTCTTAGTAATGAAGAACTGTTATCCCTTGGAGTCTGTTTTTGTGTGGTTGTTGTTGTTTTTGTTTCCCTGAGTTACCTCCTCTGATTTCTTTTACAGTTCTATTGAGCTGGTAATGTCAATATAGGAATGTTGCTTAAAATAATTTCCTATATATTTTAGGGTTTTTGATCCACTTGTTAAGGCTTGTCTAAATCTGCCGGAAGTACAATCACGTAATGCTTCTTTTGCTTTCTTCTTGATTCTCATTCAATTCCTGTTCCAAATTCCTAGCTAGTAATCACTCAGTTATTTTTTCTGTTGTGGAATATTTTAATTGGTTTCATTTATAGTAAGTTTTTTTAACTCACTCACCCAGGGGTGTAGTTATTCTGTTCCCTAAGCCTGAGTACTGAAGTGAGGACAATGATTTAAGAAGTTAGTCATTTGTTTTGTTCAGTAGGTACGCCTGACTGACTTTTCTGAGTTTTTTTCTATTTTTCTAGAAAGTTCATTCTGGGAAAGAAGAAACCTGTCTTTCTATGTGTGCTACTTTGTAATAAAACTCAGAAGTTACTAGAGCTGTCTACTGCTGTAGATTTCTTTCTCGTTACAGCAAGATATTTTTGGTGTGTGTACAGTGCAAACTCCAATATAGGAAGCCCTAGCTAGCTTGACTAGTGGAACAGAAAGCAATTTAGATGATTTATCATGATGGAGCTGTATGGTGCCACGTAGTTTATTGTGCATGTACGTAGATCACTGTGGGCTAGAACCCCTGACAGGCCAATGAGTGAAATTTATGCATCACTTGAGATCCTCAGATCTCTCACTTGCTGCCTAACTTAATAAAATATCTAAATTTCCTCAGAGTACTGGCAGAGGTACTGCCTAACTGTGGAAATGCTAATCCAGTCTGTCAAATTGTTGAAAGCGTATCCATATGCCAATGTGCTAGCTGAACTCTCTGAGTACAGTTTCTTTACTTCTCTGTTTATGAGATCTCAGGCCATGTCCACAAAAGAAGCCTAGGACTAGAAGGGAGTTTATAGACCTCTCTGAATGATGACTGCAATAGCAGAGGGCTGGAATTTATTTTCATAAGTATATCAAAACCCATCTCAATAGTACTTTTATGCTCTTCCCTTGCCATTCCTTACTGCCCCAGCCCCACAGAAAAACTGCTAGAGGGCTTCTCAAGATTTCTCCTTGGAAGATTATTTATTATTTGTGCTGACAATGTTCCTTCCTTGAAGTCACTATTCTTCCTCTTTAGTGTACATCTCCTGAAGCATTTTAGAAAGAAGAGTTAAATTGTCCCTCAGCCTTCATTTTGGTCTGTGAAAAAATCTAGAGGTCTTTTAGTCCTCTTTCCTATGACAGACTTTTCCTTGTCCTTACCAACTTAATAGCTCTTACCTAATTCTCTTCCTTTTTATTTAATGTTTTAAGATTGACAGTCACCATATTCTGAATGGCGATGTGCCAGCATTGCATTTGCCTTTTAGATAGCAGTATCACATTCATATCCCAGTATCCCATTAACCTATGATCTACAAATAGGATCAGGTCCTTCTGCTTTCATATTGTAGAAATAAATTTGAAATTAAAAATAAGTTTGAATTTTTTCAGTCATTATTGTACAGATGTGTATTTAGTATTGCTGAATATCCACTAACATGGTCCTTCAGGTCATTTACTCCTGTGTTTTGTGAACATTGTCCTGTCTTTGTGATGATAACTCATTTTCCAGCAATGGAAATTTGTAAAGAGATCAGGCAGAAAGCTAATTTTTTTTTCCCTAATCAATCTCGCCCAGGACTTTCCTGTTTAAGTCTGTTTGGTGTTGTCTCCTGTTAGACCAATTCCTTGTTCAGGTTAGATTTCTATTAATCTTTATCTGCTTAGCTAGACTGCTAGATTTCAGTGTATCGGAGTGTTAGAAACAAGATGGATGAGCTCTTAATTCATTATCCTACTTTGGAAAATAACATCATTTCTTTAAAGCTCACATTACATTTTTACATTTTTTAAGGAACAAAATTGAATCTATAGACAGATGGAAAATGTGTCCAAAACTCTTGCACGTTATTTCAGTAATATGAAAAACTCTATATTTATCTGGTCTTTCTTTTCTCCTGAATAAAAGCATTTTTCTGTTTTTCAGGTTTGTTCTCCTCTTATGGAAGCTATCTTAAAATACATGCTGTCTGACCTGCAGCTTCATTTTTCAGTTCTTCTGCAATTCTGGGCTGGAGTTCAGCTTGTGATTATGAGTAATTCATATATGTTTAGTTCCTTGAGCTCTGTTTTCACTTCTGTTACAGTATTTTTAGTTTTTAGTTAATATACACTTGTATTTGCTTGCTGTTATCTGCAAGGCCAATGTCATGCTCTGTTAAAAAATAAAGAAAACTATTTATTTATTATTCATTATTATTCATTCTACTTAGTCTCCACCTCTTTAGGGTGTCTTCTTCTAGCTCTCATAAAAACAAGGTTATGTATCTTCCCTAACCAAGGTTGTTTAAAGCTGCCTAGCAGAGAATGAGTCACTGCCCCTCAGTGTTGCTCACAGAACCAAGGTTGGGTTGAGGTTGGAAGGGACCTATGGACATCATCTCCTCCAACCCCTCTGCTCAAGCAGAGACACCAAGTCAGCTGCTCAGGACCAAGTCCAGGTGGCTTTTGAGGATCTCCAAGAATGGGGACTCTACTACCTCTCTGGCCAACCTGTATGGGTGCTTGGTTACCCTCACAGTGAAAAAGTGTTTCTGGATGTTCAGAGTGAATCTCCTCTGTTTCACTTTGTGCCAGTTGCCCCTGGTTCTGTCACTGGGCACCACTGAAAAGAGCCTGGCTCTGCCCTCTTTGCACCCTCCCTTTTGATGTTTATATACTCTGATGAGAACCCCCTGAGTCTTTCCTTCTCTAGGCTGAGCAGTGCCAGCTCTCAGTCTTTCCTCGTGGGAGAGATGCTCCAGGTCCTTATTCATCTTACTGGCCCTACACATGATCCAGTCCAGTAAGACTTCATCTCCCTTGTACTGAGTAGCCAGAACTGAATGCTCAATTCTTCAGGCATGGCCTCAGCAGTGCTGAGTAGCAGGGAAGAATCATCTCTCTCTATCTGCTGACAGTGTTCTGGCCACTGCAGCCCAGGATGCCATTTGCCTTCTTTGCAACAGAGGCACCAGCAGGACCTGACTCCAGCAGGACCCCAGGTACTTTTCTGCAAAGCTGTTTTGCAGCCAGGCAGCCCCCAGCATGGGCTGGTGGATGGTTCTACCTTTCAGCATCAGACTTTCCCTGTATATTTGGTGTGGTGCCTGGCCTCCCAACTCATGATTCTAACTCAATTGGAGAGAGAGGTGCCTAAAAGTTGAATTTGGCAATAGCTTTAATAGCTTGGTCCCAGTAAGATTTTACTCTCAAATTTGAATGTGTCACTTGATAAATGAAATTTAACTATACAGCTAGACCCTTAAAAACTTGCAATACATATTTACTCTTATAGCTGGCCAAACCAAAGTTAGTGCTAAATTAAGGTATTGCTCCTGTGAATTTCTAGTTATCTTTTCCCCCCCCTATACTTCTGATAAAGTTGCAAGTTCAAGTTCCTGTTATTTCCAGATATCCTAAACACCAAACATGTTTGCAGAGAATAGTTATTTGTAGAAGCAAGAAAGAAGAAGAAGCAACATAGATTTGATATGAGAAATGTGACCTAATCATCTCCTTGACAGAGCTTAAGAGAAAATTATTATATTATTAATTGATATTTTGATTAGAAGCTTCTATTTAATTTGGGGGGTGGGCTGTGGTAGGAAGAAGAAAAGAAAAGACTATTTTGGGGAATTATTCTGCTCTATTACTTTTTCATATGCCTGTGTCACTCTAGGCTTTTAGGAATGGATATTTTGCCCTCTAGTGGTTTCTTTCGGTTACAAAATTTCCGAGGTATGCACCCAAGTTCATCCACTTGTGTGGACCTGAAAACTAAAATTTTTAAGATTATTTTAAAAATGATGGTGATTTTTTTTTTCTTTTGCCTGTATCCATTAATACACCTTTATGACTCTACCTTTAATTACACTGTCCTCAATATATTTTATTCACATGGATTGTTGAGGTGAAACTACAAGCCACTCCATTTTAATTTGAAAGTAGTGGCAAGGAAATTAACTGGCAAAGATTTGATTTTACTTCAAAGCAATGACACTGTATTGGCACTATGGATAACATAATTTGTTGCTTTATATAACAAAACAAAGTAATTAAAACTACGTAATAACTGAAGCTTCTATATGCTGCAAAGTTTTCTTTTATTCCATAACAATGATCCAACTGTGCCTGTTTGGGACGGCTTGTGGATGAACAGAATGTATTTAGCTTTATTCTAGAGCCTTAATCACTGCTTTGATGCTCTGGGAGTATGAAAATGAAGTGGTACCATTTATATTTTAAGTTTTGTGACTCCAGCATACTGTTTTTCTGTGGCATTATTTCTATGCATTCTTTGTTATGTGAAGTTTTGCTGAAGTGAATGGCATGTTGGCACCCTCAATTTATTTGGAGCTGTGTTGAGGAGAAATAATACTGTATAAAGTACGTAATATTCTTATGAAAGATAGGAAGAATCCTAATTAACATGATTGATGCAGCACCAATTGAGATTAAATATGCATGCTACTTATTCTCTTCAAGGCAACCTAAAAATAAATATTTAAAGGATATTTCAAAAAGCCAACTTCAATACAAAGTTCATTGCATCTATGAAATCAAGCACTACCTAATTGGAATAAGAAAAGTTAATAGATTAATGTTTTTCAGTTCTCTGCTCCATGGTTCCCAAAATACTCAGTTTAACTAGTCCTGGAACCACTGATGGATTGATGATCTCAATGGTTTTGGAATGATTGGATTACAATAAACCTGATTTAGATGAGGCTATAAACCCATAATTGTATCAAAACAGCAACCACACTCTTCCTTACATCATAATCAAACAAATTTCCATACATGAAAAAATTTTGAAGAAAAAATATATTTCATTTGTGATTTAAGAATTTGCAATAAATGAAAATGCAATGCTATACCTTCCACTGCTCTATTTTTACTTGCAAAATGTTTTTTCTATTTATTTTTTAAACTCTTTCCCTTCAGTTTAAAATTTGTAAGACTGTATCATCTAAAACACTCCTACTTTGTAGAGGGTTTTTTTCCATGGAAATTCCCAATTTTATGAGAATAATGAGATTTTTAGAGAAAAGTAATAGAGAGGTGTTTCCATGAACAGTGGAATTTTGAGTGCTGGTCTACAAAAATAGAACAAAAGGGCTACCAAGTAAAGAAAAATTGTTCTTGAGGCTTTTAGGTGCTTCAACCCTGAAGAATAAGGGATGTGGATCTGCCAAAGTGGCATAAGCAGCTATGGCATGGGGAGAAAATTGGATTAAAAATTTCTATGGTTCAAGGGTAATCTTAGGAAGCTGAGAGAAATGTATTAAGATCAGAGAAAATATCTCTATATCTTATTTTAAAAAGCAAATTTTTCAGTACCAAAATGTTCTAAAAAGAAGGAGAATTTTAAAATAAGGACCAGGAGAAGAATAGGGATAGAAGGGTGTGTGTGTCAGGATCAAAGAGAAAATAATATGGTATTCTCCTAATGGGTTGTAAATGTTCATAGAGTCATAGAACGTGCTGAATTGGAAGAGACCCATCAGGATCACCAAGTCCAACTCCTGGAGGTCCTGCATAGAACACTCCAAGAGTCACACCATATGGCTGAGCTTGTTGTCCAAATGCTTCTTGAACTCTTGTCAGGCTTGGTGCCTTCCCTGGGGAGCCTCTCCCAGTGCTCAGCCACCCTCTGTGTGAAAAACCTTTTCCTGATATCCAATCTAAACCTCCCCTGACTCAGCTTCATGCTGCTTCCTCAAGTCCCATCACTGGTCAAGAGAGTGAGGAAATCAGTAGGGATATTTTTCTGTCTATAGGTGATTCTCTTGGTTTCCTGAGGTTGTTTTCTTGTTTTATTGATTTGGGGAGTGGGGGAGGGCAAGGGGCTGCTTTTTGTATGTATTCAAGGCCACCTCTTTTCTCATGGATCTTATGTTTTTAACTACCATCGCTGATGATATTTCAGATCGTCTATGGTGAACATTTCTGGTAGTCAGAAGGACTCTGCTGTTCAAAACCATCATGAGTCATACGTGACCAAGGCCTCTGCCTAGAGCTGTAAGCAGACTTGGCTGCTCCAATGTAGCCATTATTGCCCAGAACTACATGTTCTGTCTTTCTATTGAAGGTTTCTGCCCCTGTAGCTGGAATGAATAAGACAGTTCTGTGCCGAGCACCTCAGGTCACTGATTTGTGGATTCCTTCTTAAGAACTATCACTGAAGACATGTCCTAATAGGAGGGACTGTTTAATAATAGTGGCTGTGAGATGAATAGTACTCGCACAACTTCAGAAGTGCTGCCCAAGAGCAGGGGATTTTTTGAGATATTTATAACTTCAGTACCACTGTTTGGTCTCCCTGGAATCAGGACTTCAAGTCTCCAAAGTTGGACTTGGAGGAGATCCAATGAACCAGAGATAAGAACATATGCAAAGTCTCTGTGGATGCTGCATTGAAGCCAAGGTTAGTATAAAAGAAGATTATTTTGGACAGGCTGCCACCATTCTTATGTGAATAAAAGTAAATTTTCTGAACATTATGTGAGGTGAACTATGGTGAGGAATTTTTGTTTTGATTTCGTTTTTCCATGATAATTGCTACCCTTATCCCTAATTCCTACTTATAATTTTTAACATTATAATATTTGCTTTCTTTGGGAGTATTTTAACAACATATTGTTTTTCTTCCTTTACATATTGTACAAAAATAAACATTGAATATAAAATGAAAATTGTATATCAGTTTTGTTCTTCATGAAAGACCGCAAATCTTATGTATTGTTGTCTTATGTTTTAATATGCTCAGCAGTTGGTGATTGTTAAGAAGATTAATCAGATGATGTTAATGTTCAAAAATCCTATTGCAAATAGTATAAATCACATATCAAATATTGCAAATTATATAATTATGGTCATTTAAGCTGCAATTAAAAATAATTAAATTATCCCAAGCAAAGCAAGTTTAGTAAATAGAACACATTAGACTTGGTTTTATTTTTTTTTAGTTTTTCTTTCTTTAATAACTTATGCTGGAGCATTAATGTATGCCCTGGGGAAAAAGTACTGTAGATTATTAAAGAATAAAATTATATTTCAAAGTTTTATGTCTGTGTCATATGAATATCTAGATGGAAGATAAACAGCTTTTGAAAAATTTCCTGAAAACAGCAATCCATCATGTTTGGGGAGAGTTTTCTTCCAGTTTGCTATGCTAGCATTTTTGCTGTAGTGTAGGTGGTCTTAGGAAAAATGGGATTGCCTAGAGATATCCTTTCATCATGGTAGAAATTTCAGCCAATCTAAGTGCTTTTAGAATAAGAGTGGAGTGCAGTTAATTCTGGAAAGAATCTTTTCTCTTCATTGTCCCTGCAGCTATTATGGTGCTCTCTGGTTGCAGTTCTGGTATCCTTCTAACCTCTACCTAAGGCTGAATGCAACAATGGGGACTTCAAAAGTTTTAATTCATTAAATTAGCTAAATTAAGAGTGTCTTTCCTGTTTTGTGAGTCTTTAGTCCTTTCAGAACTATGCAATGCTCGTGCTTTTGTGCTGCACCCATCACCTTCTCTCTCCTCTGAGGTTTAATGACTGTTTAAGATATCTGCACACCATAGTTGTTGTTTTAATCGGTCTCAGGGACTTTAGATTCAATAAAGATTACTGCAAATGGTACTCAACAAGGCTTAGTGCACATTGTCTGATCTCCAGAGAGAACTTGAGTCCTAGCTCCTCACAGTGAGGGGTGCTTGTGAGGAAGGGAAATGCCAAGCTGAGTATTTCTGACTCCCTTCCTCACTCTGGAGGTTATGTACCTAAGCCAAGCCTGCAAGCACATTTTCACCGACTCACACCACAGCCCCAAAGGTGGGGCCTTGGGAAATAGTGGACTGTTGTGGGTTACTTCCCTCACTAATTATTAGAAGAAAATTAAAAGATTTTCCCAGGGAGTTGAAAATCCTGTTGAACATGCTTCTCAGCCACAAAGGATTCAGACCTTGCAGCACATCATTTTAAGCATCAACTTTAAAATATGTTTGAAGGATTTGAGATAAGAAGTTGTACAACAGAGTGTGAGGTGATGCACTTTGACATTAATAACAACATTTCTGCAGTAAACTCCTCAAAGGAAAATAAGAGTGTAAAGAGTAGATCAAACTCACAGATTTGATACTGAGAATATCTGCAGTGATTCAACCATGAAAATAGCCAACTAAAATCTAAATTGTGTCAGAAGAGGTCTTTAGAGTAAAGAAGGAAAAAGTTACTACACTGATATGATATTGTCTAGTCAGATATGTTCAAGAAAGGTAAATTGAACATCTGAGTTCAAGACAGGATAGACAAATCTCCCATTAGATTAGACAACCTACAGGGGAGCAGAAGGTACTTTAATTTTTTTTTTTTAGATCAGCACAATGCAGGCTGAGGTAGGATATATTTGTTGCCTGCAAATATCTTGGAACAGTATGGCAAAAGGATAGAGGATTTGTTGAGTTAAGGACAATATTTTCATGAAAACACACATGTACATGTTTTGTTGAATTAGACTTGAATCTGTGGTTCCTTGAAAGCAGAAGATTTGCAGCCAGCTCTGGTTGTAAAAGAGGTTGTATATTGGATGACCTGTCAAGCTCTGGCTTCAGCCCCTCACTAGTCATCAACAGGGGAAAAAAATGTGAAGCTTCTAAATTTCAAGAACTCACATTTTCTGATGAGTCTTACTGAGAAAGTGATCTACAGAATTAACTGTGTATTTCCAAAATACATCTTGTTCTTGCTCATCTTATGGTCTGAGAAGCAACATTTCAAGTTACATATAGCTAAGATGAAGCTCTTCAAACTCTTTCAGATCACTAAGAAGGTTTCTGGGAATGGTTATAGAGGGATATCAACTCGACAACTTCAAGCCTAGGTTTTCCTGACGCCCTCTGCTGGAGACCAACCCACGAGCTTAGACTTCTATGCGTTCAGTCTGAGGCTGAGGTTTTTGAGACCAAACTGTAGGAAAGGTAAGTGTATATTCCAGAGATATGGGCACACAGACAAGCACAGGGCATGGACAAGGCTACCTGCACTGACTAGCACAGTTCTGTAAAGTGTTCTGTAGGCAGCGTCTATGTGTGGGACTTACAAGTACTGTAGCTCCCTAGAGGCAGCATGCACATGACACTCACTGGGTTCACAAGGACACAGATATTTCTGGATCCCCCAAGCACCAGCATGGCCCTTCTGTCCACCCAATACCTCTACCTGGATACCTCTTACCTGTCCCATGTGTGCCCTACTTGCCACCCAGTCTGGTCTGGTGTTCGTTACATGCAGACATTTGTCACACAGGCACTCCACATTTGCAGGATGTCCCAAAAAGCCAGCACACAGACCTTCCACCCAACTGATATCATTCTCAGGAACCTCCTGTGACCTTCTGTTCAACGCCTGGTCCAGCTTGTTGTTTGCTTGTAAATATACATGCACAGACTTGTTCCTTCCTGATCCTCTTCCCCTACACTTTCTTTTATTAGTTTTGTATAGTCCCACAGAACCCCCTCTAATATCCCAAATCTGTATTGTTTCATCTTGTTTCCCACCTCTTGTCAGTTACAAAATCCAGGTTAGTCCTCCCCAAAGCTGCACCTGCAGTTTCTTAACAGCCAGTCCTTTAGTGATTGGAGATGTTTGGTCTTGCACATGGTCCTAGTTTTAGCCAGCATCTGGAGTTTACTCTATACCAACTCACATCATTTCTGGAGTGGGAGAGGGAACTCTCCGGCTTCTGAAAAGAAGGATGTGACTTCAGGTTGAAAAACATGCTGGCATTGTCTGCCATTGTTCCTTGTCATGGGATCCACTGTGAGCATTTTGCATGTGATTCATCCTCTCTTTTGTGTACTTTTGTCACCAATATTGTTGTTCTTGCTGTTAATTTTCTTATCTTATTGCTGTTTCCAGTCAATTTTCTTATCTTACCCCTGATCTTCACCTCTTCTTTGTCCAATTCTCAACTCCTTCCAGATGGAGTGGGAAGGGAGAGGGAAAGGGGGAGCAAACGAGGGTGTCTGGTGTAGCAGAGTTTTGGTGGGTACACTGAATTTGTGTACGGTTCATAAAACCACGACAGATACTTTCTCTTTCCCCTTGCCTACTCAGTTTGTGCTTCTGCGAGGTTTTGTTTATTGCTTACTCCTTTGCTTACTATCCCTTTTTGCTTGAAAATGTCCTTGCTCACGTAACCATAATGAAGCAGACACTCACCTTCTGCTTACCCTTGCACTGTGCTGGGATTTATTTCAGCTGGACATTTTGATGCTCAGAATCTCTAATGATAACCCTTCTTTATATGAGTCATGCAAGTCTTTTTCTGGTCACTAGAGTGTAAAATGCTAAGCTTTTCATTGGTACCTATGCATAAAAAAAAAAATGCAAAGAATTACTAGAGATATTTCTCTCCCCACCTGCCTACTTTAGAAATACAGTAGATCATCGTTCCTGGGCACTGAAATATGATCACCCAAATTATTAAATGCTCTGAGTGTTTCTTGTATGCTTTTATCCTGTCTCAGTACCTTCCCAAAGCCTCCTGAGACAAAGCCAACAACTGGCTTTGTCACAGCCCTAGTTTTGAGTGCCGGGATAGGTAGATAATGGTATAAATGCATTCCATGCCTTTTAACATTCATAACCAGGACTCTTCCTGATGAAATTTAATTTACTAGAGAGACCCTTAGAGATTTTCTAGTAGCACCTGACATTCAAGATTAGTTAAAGCAGAGTCATTTAGCTCTCACTT
Organism: Orthonyx spaldingii; assembly: GCA_013397795.1. Taxonomy (NCBI): domain Eukaryota; kingdom Metazoa; phylum Chordata; class Aves; order Passeriformes; family Orthonychidae; genus Orthonyx; species Orthonyx spaldingii. The sequence continues at coordinate 128,139 of VZTJ01003237.1, forward strand.
TCCTGAAAATAGTAATTTGTTGCCATGCTCGTTGCTCTCAACTGTCTGAGCCAACTCCATGGTGCTGGTAGATATGACACAGAACCACCAGAAGATCTGCAATTATCTGGAGTAGCAGTGGGAACCTGGGCAAGATATGCTGGGACATTTTACAGGATGGTGTTTTGTTTAGATAACTCAATCTCACCCTTATCACCTCTATTCCCAGTCATACCTAGGATGTAACTGCGTGAAGTTGAATATTGCTGATTAGGTCAGGGAAAGGACACCTTGGTAATGTCCAGGTAAATTAGAATGGTCCAGCCAGTGGTCCACACGCCAGACCTCATATATGGGCAGGGTTCCAGGACTGTATATACAATTTCTATAGCAACTGGGCAAGCTGAAGTATTTGTCGACATGAGATGTCACTAACAGCATTACTGCATGTTGTGTTCATGCCTATCTGTGATGTAAAAGAGAAAAGTGGTTGGATCGCTCTAGGACAGGGGTTGGGAAATGTGGATTTATCTGAGAGAGACTATACCTTCTTGTTCACCACCCTCACACTAATTTAAGCAGTGCCTCTTCCACTATACCCAGAAACCCTGTAAAACAGCATACCAATGAGAATGCTTAAGGGTTAAACATCATAAATTAAAACTTATTTGTAGTTACATAAGGTTTTATTTGCGTAAAACCTGTTGCTTCAAGATTTATGGTAGAATGAGTGAGACATATATTAATTTGTATTTTTGTCCTTTTTTCTTGTTGCCATTGATGATGCAATTCCTAATCTGTGTTTTTCTAAGCAGTACAGTTGCGTTGACTATAGCAGTGACACCAGCTGGTGTTCCAGGGTGAAAAATATGTTTTCCTTTTTCAGCTGTGTCTGAGTAAGGCTATATAAGCAATTGTATTCTTGAAGCAGATTTCATAACAGCTGCTTCCAACTCTAATTCTTTCTTTTTCCATCTGTCTTCTCCTAATTCTGCTATTAGAATGGCTAACAGAACCCCAAGGGTGCTGTGAGCTTCTGAAAAAAAATGGGCAATCTCTAGCAGCATCTGAACAATGAAAGCACAAAGTTGCATTTGAATTTAACTCTACTTTACTGCTCTAAATAAAGACCTGGGGGAAATGAGAGCTGCACAGATGCTTTGTGTGAAAAACACAGACTTAAAAGAAGTCTAAAGTTGGATTAAAAAGCAAAATAAAACTTTAGGTAGCTCTTTTAAATGAAATTAACACCACCAGGCACCTGAATCTGACTAATTAAAAAAAAAAAATCCTTCTAGTAAATTCTGTCTTCAAGAATCCTGTTTCAACTAAATTAAAAAAAAAAGTAAAAAAAAATCCTATACATATCTTAAATCAGGTCACCGCACCATCTCTACTGTAACATTTAGTGCTACAATAAGGAAAAAGTGCTATATCTTCAGAAAGTGCTCAACATGCCCTACAGACATTTTAAAGATGGAGGTTCTCGTAAATTAACCTTTCATGTAATGTGCTGTGTAGTCTACAGACTTACATTTTCCCCATCACTTAGAACCTATTTTCAGTTTTTAATGAGTAATATTTCTTGGTGATTTCATAGTGATCAATGCTTTTTACTGAGGCTGGCAGTCTGTCACAAGTGAGATGTGCCCCCCAGGATTGATACCTAACTCCACGTTGTTTATCACCTTCATAAATGATCTGGAGGATGGGAATGAAACACAGCGAGTTTGCTGACGACACTAAACTGAGCAGTGAGGTGGACAGCCAGAAGGGAGAGCTGTCTTAAAGAGAGACCTGGACTGGCTGGAATGGTAACAGTAATGGTACAAAGTTTAACAAAGGCAAGCGTAGCCATGCACCTGGGATGACATAACCAAATAGCTCAGTATAGGTCAGGATCCGTATGACTGCAGAGGAGTCTTGCTGAAGGTGATCTGGAAGACAAATATGCCAGATGTGAGTTGCATGCAGGAGCAATGGCATATTGGATCCTGGGCTGTATCCACAGGGGCATTCCTGGCAGAGGTAGAGACAAGAGCATCCCACTGTACTCAGCACTTGTCAGGCTGCACCTGAAGCGCTGGGTCTGGTTATGGTCCCCACAATTCAAGAAAGACACCAACTGGAGAGGGTCCAAAGGAGGCCCATGAAGATGACCAAAGGGTTGGGGAACCTGCCCTGTGAGAAGACACTGGAGAAACTAGAATATTTTCTCCCTGGAGAAGAGAAGGCCTAGAAAAGAACTTCATTCATGGTATTTCAGTCCTTAAACGGCAGCTGCAAAGAGGACAGAAGCTCTCTTTTCACAAAGAGCCACCTGGAGAAGATAGGGGGAAATAGATGCAACTTGATCTATCGTGATATAAGGAAGGAATTTTTCACAGCAAAACAAATAATTCCATGGAACAACCTCCCCAGGGATGTGGTAGGGACTCCAGCACTGGAGGTTTTCAAGGTGCAACTGGACAGGGTTCTAGATCATCTCATCTAGGTTCCCTTTCCCACAAAAGCTGGACCAGATAATCTTTTGAGGCCCCTTTCGGCTAGGGGTGTTCTATAATTCTGTCACATCTATCAAATGGAAAGGCAAGGAAAAAGTAGCTTTTTAAGACACAACCTCAGTGCTTATTTCAGCTACACTAATTGTTTAACAACTGTTTCTACTGTATTATCTGACTAACTACTCAAAATCATCTTTCTTCAGAGTAATTGTACACATTTTTAAAGCTCACTGTAACCACAAATAATTTTTTCTTTTTAATTATTTTTCCAAATGTCAATCAACAAATATACACACACATTGCTGCAAATATGATAACTAAGACCTTTATTTGTTATACTATTTCATATTAATTCTCCTCCAGATATAAAGAACATTTGATGCTCTATGAAATCTTATACATTTGGTTCCATTCTTTTCTGCAAAAGACTGCCTCTTTTTTTATAAGTCCAACAGTATAATAATGGGGATTATTTTTGGCTCAGAAATGGGGAAGGAAATAAGTTTTTCATATGATGTTAAACTTCATATGAATTTAAATCACCTTGTAGTAGTGAGAATAAGGAAGATCAGTCATGCTTCCTGAGGGGAAAGGAAACAAGGGAGTCACATTTTAGTCTGTTCTCAATGGAATATTTAATATCAGATTTCAATACTTCCTAGAACTGAAATTCAGTGCATCTTTGTAATTGTCTCCTAACAGTGTTGGGTAAAAACTGATTAATAAATTAGATAGTACTTAACTTTCTCACAATGAAAATGCATTCTTATGTATAAAGTGTTGACATAAATTGCATTTGGGTATTTCTTATGGAGTAATTATTCTGTTGGTTTTTAGCAAACTGACATAAGATTTAGTCTTTTAGGAAGACATTAATCTTTTCTAAATTTATTAATCTAAAAACTAGATAAATTATCTAAAAAAAATGTCTCGGATTCTTCAACAACCAGTTGACAAAGAGACATGTATTTTCCAAAGCAGATTTATACCTGTACTTTAAGTTTGTTTAAATTATAAATTGGAAAAAAACCCATAATTTTTTCTATTAATGTAGCTGTTTATAGCACTGAAAAAGCCTAAATTAAAGCTATGATCAAATCAAAGTTTGTTGATGGCCGAGGTTCCATACAATTCCATCTTTTATCTTCACATAAGCAATCATTTGATCAGCAAGAAGAAAAAGACTGCATTTAGTTTATGTGGCTTTCCTGATATTCTCAGCACAATGAGATAATTTTACAGGCATTATGTCTTCGGTAATTTTCAAAGCAGAACCCAATTTCACTTGACAACAAAACTTGGCATGTCTGTGACTGATCTAATGTTAAATGGCTGTGTGAGGATGTTGCTATCACACAAATGTCTTTAGATGATTTTCTGTGAATTGGAGCCAAGGTGATGGGTTGACTTACAAGAATTATTGCCATTTATTTTCAATTATTTAAAAATGTTTTAAAAGGGTTTATTTACACTTGCAATACATGCTATTCTAATATGACAACAATAGAGGCCACTATGGTTCTAGAATTCAAAATCTAAGGAAGTCTATAAATTACTGTTTCCTAGAGAACAAAAACAACAATAGTGATTTGGTAATGTTTGCCTTTTAAATTCTTGTAAAACATTAAATAAATATGTCTTGAGGATTGTAAATACGACATGCTTGAAAGTTGATTAAATTCAGTGGGAATAAGATTTTGTTTAAACTGGATTAGAAGTTTAAGAAATATTATACAGGAGGATTTTTTGCATTTGGTGGTACTGGGGTGTCTCTATAAAGGTAGAGAAATTAGCATCATTGCTTCTACCTCTATGCTATATTGAAAAATGTATTTTGACATTTATTCTACTTGATACTAGTTCAGAACCTGATAGTGGATATGTGGTAGTGGAGTTGTTTTGCATTCTAACATTATTATTAGGCCTTGCAAAGTAGCAAGGAGTCATTATTATAGATTAGGCTACTAAATTAATAGGTAGATACATGTTCATGTTTACACTGAGATTTTTCTTGACACTTAGATTAAAACTCTGAAGTGTTAGCTGTGAGTTATTCTAAGCACTAAACACTGGTAAAATTAAAGACCTCTCAGGGATTTTGTTAGTCTTTACTTATTTTCTGTTGGTTACTGTGGCTCAGTATTACAACTCCCAGTTTCTGAGCACAGCCATGAGAAACAAGAGGAGGAGTGGGAATTTGTTCAATATATGGCAGCCTGCCCAGTAATTAAATATGCTTCTTTTGAAATTAATCATCATGACTTGAATAACTGTTTCTTTTGGAATTTGTCTGCAAGCCGAGTGTGTTAGACTTGACCTAAAATACAAACTGATGCTTGTCCACTTAACATGCTCCATTGTGGGAAAGGCTTAAATTTTCTCAGAGCTCCAATAAAGGCAGTGATGCTTGATACAACCACAACCACAGAGAGTAATGGGGACATAGTTGAATTGTTATAACTTTGATGCCTATCAATTTCACCAGGCAAAAGGCCAATTCCTGGAGGAGCTAAGGGAATACAAGATTTAATGGTGATACTATCAGTAAAAGTGTCGCTCATCGACTTAGGAAAGATGCATATTTTTATTTGGGTATTATCCAACACTGAATTAAAGTAATTTTACTCCATGCATTGAACAGTTGTCAGATGGCTGTTGGCTGCTTTCAGGTTGAGCTGGATTTAACTGTCAATTTAAAGATGGGAGATTTAAGTCCTTGAAAATGAATTCTGATATCACTTCTGTGTGGTAGCTAGTGAATACCTTTAATTTTGGAAATAACTTCAGTGAAATTCTCTCTTTGCGTTGAAGTCATCATGTTACTTTGTGGTTACAACAGTAGAATCTAGAAAGAAAGTAATAGCAAGCTTATCTTGCTCTCTTTCATTGTACAATTACAGGTGCTATGGATGATATCAGAGATCATGAAATTAAATATGGGACAAGTCTTACAGTAACTGGAAAGCTCCTCTTAATCTTCTCTGTTTTCTTTCCAGTGCCTAATGAATTCTGTATTTTTTTCATTCTCCCTATGTATGTCCTCTATGTGATTATTAGTAGGCTGTTTAAAGTACTCATATCTATATCTCAGGTTTTTATCACTATATTCTATGTCCTCACATGCTGACAGAACTCTCTATCTGAGATGCTTTATATGTGACAAAAGGAGAGTTTTGTTAAAAAAGCCACGTTACCTTTGTCAGGTCACAGGCTACATGGAGAAAAACCTCTTGCTTGCTGTATTGATTCTAGAGATGTTGCCAACATGTACCAGTCCAGCAATGTGATTTTAAGTCAATAGACTTTTTTCCCAACATGACTACATTGGTAGAACATGATAGTTTCACCTACAGGGTACATCTGTTCTGCCGTGTTGCAGCTGATTCAGACATCTCACGCTCATACCTCATGAGTTTATTCAAATAACCTAGGATTGAGGATTTTGCAATTTTTTCTTTGGCTTACTTCTTTCAAGTCTCTTGGATAACTTCTGGAACAAAAAGTTACCTAATCCTTACTCAACAGTCATGATGAAAATGAAAGAAAAATACCCCAAAAAACAACCCATCAGAATCTGGACCTTTAACCTTTGTGCAGGTCAAATAGACTTGGAAATTCCCTTTAGGGACAAGGATTGCATTTCTATAGAATAATATATCTGTTATTTATTTTCCCATAGGAGTTTCAGTCTAATCTAATCTTCATCCCGGCATGTATCAGAACTAAATTCTCTACTACTGTCGATTGTTGTGTTTTGTTGAAAACCTGCCACAGTGTAGCAACAGTACTGGCCCAAAATAGAGCAGTTGCAATTTGAGGATGACAACATTAAGACAATTACTCTTCTAGCCCCTTGGACTGATTCTTTACCTGCCCAGGCTAAAGCATGATGCTAAAACATCATCTATAGGGCCAGGTTTGACCAACATCACCACATCAGTCAGTAAGTACTCTTTAAATGGCTGTCAGCAAGGGGAAAAATGACAGAGAAAAGACAATTACAATATGAAAAGTGTTGTTTGAAAAATTACTTTTCTATACGATACTTCTGTGAATGTGAAAAGTACAGTCTGTAGTCTGTTAGGTTTAAGAATGGCCAGAAGTGGAAAGATATTTCTCAAAGTCAGCACAAACTTAATAAGGAGGCAGATATGAATATTCTGTGCTTTCTATTAGAGACAGAAATGAGGGGAACAGAGGAAAAAGGCTTAAACACAATTAGATGTAGTCACAGGTGGGTAAAAGATAGATATGTAAAGTATTTTTCTGGTCCTGCCATATGTCAGTTGCTAATGCTAATGTAAGGCATATGCTTATGAAAGCAGGGACTAGAGCGGGATGGCTGTGCTATGTGACACCACATTCCAATCCAGCCAGTTTCTCTATCAGCAGAGATGTAACTCTTCAGTAGCTCAAATTAATGAGGGAAACTTCAAAATTCCAAAAAACTAAGAAATGAGGCTTTTCTGGTGGCACTGGAGCAGGAGGAGGCATTACTTTTTCCTAGTGATTTGTTTTGAATGTGGTTCTGCCATATTTGTACTTATTTCAGACCATATCACTGCAGGGATACCACTAATTACTTGAGGTAGAACTCCTACCAGAGAGGGCAACTGGCTTGCAAACCTAGGACTTTATTTGCAAGACTCTTTCATCCCTGAATAGTATTAACAGAACTGACCAGAGCATCACTCACTTAAGAAGAGTGATAAGCCCTCTAGCCCTCTTATTGCTGAAAGCATGGCTTGCAAGAAGCAAGGGAACTCAGAGGGAAAACAAGGAATAAGAAACTGAGAATGAATTAAAGAATATCAAGTCCAAAAATAAGGTTATTTATGTCAGATACCCTGTTTTTGTTAGGCAGGTTTGTCTGTGTTAGCAATTTTACTGCAGTCTTTAGAGTGCTCTGAATATAGTAGAAGAGTTAAACCTTGTCACCTTTGAATGACATAGTTCAGTTGAATGCTTGTAAGGTGAACAGTTCATTGCAGCTCTAATGCAACATTCTGATGCTCTTGAGGCAAAGATCAATAATTGATGTTCCACTAGAGACCTTAATGGCACAATTACCATCACACATTGTTATGTTTTATAATGACATCTCTCATAACACTAATAACTTATAAAAGCATAATAGTGATAATACTTGAAGAAAGCAAGTTAACAAAAAAAACCCTCAGTAACCTTCCTGCTGTCTCCCTCTTCTCAACAGTGGATGCTTGTGTCTGTGATGGGGATCCTTAGGCAAAGTAAGCATTAAATAGTTGCTATTGTAGAATACTAGGTAAAATAGTGCATTAAGTAAGAAAAAAACACAGGTGTACATCATGCCATGTAAAGACAGTGCAATCTCACATAGACAACATGCACAGTATGCTGTCAGGTGTGTTTGCATCATGCAGACCTAACAGACTTAGGTGGATATGTCCTCAAATCATAGACATGATCTCAAAAACTCAGTCATTGAGCACACAGAGAGTAATAAACCAGCCAACTCCTTTCTGGCACTCTTTATTTTTTTAGGAAGCATTTTGTTCTTGTTGTTTCCTTGACAACGAATTTCCATTGTATCAAATGTAGGACAGTACAGATCATTCATCTTTAAAATTTTACCTTTACACTGAAACTCCGGTCAAATATTAGTAAGAGAATGATAGGGCTTGGTGTTCACAAATGGTCACTTTAGCCCAGGGAATCAAGTATCTTTAAGCTTCCTCTGGAGTTGATGGAGACCATGATGCAAGGAACAGTTTTGAGTGTGTAGATAGAGGTTACTGCTCAGAATCCTTTCAAAATAGGTCCTCTAGCAGTCATTCACAGTAGGAATCTAATTTTCACTTTTTCATCTATCCACCATTATTTCTTTCCATAAGTATGCGAAACAAATTTTTTAAACCTTATCCTATCAGCATGTTTTGAGGAGATACAACTTCAGGAGCATTTTGAACCCTTCCCAGGCATTCAGCAGAAACGTCTGAACTGGATGATCAGACATCAGTTTCCTTCTCTGAGATCTTGATATGCTCCATCCTTCCCTATGAACCCCTTTTCTTAAAGGAAATATGTGTGTGTGTACAGGAGGGGATCTGCAGAGCACTGTGTGAGAGATTCTACCTGGCATGAGGGGTGAGGACTGTGAAACATGAACACATCTTTCTCCTAGTTTGGACACTGTCAATACCTCCACTGCCTCTGCTTCCTCCCTTTTCTCTTGTGCATCCTGTCACCAATAGGAATGATTTTGCCTTTGGTGAAAAATGAAAAACATGTTTCTTATGCCAATGTACTTATGCAAGGAATAATTTCATTTGTGTACAACTAAACCAAAGTAACCAATGAAACTGTCCTTCATTGGTTAATCCCGTCAGACATTATATTATACCAAGCACTTCTTATGATGGGTTAACATATTATTTCATCACACAATAAATGTAGTGAAAAGTATTCCAAGCTATTAATTCTCACTGTGTTTCTCAAGAGAGGAAAATTAATAAGTTAAATTTTAGTTGAGCTATTAATGATGAAGTTACACATGAAAGGTGTCACCCTAATAATGCAGTTCACAAATCAAAGGAAATGCATGGATAGTAAGTTTTAATGGATGTTATTGTAATTCTTCACAAGTTTGTTTCATTTTAAGACATTTTATTTTTCTTTTTGCACAAGTAGCACAGAGTTTAAAGTCCCATCAAAACAATTTCAAGTCCTGTAAGCCTTGACTCCCACAGTCCTGAAATACTTGGATGATGAAACATGAAATTGCCCAGGTATTCAGCACTAAGATTTAAGTTGTGTTTTTCATAGCATATTGACTGTGGACCAAAGTGGAATCCTTGCAAGTTTGGGATTTCACGTACTAAAAATATAAGTATATTGTTGCAGAACAATGTGATCAATGTACCTTATGTTACAGCAGGTGTGTTGGCTCAAAGATAGTAAGAAGATCGGAATTTTTGTTCTGTCTTTACATAACTTCATGGCAGTATAAACAATTCAGACTTCTGCCTCAGACACTCAGTGTACAGTTATCATTGAATGTTCTTTCTCTGAAACTTTATATTATATTTAGAATCATCATTGTAGATTATGTTCTTGCAATTTTTAAAATACATATAATTTTATTTACATACATTTAATTTAAATATATATATCAATATGAATTAAAAAGAATGCATTCTAAGGAGTAATTTAGATGATGTGGTGGGCTGAATGGTAAAGGAGTGGCAGGCAATGTTGGCTGTGTCAGCTACATACTAGTTCTGTACTACACATATCCATTTTAAACAGCAACCGGTGTTAGTGACTACAGTGATTGGTACAGATTATAGTAGCAGATAAACTCATTTTGGAACAAAAAATGGGGATGTCAACAATAAATAATATCCCCATGCCGAGGAAGAATCCATATAATACATATAATAGACTTGTCCCACAATTTGTAAGCAATCTGCTCAGTTCTACCTCTGTTTTGGCATGTTCTTACCACAAAGCATCATCTTTCTCTTATGCTCTGATTCAGGAGTAATGCAGCTTTCCAGCCTCAGTACTTAGAGTTCCTCTTCTATTTCAGTGCCAGCTCAGCAGCCAGACCTTGGCACAATTTCTGACAATGTGCTTTGGTATCTTCTGTGTTTAGTAACTAAAAGAGGACTTAGCAGTTATTGCACATCTATGCTATTATAGTGGAAGGAGTGGACAGAAGAAATCAGATGACATTTGCTATCTAATTTGGGGTATTTTCCTGTCAGAGACTTTGCAGAAGGAAAGAACTCAGAAATGCTGCATGAGTAAAGTGAAAAAAACCAACTATTTTCCTGTGTAATCAAAAGATCAGGAGAATGTTTTCCTCTCTGTCACATTTTGAATTGCTCTAAGAAAAAGAAATGGCCCAGGACTAAGTCTAAGTAAGCTAGGGACCCTAAAAAAGGTACTTGAATTTCCTACACAGATGGTCCAGCCTTCAGAGGCCAGCAAAGGCCAACTGAATGGAAGGTGCTTATACAGGGAACAAATAACTCAAGAAGGCATTTCTCAGCTGGCATCTATAATATAAATGCTGTTAAGAGACTTAAAACTGGATCCTTACTGATACTAACAGTAGTGAAAATGTGGGGAAAGAAACCCCAGCCTGATTTCTTCTGGATTTCTGTGTTCAACTGGGGGCTTATCTCTGGTTTATTCCTCTGCCTTTCCTCTTAAGAAAGCAGTGATGATATAAATAATATAAAATATAAATAACTATATATCAAAATGTTGAAATTAAATACAGAATAATCAATTCAGAAAAGAAACATATAACAAGTGATGAATCATCTTTCCTTGTATTATTCAGTTTTCTTTTTCATTTTTCTATAACAGTAACAGAAATATTATTTCCTTTAATCTTAGTTGTTCTGAGGCATCTCAAGAATGATATCTCAAGTCCTGTACAATAGTCTGGGAATCATATTCTTTTGTTTATTCTTGGAAACAAAGTTTCCCTTTTTCCACTTGGTTTGATTTTTCTGATTGCTTCATTACTGGGAGTGACAACACACTTTTATTCACCCATTTACAACCTTTTGTGTAAAAACTGAAATATGAGATGTTTAAGAGAAGACATTTTTATATAGTCTAGATTCCTTGATTGGAAAAGGGGTTGATATAAGACTTGACAATATCAATAACCATGTCATGACAAAGTGGTGAATGTTTTTCAAAATATCATGTAGAAGATTGCTGACATTTGTCTTCAGTTTTTGGTACTAAGAGACATGATGAAAAGAGTAAGAATATGATGGAGATACAAAGTAGTACATGTTATCTTATGAGAAAAGGACTTGCACTGCAACTGCACTCAGATGAGCAAAGTGAAAAAATGTCCTTAAACCAAGAATCTGAATGTCACTTCTCTCAACTGCTTTTGTTGAAGTGCAATCCTGAATTGTGATGCAAAGTTATTGATAACGAGACTTAATTTCCTGGAGGCCAGCTTGCATCCTGCTTGGGGACTGAAAGTGGGGATATAACATCTACAAATAGGAATAATAAGGTTTTAAGGCTATTGAATCTTGAACATAGGGTGAAGTTTGTCCAAAATTTTGCAAGAATTAGATCATTCAGCAAAAGAAAGGAATTTTTGCTTTGGTCTTAAGTCAGCAGGCTAAATATAGGCAACCTGTAGCATTTGAGACACATGAGGAGATCTGAATCAAATATAGAACTGAAATATAATAGTAGATGTATAGTAGATTGTTATGGATGGCTCATGATTTAATGGCAAACTGGTAAAGCAAAGGAACAAACAAAAAAATCCCAGCTCTACAAATTGGATGGACTAGATCCTCTTGTTAGAAAGTGCAGATAGAGGTGAAATCACCATAAAAGATATGTTGGAAAGGGCCTGCTCTATATATTTAAGTAATTGGACAGGATATATCAGTTAGGTTCATGATGTTGATCTCATTTTGGCTAAGGTTTTTAATTATAGCTATAAATGGTATAGGTTGCATCTCTGTACTTTTATAAAACCTGTGATGTTAGGAAGCAAGGATAATTGACTTAATGGCAGAATGGAGGGAGATTACATACTAGGATTGATCTTCTACATGTGAGGGTAGAGAACACTGCTCATGTGATGACCTGGTGAAAAGCCTCCATAGTCACTATCAGCACATTCAGACTATGTCTATATGTATGTCAAAATCAAGCTGTATCAAAGGAGACACAGAAAAAAATTGCATTTTTATGAACGGAAATGCACAAAATATCTCTAAAAGCTATTTTCAACCATGTATTTATATGATAGGATTTTCAGGGCTTTTTCCTAGGGTTGTCCTTAGACAATCTATCCCATTCTAATATCATTTTGTAAAGTAACACTTTAGGTCAATATCTTTAAGGTAATAAATATCTCATTTAATTCTTTGGTCAGACAACAAGCGGATTTTCTGTGCCCTGTTTAACTTGATCTAGTTTACTTTTGACCCCATTTAATTAGCAAAACATTTATTTCAAATCTAACATACAACTAAGCTTTCTCTTAGATTTTAAAAATATTGTCACTGCTGCCAGATTTATGGTCCAGTACCACCCTAGCTGACACAGAATAATTTAGTACACAGAAGATTTTGAATAGGAAACCAAATAAAGAGCTTGTTTTCTTTAATTATTGAATTGATATAAATTATAATTAACATAATGCTTGGAACCTAATTAGACTACCATACAATAATTTATCTTGTGTTTATGTACCATGTCCAATTTGCTTGTGTTAACCCCTAACCTGCACATTATGGCTTGACATTATGCATTTGTAATAACAGATGTTCATTTTATTTTTGTAATTATCTGAATATGAGATTTAGGGTAATTATTTGTGCAACTTCATTAATAACATAGAGTTTCAAAACATTGCTAAAGAAAAAAAAATATATCAATTTGCAAACACTTCCTGTACTAAAAGTATCTGTTTTCAGATTTATTTTAATTAACTGTAACCTGCTGTTTGAAAAAAACAGTGGAAACAAAATGAAATTAGAAATAAACAGGAATTCCAGCAGAGCTATTTCATGCAAAGAAAACTAGAAATATTAAATAAATTGCCAAGAGCACTGATGCAATCAGTATAAATGGATTCATGGAGGAGAAGAAGAAATTAAAGCTGCCGTGACAGTATGGAAAGGGGAGAAGGAAATAAATTTAGAGAGCTTGCATGCTTGGGTCAAGCAACCTGACTTAGTTTCATAATTACTTATTGATGTGTTTCCCTCACCAGGCTTGTATGCAGATTCACAGTTTTACCATCAAAATCATTTGTTAACACAGCAAAAGTTCAGACAGGGTGAAAACCAAGGTCCAAAAGTTCAAGCTAGGGAAGACATCTTTCATTCTGAAGCAGACAGTGCAGTAGCTGCTGAGTGATTGGTGATTTGTTTACCATATTTGCTGACCTAGAATCCTCAGTGGCATGCTTGGAGATTTAGAAAAGGAAATAGTTCAGTTATACAGTACAGCAAGGTTGCCATAGGTCACGGCTATTAGCGGCCTACTATGCTTTTTATTTGACACAACCTCATAGAGGAAAATCTTTTTGCCTATGACAGCAAAAAATAACATTTTATCCACTGCATTTCTTTAATTTAGAGACCCTGCTTTTCAGAAGGAGTTGGCTAATAATTAAGAAAAATAAGAAAGTTACTTAAGTAATTTTAAAAATATTTGAGGCTTGGCTGGGATCTCATGATATCGTCTAAATATCTGCAGTAATTAAATATTGCTCTGAGAGGATGTTTTGTGCACTAATTGGCAAATACATCAACTAAGAAGCACTGAAATGGCTTATAGCATCTGCCTCATTTCCTCTATATAGAAGAGAGAAAGGCTGTGGGTTGGAGAAGGGATAGAAAAAGCTGCAACACTGACTTCTTTTAAAGCATTCCTGAAAGGTTATCAGAAGTTTACAAAACGTTGTGGAAAGAAGTATATTTTGAAATGCTATTTGCATTTTAAGGGATATATATGAGAGATCAATACAAGCAATTGTCTGTGGTACACAAGTTTTAAAATGAAACAACTCAAAACATCTGTGTGTTCATATATACATATAAATAAAAAAACAATAGCTGTTTTTTGAACACTTCAAGATTTGGACCTACTAGAAATATTTCTTTAACCAAAAGAATCTCATTGGTCAAATGGGGGATCATTTGGTTCTATATGTTTCAGTCATGGAAACCAATTTGGATAACTCTGTTTCTTTTGTTGTTGTTGGTCTTGTTTGCAGCTTAGAAACTTTTATAAAAGCATCTAACTGAATTTTTAGTGAAAATAACCTACTAGCATTATTCTGAGTTCCATCTACAGACTACAGTGAGCCACATCTCTGTTCTCTCAATATTTGGCTAAAAAATCAGTGTTTTTCGTTCATGTGAGAAATATAACAAGAATAGAACCTTACAGGAAAAGTTTGTATTTTATCACCATTATGCCAAACCTCTGCAGGGGTTTTGGAATAAGGTCTGCATAAGCTGATGAGAGTTAGTGATGTGCTCACATCTGGTTTAGCATTGCCTGGGTGAGGAAGGTGCTTCCTCATTAGCTGTAACTGTTCTTACATAACAATAATATTTGTAAACAAATAAATATGTATACATTAAAGGGTTTTTTTGTTTGTTTGATTATTTTGGGTTTTGGTTACTTGTTTTTTTAAAAAAAGTAATTTTAAAGATATGGGTCAAAGTCATGATGCAGGCAAAATGTTTTGGACTCAGATTTCCTTATTTTGCAAACCTGGGCTTAATCCTCCAGTCTCTTCCTAACTCTTACTTAATAACTCATAGCATGAAGTTGGTAATTTATTCAAAATAGATTAGACCTTAACTGTGTAAGTTGTTTTGTCTCATAGGAAATATTCAGTGCTTTATAACTTACAGTAGATGATTGTAATACAAGTTGAATGACATATATGGTCATATGACTTTTAAATTGTTTGAAAAGATGAGCTATTGATAGATAGCTATTAAAAGTCACTGTAAACAGCATAGATTGTCAAACTAGAGAACTGTTTATTGAAAAGAGTAGAGCAAAAAATCCCTAATGATTGTACTAAATCAAGAAAAATTATTTCAAACCAGTAAAAGACTGCAGCAATGCTTTCCATCTTGGGATTTCATTTCAGGGCTCATATTTTTTAGCACATTGTCACAAACCCTTCACTCACAGACTCAAGAGGTTGCACAAGAATCTGCCTGTCATATTGACAGAAGAATGCTTGGAAATGCCAATTAAATGAGCTATTAAAACTGAAGAACTAAAAGATAGGTAAATGTAAAATTTTCTGTAAACTTCGTGATTGTTAAACCAGTCTATGAGTTTTTAAAACATGAGTCATGCTTTTATGATTGCCTGTGGCTGCCAATAGAGAGAATTGTGTTGGGGTCCACACAGGTTTGTCAGTGAAATCAAAATATAACCAGCGTTTCTGACAGAAGGCTTCCCATTATCCGTCACTTGTTTCCTCAGTTTGGTTTTAATTAAGAGGATCTTCCGTATAGTCAGAATTCTAGATTTGACTGTAACACCGTGTTGTCTGTCAATTTCCTTCCTCTTCTTTCATCATTAGCCAAGACTCAATTTGAATAACTACATAGGCATAAAATATTGTTGTAGGAATAGCACTGTTTGCTAATTTGATATTGTTGTAGGAATAGCACTGTTTGCTAAATTGACCACTCAGTAGTTATGAAGTTCAGAAATACTTGTGTCTCTGCATTTCTAACTTCTTTCTTTCATGTCTGTAATGCAGTTCTTAATTATGCTGTTGTACTGTGATTTATTTCCCCATTAATATTTGCTTTTTTTATCACACTAGAGGGACCTCCTCTAACTGAGGCTTTACAGTTAAGAAAGCTATTGAAGTTTAGAAACTTCAGTGAAATGGATGTATCATAGGAGTGTACCATAGGATCAGGAATGTGATACCAGATGTGAAGGCTGGGGTCAAAGCCATCTGGAGGAGGATCCTAGTTTGTGAGCTTCTGCTCATGTTGTGTATATGAAGCAGAACACAGCTTACAGGAGGGATTTCAAATGCCTTTCACACCATCTGCTTCTAAATAATCCAGGGTCTTTTAGGATTTTGTAAATTTGTTTTTAGCTTTGCCAAATTACCCATATTAAAAAAAAAATGCAACATATTTTTCTTAATTTGTGGGTGACTTGCTTCCAGAATAACAGAAGGCTCATCCACACCCATTCATCTCTCCTCAAGTTTATAACTGCAAATTGTCTACAACTCCAAATTTGCTCTGAAGTGTCAGGTCTATAGCATTTCAAAGTACAGATTTGTTTGCCTGTAAGTGAGAATGTGCATTTTTTTCCTATTCCATCTCAGCATGCCCATGACTAATTTTAGTAAATATTGGCCCAAGACAGTAAAAAAGAACTTTGACTTCCATGTTTCATATTAAATGCCAAGTGTGCTTTGAGACAGAAACAACATCAAACAGGTGGCAGAAAAGGGAGAATTGAAATGTGTATACAGATCACAAGGGATGTGGTATATTTTCCATTTAATCTATTTAGTTCTGCATATATCACCCAATTCCAGGGTATCTAAGCACAACATGATCTATAGGTTTGCACATTGCTCAAGATGCATGATCAGAGCTCAGAAAACAACAAATGCTATCAAGAAAACATGAAGCAAAGTTAATTACAGGCTTCCATTCAGAGTCACCCTGCCGCTCATGGTCCATTATAATGATTCAATCCTAACATGTGGGAGAGATTGACAGACATTTCATAAACTTTTTATTCTCCAAGTTTTCCCCATATAATAACTGCCTGCTGTACACTAGGAAAGTGATTATCAATTTCAAGTAGAATGAGGAAAAAATGTTTAAAAGACTAATGAGACACTATTTTTACTGCTTAGAGTACTGTGACTAACCAATGAGTCAGATGAATGCTTCTGTCATTTTAATTAGTCATTGGATGAACCTCTATTTTATCCTTAAACTCTAATTTTTTTTTAAACTTTTCAGAAATGCACTTTTTTGAGTGGTGAGACCAGCAACTTATTTTTCAAAGGTCCTGCTGGAATAAACATGTATTACATTTTTGTCTGAAAGTAAAGTAATTTTATCTTGCCAATTCCTTTTAGGTCTGTGTTTGTATGTCACTGTCACATCTAGGATACACATATTTACAAGTCACAGTCATCTATTTCTGTTATTTAGTGTCTCAGGGACATAAATATTTGAAAAGGATTTTTCCTACTGCAGTCAAAGTGCTGGTTATCTTTTCTTCCATTTCCATAACCCACTGATTCAATTAAAACAAATGCTAACTCATTTTTCAGCACACATTCCTGCAAATTGTCTTAATCTGGTATGTTAAATGCATGAGGGTATGTGCACATTCATCTTCTGATGGGTTTGATAACCTCATTTAATGAGTTTTCTAAAAATTCACTGCTATATACTAGAATGGTGAAAGTCTGTTCAAATTGTTGCATTTTGCACAAAGTTCTACAGGTAAGTCATCATCTTGGGAAAATTATCCCTTGTTCCTTCATTTTCTTTTGTTGCTATTATAATTATAATTTTGATTTCGCTTTGCCAGAATGCCTTAGCCCATAATGAAACTAATGAAAAGTGTGTTGTTTCATATGTGTTAAACTATGTTTACCAAATATTATCAAGTTGAATAATAGAATATGCTGAATTGGAATTAGTAATATACTAGTAATTAATATGAAACTATATTAATAAATCCATTGTTAAAATTTCAAGAAATCCATTGTTATAATTTAAAGCACTTGAACAATTGTGTCAAGTGGTTGTGGTTTATTGTCTGTAATACTAGCACTCATATGTATTTTATTTATTATGCCTGAGTGGATTTAGCATCTTGCATCTTTTGTATTTCTTACATGTACTTTTTTTTAAAATAAAATTGATAAATTTCAGAAAGGTAGTTGATATTGATGCCAAACTGATTGTAAGGGTAAGACTGTCTGTCAAATTTACTGTGAACCTAGCCGTGATGCAACTTTGGCTTTTTCTGGACTGAAATGATGAATCTAGATTTAGAAGTGTAATTCAACCTCCTCCTAATGTGGGTATGCACAGAGAGAAATGAGGGGTTTTCTCCCCACCTGTCAGGTCTCCATTACCCACTGGCTACCTTCCCATCACTGTTGCTAAATAAGGCAAAGTAGGCCACTGCCTGTAAAATCATATATCTCACAGCAGTAGGGGCTTTATGGTCCTTTTAGTGTTTCATTGAAACAGACAGGAGTCTGATGCATCTCCTAGCTCAAACCCTCTTGTTCTAGCTAAATCGATGTCTTTAGTTTTGGTATTCTGAATCTGCATTTTGAAAGGCTATGAATTATCATATCAGCAAGTAAGTTCCCCCCCTGTGGTGCTCTTGGAGATATCAACTCTTAGTATGAATTTGCATTGTCCGTTGTGTTGAACTATACCTCAGTGGTCCAAGTTTAAGTGGTCCTTTTTAAGTTAAAAGCAGAAGTGAAGATTTGGGAGCAACATAATGACAAAACAGATTTCTCCAGGAGGTGTCTGTACCCCAGTCACTGACATAAAACAATACAGACTTTTGCAATAATTTAGAGAACTGCATCTAAGTAAATGACTGTCTTGAAATTCTGATGTGACATTAACAAAATTTGGTGTCTCTAATGAGAAAATAAACTGTCATTTTTTCTTCTGGTTGAAGTCCATGTGTGTGGGGACATATGTGTTTGCAGACACATGGATTTCAAGCCCCTGACTTACTGTTTATAATATCTATCTTGTAGCAGTCCAACCTCTCTATAAAAAAATTATCTAAACACTTCCATTAATTTCAATATCATATTTCTTAAGATATAATAAATGAAACTTGGTATTTGTAGTCTGATAGTAGAAAGGCAATTGATATGTGTGGTGTTTGAAAAACTAAGATTAATAGATATGCTTATTTTATAGTCCTGTTGGAGAAAAATAATTCTGTTTTTCTTTGCTGCATTGCATTTCAGAAGCCAGTTTGATTCTGAAGGGTAGTTTTCTGCTGCCTTTAAAAATAGCTGTTAAGCCACAAAATAAGGTACATTAGACTGTATAAATTAGATTTGGTTTAGAAGACTGGAAACTAGTTAGACCTCAAATAGTGTTTCTTGTCACAAATTCCAGAAGGCTGTATGTGAGACAATGTGGTATGCTTAAAGAAGTTAATACTTACTGGCCTGGAGGCCTTTATTTTTTATTACCAAGGAGTGCAAATAAACCTGCTTGTTAGGGTGGGAATTTAAAGGTCAGTCCTCAGATGTCATAAATCATAGATCTAGGAAGAAATAGATTAGGGAAGCTTAAAATACTTGGTCAGCATCCACAACACAGCAGTGTTGCTTTAATTCTGCAACAAAGAACTGATTCCAGTTATTATTCTGCTCCTCAGGGAGCAATTTATTTCTAGTTCAGGTCTTAAGAAAAACATCACATAAGTTATAGTTCCTGAATTTTATCCAGGTTTAGATTTTACTCTTAAGGGTCCATGATAATTTTAATCCTTCCTCTAGTCAAACAGTGGTTCATTTCATTTTTGTCAAGAGATAAATTGATGTTTCTTAATTTATTTTTAAATCAGTACAGATTAGTTTTACTTAAATGCATGTATAATTAATAAGTGCATGTTTATTCAATTTTAATATTGTGGGCTCATCATACTATGTGAATTTTGAGAGGTCATTTAGACTGTGATCAGCAGGGATTCATATTTATGTCATTTCTAATATATATTTCCACATTTCCAGTTTTGGAGATTGATGCTTTCCAGAGCAATCTAATACAGTGCTCCATTACCAAACATCTTGTCTAATATCTAATCTGAAACTTCCTTGCTGCAGTGCAAGAGTGTTATCCCTAGTTCTGTCTGTCACAAGCATGAAGAACAAATCTCTTTAGGAAAAAAAAGTGTATTTACGCAATGTGTATATCATGAATATCATCTTGTAGTTGTCTCTTTTGCCTATAATCTTCTCTATCTCAGGCTAAGTAACCTAGATCATTCAGTTGTTCCTGAGAGGGCCTGCCAATAGACCTTTCATTGTTCTTTTTTCCCTCGTGCTTTGTTTCAGCTGACAGGGACTTGAAGTATGGTGCCCACAATTTGAGACAAGGCTGCAGCTGTGGCCTTACAAGGACTCGACAAAGAAGAACCTATTTTATAGACTGTGAAACAGACTAGGTAAGCTCAGTGCTGTTCTTGGGCTAATTCAATCTATCAGTGTTGTTTTATTCTCACTCCCTATAAAGGTTACCTTTATCATTCTAATTCTGTCAAAGAAGTGTACTTTGTATCTTCTTGTTCCCACTGAGAAAATTATTGTTATTTTCACTAATAGTCTCTTGCCAGTGGTGACTAGTCAATTAGAGACTAGAAAAACAGAGCACAATTTGAACACAAAAAGTTGTCTGAATATGAAACCCTTTTCCATTTTTTTTTTTTTTTCTGTAAAAGTGATTGAACACTGGAACAGGTTTTCCAGGGATGCTGTAGAGACTCCATCCCTGGAGACAGGTAAAACCCAACTGTACACAGCTCCAAGTAGCCTCTTCTAGCTGATCCAGCTTTGAGCGGGGCAGTTGGACTAGACAATCTCCAGAGGTACCTTGAAAATATTTTGTGTTTCTATGTACCTAACACCTAAATAAAGATTATACACACAGGATTGTCTTTCTTAGCTGAATTAGATGGAACAAAATTTTCTGTCATGAAAATAGTGTAAAGTCTGTTGCTTTCCTTTCTTTTCTAAATCTAAGAATATTTACATGTACAAAATCATAGAATCACTGAGGTTGGAATACACCTTCAGGAACATCAAGTCCAACCTTTGACTGAACACCATCCTGTCAACTAAATCGTAGCTCTAAATGCCATGTCCAGACATTTCTTGAACATTTTCGGGGATGATGACTCTACCACTTACTTCCCTGGGCAGCCCTCTCCAACGCTTAACAACACTTTTAATGAAGAAATTCTTCCTGATGTCCAACTTGAACCTCCTCTGGTGCAGCTTGAGGTCATTTCCTCTTTTCATGTCAGTATGATGATCTTTGTGGGTCCCTTCCAACTCAGAATATTCTGTGATTCCATGGTTCTCTAATACTTGCCTGGGAGAAGAGTCTGACCCCTCTTTGCTACAGTCTCCTTTCAGATGGTTGTAGAGAGCAATAAGGTTGCTCTGAGTCTCCTCCAGGCTAAACACCCCCAGCCCCTCAGCCACTGCTCCTATGATCTCCAGACCCTTCAACAGCTCCATTGCGTTTCTCTGGACACACACCAGAACCTCAGTTTCTCTTGATATGGAGGTCCAGAACTGCGCACAGGAGTATCTAAGTCCCTTAAAGGTTAAAGTATCTAGAGGTTAAAGTAAGTCCTTATGAATTATTAGTGTGAACCAATGTATAAAAATGATTAGCAGACTCAAATATGTTTAATTAAATGGTATGTATCTTCTATGTGAAGAAGGAAAGTCAAGTTTGTGTCTGGAAACATGCAGGCTTATCACTGTTGAATGAGGAAAAAAAGGCATGTTGGTTCTCAGTGCTTTAACTAACAGCAGAGTTGTTCATCTTGCCCAGCATAAACCTTTCACTCTTAAACAGGCATTCAGAACATATTTTTGTATTTTGTTCTATGACCCGTATCTATTGTCCATCATATTAAGTGACAAAAAATGCTCATTTCTGAAGAAAAATTAATCACTGACACACTAGCTTCTCCCTTCAATATGATTCTTTACATGAAATTATTTTTATTCGCATTTAGTGAAAGATCATTATATGTTTATTACAGTACCATGTTAATGTACTCTGTTCAGAAAAAAAGCCATGAATATTGTTGTATGTGTGGTCGTGTGTGACTGTGAGTTAGAGTGAAGCTTAGAGAAAGACTTTTTTTCCCTAATGTAGACCATTAAGATTTCCACACTTCTGAACTGTGAACTAATCACTGCACTGACATCACCACTTTGATAATTTTGGATTTGCTATGGTTTAGTTTCAAAAGCTATTAATCCATTTGGCGTGAAAACCAAATCAAACAGAACAAGATTTTCCTGACCTTCAAAGGGTTTGTTGTTGGACTGATTTCTAAGGTAGGATCTTATTTTTCAATGATGATATGTGACAGATATGGTGTGACTTGAACCTGATCACAGAAGATAGTTTGGGAAAACTCAGTCTAGGAATACTACTGCAATTGTAAGTAGACAGGCTATTTACAAGAGTTTTACAATCATATTTGCTGGAAATATATTGAGTTATTGAAATATAAAAATTAATTGCAAAATATTTTCTGATTTTTCCCTGTTGGTGTTTAGAATGTGAGGTTATTTTAGTTTTGATCTTTCTTTTTTTTCCTTGAACATATTTGCTTAGCCATAGTCAAATATTTTCAAACTGTCTCTTCTGTTCACAGCTAGTAGCATGTGGTGCCCCCAGGGCTCTGTATTGGGTACAGTTCTGTTTAATATCTTTATCAATGGTCTGCATGAGGACATTGAGTGCAGCTTCAGTCAATTCACACATGATACCAGTTTGAGTGGGAGTGTTCATCCACTAGAGGGTAGGAAGCCTCTGCAGAGGGATCTGAATAGGCTGCCATGGGGACTGGTTGAGTTGCCATCCCTGGAGGTATTTAAAGGAAAATTTGTCACTTTAGGATGTGGTTTAGTGGTGGACTTGGCAGTGCTGGGTAAACTGTTTGTCTTGATGCTGTTAAAGATCTTTTCCAATCTAAATGATTCCGTTATTCTGTTGCTTTACCTCCTTGGTCAATCATTCTGTACATTGTGTCTCTCTTGTGTCCTCATGCTTTTGTCAGTTTTGATGCCTGTAAATTTGATGTCTGCTTTCACTTCTGTTCCAACTTATTTTGCCTAATAAGGAATGATTTTTTCCAAACTTGTTCACAGGTATATTGCATTCTTCTCATCTATATCTTCCACTAAAAGGATGCCTCCAGAAACATATGGGAAGATATACCTAGATGGGAAGGAACAATATTGCATTAGCAATGTTGTATTATAGAATAGAAAGATTTGTCAAGGCATACATGTCATAAAGTGTAACATCATGTGAACCATTCTTTATGTGCTGGAGTGCTACACATTTTTTTCCTGTCATTTTTAATGGTTTTATTAAGGCAAACATTGGAGTACTTTGGAATTTATTGTCATTATCTGCTGCTGTTAGTGTTATATTTTTATTTCACACATTTACAGTTACATCTATACTGGTTTGAGTGACTAGAATACAAATGTATTTTGTAAAATGCAAAATTGTTTAATTTCTATAAGTTTCAGTTAGTATCCCATACTGTCTTCTAAGACATTTCATTTGCTGATGGAAAGTTGTATGTATTTTTGTTTTCCAGATGTATTTCAAGAAGCGTAAATCCTTCTGATTTTTCTGAAACAGATGTATCAACATATAAATGAGTTTGTCATCAAGATAATTCAGATCAAATTATAAGACAAAGAATGCTTAGTTAAAGTACTTTTGCTGCTGATTGCATGAAAGTTATGTGATTAAACGAATTATTTTAAAAAGTATTAAATTTATATTTTGTCTCTTTCGGCCTTTGGCATTGGTTGCAATTTAACATATGACACTAGACTGTTTTTGTCTTTAGATGAATGAATACTTTATGTCATAGAATCTTAAACTGGATTAAATTTTCTTTTGCAGAACTATCCATAATGGCATCAAATGAAAATTCAATTATGGGAATGGGAAATTTCCCACACTTAGAGATAACATTTTAAAAGGAATAACTTTTGAGAAACTTAATTTTCTCTTGATGGCCTGCTGCTGAGCTGCTTGAAAATCAAATTTTTTAATTTTTTGCTTAGAGGACACACCAAATCCAAGCCTATTCTGAGGTCTGGTATTATTAAACAGGTTGATATACTGGAATTTTTGCGGCTATGGACACTGAATACAAAACTTGATATATAAAATTCAGCTAAATTACTAACCAGGAACAAACTAACTATATCTAGTTTTTTGTTTGGCTGCCTATGTATCTTAGCTGCAGGTGGTTTTGTTTTTGTTTTCAAGAACAATAGAGCATGAATAAATTAATCTTGAATTAAACAATATCTCTTTCACAACAGCTTTTGAGCTGACAGCTGAAACAATTTTTTCATGTTACACCTCAATTTGTTTTTATACAATTTGCAAGTTTTTGGTGGGCAGAGACACCTCTTCCAATAAAGGTGGAATTGGTAAATCTATGTGTACTCATACTAACCAAAGCTGACAGTGACTAGGATGGTCGTGTATGACATCACTCTTTATTGCATTCATGTTTCATTGCATAGGGTTTCCAGAGTCTGCTTACCATGTCAGAGTTTTCCTCCAGTTCTTGTTTCATGGGAACATGGAACTCAGCTTGTGTCCCCTGGCTCATTTTCTTATAACTGATCTCTATCTTTCACCATTTGCTCCAAAGCAGAAAGTGCTTTTAGTCCCTCTTTTGGCTGTGTTTATGGTCGATTTTTGTAAGAAAAACCTGTCTTCATTCTTCATAGAAAATCATTCCATCATTCCTCCTTCTTGCAACTTTTGCTCTTCACTACTTTCAGTCATCATCAAACCTTCTTTTCATTTCAAGAGGTGTCAAAACAATCATCAGACATTCTAATTCAGTTTTTTTATCTTACTGTGCATTATACATAAACTTCTAATATATGCACATTTTTTGCTTACTACTAGATTACTTGTTTATTCATTAATTTCCTTTCTGCCTATTTTATCATGTTTTAATAAAACAAAATTTTTTAAAGTATTACATATCTGTCGTACTTTACAGTTATTTATTTTTGACTACAATTTTCTTCCACATGTGAACAGACTACAATTTTCTTCCACGTGTGAGCATTTTATTTTACCCTACTCTTTGGAGAAGTCTGTTTTTCATAACACCAATGTTTTTCAAGTTCAACAAATAATTGATGGTGTCTTCTTATTGGCTGGCACAATTAATTTGGGTGAACTCCCCACAATCAATATATCCTTCTTTGTATTGCAAGCATGCAGATCGTTACTCTCTGGCTATTGATATTCTCCTGCTCTCAAGGGCTACAACACTCAGTGTTTTCAGATTATTTTCCAATAATAAAGATGAAGTACAGTACATTGTAGGACTTTAACCAGTGTAGGAACACAGCCAGACATATAAAATGTCGTAAGGAAAAACATGGATGAGCGGGATTTGTTGTTACCCTGTCCCACACTACTAACTTAAGAGATTTTATATATCCATTTTAATGCTAAATGGACAAGTTTGGTAAAACAGCTGAGGTAAGTAGAAATCATATGCTCTGGAGTTTATCTACATTACATACATGAAATTATGCACTTTCATATCTCACAACACAACTGATAGCACTCTTGTGCTACCTCTAGCACAAGCCAGGTAATTTAATTTGTTCACTGAGCTCATCGAGAAAGATGTGCTTTTCCTTAAAACATAAAACAACCCCAATTAAGATTAAGAATTATTTTAGACTGAAGAAATTAGGTAAGGTTAAGCCACTAATATCCATGAAAATTAAAGAGCTGTATATATGAAGAAGCAAATACCTTCTGAATGATACCATGCATAAGACAGTGAAGTACTTATTCTTGGTATGAAACAAATAGTTTCAACTCATTTCAGGACTTTGAGCTCTGCTAAAAGGTACCCTGGAGTGAACTTCTGTTAACCTGACTTTATGGATTATTGAAATATTTATTCATGGAATAGTGTAGTACAGATTCTTCAGGATAAGAATAGGTCAAACTTCCAGACTCAGCAGATTGTTCCCATCAGCCACTTCCCAATGGTTTGTGGGAAAAAACAA
This sequence comes from Orthonyx spaldingii, assembly GCA_013397795.1. Taxonomy (NCBI): domain Eukaryota; kingdom Metazoa; phylum Chordata; class Aves; order Passeriformes; family Orthonychidae; genus Orthonyx; species Orthonyx spaldingii. The sequence continues at coordinate 154,020 of VZTJ01003237.1, forward strand.
ATACTCATCTTTATTAATGATCACAGAGAACACATTATGAAAATATGTGTTCTTCTATGTGTATCTGTGCCTTTCTGTAATACATACTTAAGAGTGCAAAACTAGAAGATACCATACGTAAGTAGTTGCAGACTTAGGGAAAAAAAAGAGTATACAATGTTGTGAAATCTCATAATATGCAAATTCTTTAACCTCACACCTATGAAAAACTGATCAAAGCCTTGCACTTCTAAAGGAGGAAAGAGGGGATAACAACATTAAACACCTCCCTTCAGATCTTCTGCCAGAAATCTTTGTATTTGTTATCTTACTGAACCCAGTTACTTTTTCTAGTCATCTAATTATCATGCTACCCTTCCATGAGCCTCTATGCTTGATGCCATATGTTATAAGCCAAGACCTACAAAACTAGCTGAAATTCACTACTTACTTTTTTTAATCTAGATGTCTTTGTTGTAGTAGTTCTCATCAGTCCCTGTGCAGCTTTGCTGTCTTGATGATTCACTTTGTCGCAGCTTTGAGAACAGCTACCATAATAAAAAACTGAAGAAGGGTACTGGGGGTATTTGTTGATTCCAGTTTATGAAAACTGCAGCTGCCACCGTAATTTTGTCAACTGAGAGAATTAAGACACATAAAATATTTCTAGGAGGATCAATACTCAAGTAGGTTCAGTTTCTGAAGTTAGTGAAGCAATTTCCAGGATTTATGTTTTAGTAGCTGTAAAAAGTGGAAGATGAAATAAAAATTTATCATATCCAAGTGAAATGGTAGGTTGGTTATTGCTATTAGAGCACGAGAATACCATACAACTCTCTTTATAAATGTGTCACTTACTAACAGATCATATTCTGTTAATTTTGAAAAAAGTTTTCAAATAAAAATAATTTTCATCATATACAAGGTTTCTTTATACTTATTTCAGTCTTGCAAAGGCATTCAAAGGAGTAGTTGAAAAATCGTATGCCTTTAAAAGAGTAAAAGGGTCTTTCGATGTAGAGAAAAGGGATCTGAATAGTTCTCAACTGTTCTTTCTGACATTACTTTCACAGTGCATTAGATACCATCTTTTTCCTGTTATAATATCTCTTTATACCTAGCCTATAAAATAGATTAAATCTGTTGCAGTGTGATGCTTTTCATTTCTTTGCTGCCAGACATCGTGTGAAAATTCTTCATCTACTTCCTCTAGTGCATATAAGTACAGAAGAGATAAAACATTGTGGTAAAGACAAAAAAAAAATCCACAAAATAACAAAAGCAATCCTAAGAAACTCAGAATGAAAAAGCAAAGTACTAAATAAATTGGAGACTAACAAAATGCTTACCAGCATGTGCAGCCTTCTGGCATGCTCAAGTGCAGGTTTTGTGGTACAGAGTGACTTTAGAGTTGCCTAACAATATAGGTAGGAAAATATATAGATATCTTCTGCAATAGGTATTATTTGCCTCTGAAGAGTCAAGAGCAGAAATTCTGGTTCTGTTCTTTGTTTGAAATCTCCTTTCAAATGAAGTACTGTGGGCATAGTACTTGTCCAATCATTCTTCCACCTGGTGCTATAGACACTGTAGCCTCATTCTCCTTCCTTGATTTACTTCTATTTCATCATTCAAACATTCAGAAGTTTTCCACCATTTGCTGCATGCCTCTGCTCCTTTGTCCTCCACAAAGCACCATCTTCCAGTTATTCTTAGGATCTGCAAGATTTTCAATATCTTTCAAAACTTTTTCTGTGGGTCTTTTGTGATACTTCCCTATCAAAATCGAGACTATCAAGAGTATGTCTTGTTCCAGCCCAAAGTTATACTGCAACTAACCAAAAGAAAATGGAGATAGCTACAGAAAGTCCTTTATTACTTATAAACAAACTGTTTTACTTTAGCTATACTAATAATAGTCTTTAAAATGATTGCACAGGGGCAGAAAACATATATTGTGTCTAGGTGAAGTATATATAGAAGCTGTTTAGAAACACCTACATTTTTTTGGCTGGGAGAACAGGAAGAATCCCAAGAGTATGTGGATGAGGCAACCTTGGAAGGGATGTAAGTCTATAGTATGAATATGCTCACATTCACTAGAAAATTCAGTCCATCCTATGTACCTAACCTGTGTCACAGCACCAGATTGGACCCTATGGACTGAAACATTTGTGTAATATAAAAATAAATATTTATAACAATAACTAACAATTACAAGAGTTATTGTTTCTAATTTTTTAAAAAAGCTTATACTTTTTAATAAAGGGATCATTTATCCTGAATCTGTGTGGAGAAGCTTACCAACATTCTCATGAAGGCTATTCATTTAAGAGTTAAGTAAAATTTAAAATACTCTGGGCTTAGACACGTAACTCCTAAACTCAGCTCCTTCAGTTCTCATGTGGTGGAAGTTCATATAGCTGTCGATGTAGTTGCACTATGCAAAACTACATCAGCTGATGATCTGGCCTAAGATGCTCTACTTTGGATTAAAACGATGACGACTCTGGCACCATCTAGAGTTCTTTATTGTTCTATTTGCATAAGTTGCTTTCAATTACCCAGAATAACTTATCTTAGGGCAACAGAATTGAACCTTAAACTTAGTGAAAATGTGTGACTTGGTCCCTAGTTCCCTTTCTGGGATGGCACACTGGTCTGTAGGCTGTGTTGACAGGGCATGCCTGTCTCTCGCTGTCTGTCCTTATTATGGGCTCAGCAGCAGCACTGTTCTCTGCTGCTCACTCAATTACTTGTACAGACAAAACTAAGTAAGGCCTGCTGCCACAGTGTAATTAATCCTCTGGAGTCCCATAGGCAACAAGCAACTGTGTAAACAGCTGACTAATCTGCCAAAGTACGCAGGTATCTTGATTTGCAGCACGATCACTTGTCTGCTGGCATTTCTATACTTAATTGTCTTTGGTGTATAGCAGAAGTGAACTTTTCTTAGCTTGCAAGTACGTGGAAGCCACTATTTGCTGCCTGCATATTTTTACAACTGATTGTCTACTTCTAGCCTCTTTGACATACCTCCTCTTCCCTTTAAACATTACAGAGTAATACCCTCACCTCATGTAAGCATGGAGAGAGCAATTTTTTTATCAACTACCCTCTAGAGTTCGATGTTCATTATCCTTTGTATATTACCTTCAGCAAACTTTTAAAAGTATATCCTCTAACATGAATAATTACATTGTAAAAGTCCACATTAAATACTTTGGATTGGAACAAGTCAAGTGCTAAAATATGATGCACAGAAAATGAATTTTCCATTTTCCTGATATAAATCTGACCTTTAGTGTATAATAACTACATACTATGACAGATGACCTGAGCTGTAAACCTCTACATGTAATAATGATAGATGTGTTTAGATTTTTTCTGACATTAGGCAAACTATGTAACAATAAACATATTGTTAATACAGAGGGCACATTTTTACATTTTCTTGAGAAAGAATAATTTTGTTTTCTCCTTTCATTTAGAAGTAACAAAAACAAATGGTTGTTTTGTGCCTGTAGTCATGATTCATAAATGGGTAGTACTCATTCAAAATAGACTACCATTTTTCTCAATTAAAATGCAGTAATGTTTGTTGAATTTGGTAGAATTTAGTGCAAAAAGAAAAATATATACTTGAAGTCGTAAGAGAATTTATCCTCTAGAAAAATATAAGAGCACAAAAATGTTTTATTCTTAATTGGCATAAAAATATTGTAAGAATTTCAACTACAATTTTCAATTACAATTACAACTCCTGAGTCCACTGAAGTCAGTCAACCAATGCTGCCTATTTAAAGAGGAGAAAAAGAATTTGGAGTATAAGTTTGGAATATATTTTTGGAAAGACGAAATCAGCAAGAGCCTGTCTTTGGAACAGAAAGAAAGCGGATAAAATCTGAACTCTAAACTAAATTGGATTTTCTTAAGGGTATGAAAATGAATAGCACAAAAGGAAAGGAAAAGAAAAAAATAGTTAAAATATTGATGGTAATAGTAGAAAGCGTTCATAGAAACATTTAAGTTGAAAAAGATCTTTGAGGTTGTAGTCCAACCTTTAAACCCAACGCTGCCAAGTCCACTGCTAAACCATGTTTCCAGGTGCCACATCTGCACATCTTTTAAACACCTCCAGGGATGGAGACTCAACCACTTCCCTGGGCAGCCTGTTCCAGCACTTGACAAACCTTTTGGTGAAGATTTTGTTCATTATATCCAATCTAAACCTCCACTGAAGCAACTTATATATGGATTATGAACGTCAGATTGTCATGTCAAACTAAATCACAGGTAATTTAGTAAAACTGATTATCTATTCAGATAACTAAGAGAATTTGAAAGGTTGAACTAGTCTTTCTGGCATCAGTAAAACTTTGAAAGATGGGACAGTTGGAGGAACCTCCATGAGCTCTTTCAACTCTTTCATAGTAAATATTTTCTTTTAAGACAAAATATTGTGCTGATTCAATACTTACACAAAAATTGGAAGCTATTATCAAAGCAGAAGATTGCAGACTTCACAAATAAAAAAACCTGAACAAACTAACAATAAAACCTCAAACCCAAAAATATTTTAAAAATGAAGTAATAAAAAAGGGATGGAACTAAAAAGAATAAATGTCAGGTCTGGCCCTTGATGATCTATAGTAGAATGTTTTGTTCTAACCTCAGTGAGCATCGCCTGCATTATGGGTTGTATTCAGGTGTTCTGCCTGATCCACAGGCTGAGCTAAATCTGATCAGGGCATTCACTTCTTAATATGCAAAATTTGATTCTGAATTGAATCAAAAAACTAGGAAAAATGGGAAGTGGTACTGCTGCTGCTATATAAGACCCCTTCTGTGCAAAATCCTGATCAGATATATTCCAGAAAGCTAAACTGAGACTGGAACAGAGCAGGAGAAGAGCTGAAAAGATGCTTAGGAGACCCTACCTTTTAATGGAAGAGATTAGCTTGATTAATCAAGCATGAGAAAAAATGTCTTTGTTTACAAATATCCGAAGAATGAGGAAATGCCCTTTAAACTAAAGAATCATTTTGGCACAAAAGCATAAGTGTATGAACTAGAAACAAATAAATCTAGGCTGAAGATTAGTGTTGTTGACCAGTGGAGCACTCATATTTTGGGTCTGTTCTCTGAGAGTACTAGGATGAAAAAATTTAGCCAGTTTTAAACGGGAGATTATAAAATGTGGTATCTGTGATAGCACAGCTTGATGCTTGCTATCAATTAAGGCTTTTTATGTTCTCTTTTTCTCAGTACTTAGGAATTTAACTCATACATCTTATATTCAAGACACAAAGAGCCACCTACAATTTCAAACAGAGCAAATTTTCCTTCTCGAGACATTTCTTTCAGTTTTGGTGTTATTAATTACAGTTTATTTTAGAATGAAAGTAGTCATTAAGATTCAGATCTGCAAAAATACTTAAGTCTAGAAAAGGATAATTTTAAAATTTCATGTTCTGTGTTTGTAACTTAAAAACCTGATGCAGTTATCTAAGTAATTTTACTCAAATACTGAGCCAACTCCTACACTGCAGTGCTTACAACACTACAATTCCACTGAAGATAGAACTGTGGCTGATTCCTGAGTATACCTCTTAGGGCATTGCAGGTAGACTCATCTTTTCCTTTTAAAACTAGATGTTAGGAATTGTGGCTATCTTGAGTTTTCTCTTTAATTTACACACATGAATTTTTTTGCCTGTTCTCAGTGTGGTTAAAAGTTGTCTCTTCCAACTTCTCACTCAAATCAAGGTCAGTTTCTAGGTTGCAATGTGGTCTTGTCCTTCACTCAGAGGTTTGTCTGTTTGAGCGCTGAAACATCTCTGAACATGGAATTTATACAGGTTCTGCAGAGGAAACCTGCCATGATGTTTAACTTCCCTCTTGCCAAAGAATTTTTTCTTATATCTAATTGCCAGGGTGACTCATGGGTCAGGATTTCCCTGCAGCTTGGGCACCAGGGTCTTCCTGGGGTCTATCAGGGCAGCACCTGGTGGCCAGCGCTTGGTCCACCAGGCAGGACAGCCAGGGGCACCAGGGGCAGCATTGGTTTCATAGAGAGGCTTGGGTCTTGTGCCTACTATTCTTTAAAAAACTAGGGACATATTTTTCTAGGGAAATTTCTTTCCATTCACTAGAGCAAATTAGGATTTTAATTTGAAGCTCTGAATTTTGACAGCTGACTAAATTGGTAAGTATGTCATGGGAAAGGAAAAATACATTGCAATTATTTGGTTATAAGATGTCATTGAGATAAAGAGACCAGCAAATTTAAGAGGCTATGAGACCTGTAAGTACAACGCAAGAGGCTCATGACAGACATTTGTTTAGATTTTTGTTTAGAAATGTCTTACAGTTCATTAATTGCTGTATGTCTTTTGGCTTCTTTTTTCTCTGTCTTTGAGTTTCTTTGGTTGGTTATGTTCTGTCAACCTGCCACTTTGAACCTACTCATTCATTTGTATGTCACTTAAAGCATTGCTTTAGTGGTTAAACAATTCTTTTCTGATGTATATTTACCTGTAAAATTTCCACAGTTCAGTACATGGACCATCAACAGCAATTTATACCACTGCTAAAACAAGTCACTTGTACTGTTATTTATGTTTGTTATAAACTGTTATTTACACAGCAAGCTGTAACCATGATTTACAGTGATCACATTAATTGACTACATTTCACTGTGTGCACCTCAGCTGTCAGTAATTTGGCCATAATTTTTACAGAATTTATTCTTGTTTTGCAATGTGGGAAGCCTGCTGGCCTTTTGTAAAACTACATGATCAGTGGTGTTCCACTAATTGGCTGGCAGAAGGGCAGAAATGGTAAAACCATCATTTTCTACTGTAAGGACAAAGAATGAGATTCCAGCACTGTGCAAACGTTATATCAGGCACAGAAATCAAAGTTTGTCTGGTGAAGCTGTGACCCACATATCCTTCAAGGCAGCATATGAGGCTGCAGTCTTCTGCACCACCAGTCTCTGGTAAATACATTTAATAAAGTAAAGATTCAACACACAAGCATTAAGTAAGTCCACTGAGTTGTGCATTATTCTGAAAGTTGCTGAACAGCAGAAGGTAATCATTCAGTAAAGTCAAAATGAATAAAATAAAAGGCTATCTCATGTTACAATTGATTTCAATCTGCTGAAATATGCACTGCACATTTTGATTAGGTGGGTAATGCAGTATATGCTTCTGCTGGAAAGGAGAAAGCCAACACTTTATTGTACTTCTTCTGGCTGCCCATCCATTCATCAAAGCTTTCCTAATTTGCATTCTATTTCCTTTGATGCAATCAATATGAACAATAGAGGGTGTTACTTTGCATTTCTGTACTTTGATCTGATTTGGCATTTGTGATCAACACAGTCTAGCAATGTTGCAGGTTAGAAAACATTTTGCTACTGCCATCAATTACATTGTTCAGTGACCTTCCTTCTCCCTGCTGTGCTTTGAAAATGCATGTATATATTTCAAGATGTCTTTTTTGCCTACACTATTTGTTTTACAGAGCTACACACTGTGAAAATGAGAGATGGTAAACAACATCCTTAATGCTTAAGATGAAGAAGCCAATGGTTACTTATCCACTATTATATTGATGTACAGTTACTCTTACAGTGAATATAAATAATAATGCCATTAATCCTCCACGTCATAAAGAACTACATGCATAGCCTCCGGCACTGTGGTATGCACTACCAGTTGCTTGACTGGAGTTTTTTACTCCCCTGGGAAGATGTAGGTGTTGATGTGATCTCAGTTTTTGAAAATATAGAAATGTAATAAACCTGGTAGTGCATTATGAAATAACAGTAGTGGTTTTTTGGTTGTTGGGTTTTTTTGTTGTTTGGTTTAGTTTGTTTTTTTTTAGTTCTAACTGGTGAAAATGAGGAATATATGTACCTTTATTATTATTTTTATAATTATACCTAAGCAAATTTATGACTCAATGTGTGATTATTCTACAGCATGTCTTTGGATTCAGCACTTCCATGCTATACACTTGAGTTCTTTCACTGGTAGAATGGGACAATAAAATTAATTTGTCATTACTTTAAAATTCCCCACTATAAAAGAAGCATTGTGTGTGTTATATTAGCTCACAGGATAAAAGAAATATTGATGATAATTAAAGTCATGCACAACTTCTTCTCCATAAAGAACTGAGAGGGAAAAAATAGTTCAATTAAGTCATTATTCTCTCTATAAACATGAGAACATCTTAAATCTAATTATGATACTACTGTTTTTATCATTAAGCAGTCCAAAATACCTTTTGCAAATCTAGGATCAGAAGTAAGAGTGATGCTCCAGGCTTCCCAGTCAAATTACATCTGTAAGACATTTCATCTTTCAAATTATAAGCTTGCATGGGTACTCCTGCCTGCTGACATAAAACAGCTCTATAATATTGTTCTCACTACCTTCATATTCCTGTCTGATTTTCTATCCAAGAAACACCTCTGAGGATCTGGGAAGATCAGCTAGTACTGAAAACATCTTCTGAGCCTGGAACATCTGTTAATCCTGTTTCAGGCTGCCTACACAAAGAATTAAGGGGTGAATAGCTGTCAGAGAGAAAGTCTTGTTCAAATGAAGGGTAGCAAACAAAGCAGAAAGAAATGCAGGACTTGTAAAGAAAAATAAAATAAATAAACAAAAAAGAACTATTGAAAATGCTTATGGAAAGTGGAAGTATTATGTCTGGATGTTTTAATACAGTTTTCTATATAGCTTACACATTATTTGCCCAGAGAACACCCCCAGAGATACATTTGTCTTATTTGTAAGGAATACCTGGGTGTCCACGAGCATATGGGCACACCAACATGAATCATACTTGCAAAGTACATTTACTTTTATCTTTAAAAGAGAATAAATATGTAAAATTTAATAAAGTGTCTATTTTTATGTGTAGGCTAAAAAGACTTGAAAATCTAAAGGGAACATCTATCAAATGTGATGGAGAGCAGCAGGGGAAACATAAATTTCTGCAATATGGGTTATTTATTCTATTTATTACAGCAAACACTTGCTCATAGGTGATCTATTTAAGAATGTAAACCAGTTTTCTTTGCCCCCCCCACCTCTTCTAACAGTCAGACCTGGAGCTGAAATTTTCAATTCTTTTCCTAAAGAAGGAGGATGTATCATTCCTTTTCTTTTATTGATTAACATTTTTCTCTAAATCCTTTCTGCTCAGAGCACCATAAGCTCTCCATTAAATTCTATTTCTTATTTTTACTTCTTTCACTTTCTTTTCTCCCTTGCCCTCTTTCTTTGACTCTTCTTCGTATTTCTAGTGTGTATAATATTCCGATTAAAAAAATACCACTACCAAAATCTCTAGACACTAATATTTCACTCATTGTCATTATATTGTTCATATTTTTAGGCTGTCTCTGGTTCTTATTGAACTGGGTGCTTGTGCTCAGGTGTTGGTAGTGGGGGCTGCAGGGCAGTCTCTGTGAGGAATGAGCCTCTGTCCTGTGCCAGACATGGCTGATTCCAGCCAGCTCCAGCTGACCTACCATGGCTGAGCTCTGCAGTCAGGGTTGTGGCACTTCTGGGAAAGCATATTTAAGAAATGGACAGGCAGTGAGGAATGAAGGGAAAAAGATATGCAAGAAAAAATCCTTCTAAAAAATAAGGAAAACTAAGTATTTTTAAAACTATAATGAAGTTTGATGAAAAATATGGCTTTCTGAAAAATTCCGTCCCTTCATACATGAAAGAATTTATCTGAATTACAATATTCTATAGGAAGGATAAAGTTGAAAAGGGTGAATAGTAAGAGTGACCTTGGGGTTGTTGTGGACCGCAAATTGTAGATGAACTCATTCAGTGCATCTCAAGGGAGAATGGCAAGTGGGATTTTTTGTCTGCTTGCACTAAAGAATGAAGTCATGCAGAAATGAAGTGTTAATCTCTGCATAGCTCTTACCAGGTCATGTCAGGAATTCTGTGCTAAATTCAGGCATCTCAATACCAGAAATGTATGGACAGCTCTAAGAGTTTGTCAAGGCAGGTAGTTCAGAGAGAGAAGTACTGAAATGATTGCAAACCAGGCAGATTGATTTCTGAGAAGAAAAGAAAAAGCAGTATAAAAGCTAAATACACAGCACACATAAAGCAGCCACAATACGCTTGTACAGAGGAAAGTTTGATTTACCATGTGTTATTCATTTTGCTTTTACTCAAGAACGGTGTGATAGATCTGTCTGTGATATAAAAAGAGAGAAAAGCTAAACCTACCATCAGGACAAATGCTGGACAGTTACTTGACTTTTGGAATAACTCCAAATACAGGGATGTACATTATATCTTTTGGAATTTTCACTCTAAGAACTATTCTTAATCTCTGGATGAGGGCAGAATCCTTGTGGTCAGTGGAGACTGTCTTCCATCAGGCAATTATTCCTTGTAATTTTTCCTCATCTACCTTGTATGCATAAAGTAAGAGAACCAGGTAGAAGAAATTAATTAGCCTCAGAAGGAAGACCTGTTTCCTTAATGAACAAGGCTAAAGAGGGAAATGCACAGAAAACTTTTCCAGTAAATGCTAATATATCTCCATATCTCCATTGATTTATACCTTAAAATGATCTTTTGTAGTTTCCTAGTCATGCTTTAGTCCTCACTCATAAGTAACAGAGAATTTGACTCCCAGAGTAGTCCCAACCATCAAACCAGGAGAAAAATATGAGCTCCTTGATTGCTCATGCAATCATTTCCTCACTGTAATTTTTCTGTAGGAGTTCAAAAAGGTGTGTTTTGTAAAGCAGCATTGCAAAAGTTGAATGACAGTCATCTATGGTTTCATTACACTGAAAGTAGGCCACCTTCAGTATATTCATCAGTTTGCATGCTATTCCTCTTGATGGCAGGTGAAACAATAATAAATAATGCACAGAGGAAGTTAATCTGTTTCCAGAGTATTTTAATAAATAAAATGTACAAAGTCATTCAGGCCTTGGGCTTCTTGCCAGAGCCTGATGTGAGAGAAATACCAAAAGCACATGAACAACCTCCGAAATCTGTTAAACTGTTTGTTCCAATTTGAAATTTGTATTTAATTTTTCTTCTCATACAATGTGATTTGCTTTCATGCAGGAATCACACTAATAATATAATGACTTTATAAGAAAAGATAAAGCGGAACATCTCTACCAAGAGAAATTATTGTTGCATCAATTTCTAATTACTTCTCCTATTTACCTTTTATTTTTTTGTGTCTAGTACTGTAGAGAAAAAAAACCAGAAAATCAGCTATGCCTTTTGTCGAGTGCTCATGTTGTAATGAACTGTACATGGAGAGGAGACTGAATTTGCACACATTAAGAGTTGTAAATTCATGTTCTGCTGCTCAAGGAGAAGATACTTAGAAGGGATGGAAAATGTTTCCCTTCACTTGCACGGAGTTCCTTTGGGTCACTGCTTTCACCAGACTTGTGTATTTCCTAGTCAACTGCTCTGCTATGTCACCATGGGCTTCTGCAGCCACCTTTACTCATTTAGTATCACAAGAGAAGGGCAGATGCTTGTGTAAGGACTATAAGAAATACAGTTCTATGAAGATTCATACTTTGCACCTCAGTAGAATAAGTAGAATATGCCACCACCTGCAACTAAGACATATAGTCTCTGTATAGGTATACATAAATAAGAGCATGAATTGCATTGCTCAGGTATTGATTAATTAAAAAAAAATTCTGTGTATTTTTCTGCTGCTAATCAAATGCATTTTATAGAATCAAAACAAGCAGTAGCATCATCTGTAGACTACTCATCAGTGTAAATAAAAGTTAAAATGCAACTGCTGTGAAACATAATATTGTGTAACATCATTGGTTCTTCAGCCTCAGAATATTCTTATTCCACCTTTCATTTCCAACAGGTAGTTTATTCATTATCTTGAATGATTTTTTTTTAAAAGGACTATGGATAAATGGATGCATCTGTCCCAGTTTTTGTGTTTTGGTTCAGGCTATTAGAAACATAATAATTACATTTATTTAAATTTAGTGCCTTGTTAGCCCAAAAATATCTTTATAGCTAATAAATGTTATCAATGTAGAGTAAGATTTATTAATAATTGGGAAAAAGCAATAATAAAAACTAATTCTGGTGATCAAAAAAATTAAAAATATGTCAGGTAATGGAAAAACACACAGAAACTGCATGATATCATGCAATGTTTTAGAAATTGTTCAATTTCCCCAAAAACATAAAGTGGCAATGCTTAATTATAGTCTCAGAATAATGACTAAATACTAAAGGATGCTGGAAACATTCTTATGGGTAAATATGCTTTTATAAAGATAGAAAAAGCAACTATTAAAAATTCTAGAAGTATACACAGCAAGGGATTTAATATATTCCCTATATGTTTTATGTTTTACTGAAAGAGGCAGAGTGGGGATCGTTTTGAAGCTGAGAGTTCTGTTGCTGCAAAGTATGAATTGTAGAAATATCACAGTATATTTAAAGCTAAACATGGTTAAATGTGTCTAACAGAATTTCATTCTTTATAAAAATGCTATAAAATGGGCACAGTGTTCAGTATCTCCAACACTTGCTCCTGAATGTGCATTAATATGTCTATATTTCATAATTTTTTTTTTGCCCCACCCTGTTGGATCCACTGTATGAAAAGTCCTGGAATTGGGAACATAATCCTCTTGTCACAGATGAATGTATGAGCTCCATGACTGTGTCCTACAAAACGGGAAAGAAAAAACATTTGTGTCAGGTTTCTGTTTCTTTGTTATGTTTGTCATTGTCACCTGGTTTGGTAAATGTTTTCTTTCTCCTATTTGGTATGTTTTAGGGTTGTTCTGACAACAGCGGTAGGTTCATAGATATTGAGGAGAGTTATGTATTGGTTTGGGATAGCGCTTCTACTTCCATTATGTACAGAAGTGGAGCAGCTTACAAGTGGTTTTACATGAGAGAGGTCATGACTGGGTCCTGAGGCTGAGCAGTGAAGGGCAGCATGAATTCAAGCACTTTCACATTCAGGCAGCAGTGGCCTGAAAGCCAGATTAAACCTTCTTAAAATGCTTGCAAGTTTAAGAACCAGAAACAACAAAAATCTCTCTCCAAGCAATAAGATCATGTGAAATATATAAAAAGGAAAGTTTCTAGTGGAAAGTACAGAAAGCCTCAGGAATGGCCTATGTAACTGTAGTTCCGATGAATGTTGGAAGGGTCTGAAATCATTCTCTGCTTCAGATGATGCCACAACTGTTGTTCTTGTGATTTTTAATTAAAATGTTCATTGTATATATATCTTCATTTCTTCTCCTGTATCCCCCTCTTTCACTGTGTTTAGCCTTCTTCTTTACTCTAATCTTTCTTTTCATGTTATGTACTACTTTCCCACTGATCCTTTTAAACTGAATGATTAACAAATAATGCCAAGTTCTCCTGGACTCCTGTCTTCAGCTGAACTGGTTGCATATATGTGAGGTCAGTTTTCTTTTAATTTCTGCAAGCTATGAAATTGAAATACAGGTTTTTTTCCTTGTCATATCATACAGGTTGTTAACTCAGGAATATGCCTACTCAATTAATTCTGATCACTTCTCGCCTTCTGAAAAACAGGATCAGCACTTGCAGTTATGTTGATATGATAATTCCAGCTGTTTTGACATTCCTTCAAGTTCATTCCTACAGGTCCCATGAAAAGGACCCTTCAGAAAATCCTGTACCTAAGAATTTTTCCAACAGTATTTATAGGTATGAGATTAACTAGGTTTTGATACATATACCGAGGTTTTAAAATATTGATATTAATAACACTTGAGGTCAGAACCACACTCTTTTCTGAACATTAGAAATTATTAAATTTTTGTTTCAGTAATTCAGTCAGCTCCAATAACAGTCAAATTTTACTCTTAGAACTTGGAAGATGAGTGACATAGGAAAAACCAGCATTTAGAAGTAGAAAAGTCAAAATCTATAGTGGAAGAAAATGTCTCTTGCCTTCTGCAGGATGTTATAAGCAATGGAGAGAAAACAAAACAAGACATGACATGGTACTTGGCTGTAATTTTAATGAGTTCCACTAAGGGATCTTTCAGGTTTTTTGACTAACACAATGCTTTATAAAAATATATGTAATTGAAGGCCAGTATTCCAACCATCTTTTTCTAGCAACCATGACACACTAGGGATAAGTGAGGAAATAGTTCTCGCTAGCAAAAACTTTCAAAGATTAATTGCAAACAATTCACATTATAAATATTTTTTTTATTAATTGTGATTTACAAATAGATCATAATTTACTTTTAATATATTATTCCATTTTCACTACGCAATTTACAAAAATAATTTTTCAACTATGGACCCCATATCAATTCGAATTTTTTGCTTAGTAGTGGACAACTGGTTACCTTCATCATATTGCATTGTCTCTGCTTTCAGTGATAAACATTCATAGTGCAGTACAGCAGGTATCAGCTAATGAATAGCATTGATGAATAATTTATACAGACCTTTTGGAAACATTTTCACCTACATCTATCACCATTTAGCTAACAAAACCAAGCACTATGTACCTGTGGATAATGCAAATTGAACCTGATCTTTTGTTTTACAAACAATAAAATTCAAGGGCCTTCAGTAATGAAAAGAAACATACTTTAGCTCAAATACTGATAGAATTCCCTGAAACAATATTCTTCTAAAACCCGATTTGTCTTGAATCATGGTTTCAAGGCTAAATGTTCTATTTTGACATTTCTAATACAAAAATGTAGACTTTTTTTCATTAATAGTTATGTTTCTATGCATTTATATATATGCTACATGGCCACTAAGATACTGAATAGATGTAGCTTTATTTTAGGATACAAGGTGGTGCTGTTTCTTTTTAAAACTGAAAATAAAATGATGTGATCCTTCAGAACGCAGTAGTAGCATAATATCTTATCAAGTGTAGTTCTTTTAAGAAGCCAATTTCTCCATCTCCAGTTTATTTAATTGTTATCCAGTTAAATAAGACATACATACATGTGTATGTTCATATGTACACATATTCATATATTTCAATAAGCAGATTTCAAGGAATAACAGCCTTTAGCTTCATACATAATGCTGAATTTGAGTATTTTCTTGCAGGGTCAGTGTCTTACATTAAAACTAACTTACATTTTGTTGTAGAACTAAGGTATTGACAACTTCTTAAAGAGTGATTCTTTATGCTGCACATGAATGAAGAATATTGGAACATTTTAAATCCTAATTTTACATAAATATTAAATTTATCTGACCTATTTACTGAGATTTTTTACCGTTTTGTCAATTAAGTCCCTGTAAAACAATGTCAGAGCTTTTAATTAAAGCTCGGAAATGTGACACTGTACTTCTCCCCAGTACTCTTACCAACATAAGTGTTATACCATACATTGCAAGACTCATTTTCTGAGCTGTATGATGACTGATGTTGTCATATTTTTAGATCTTTTTCTCTTTTTTTTTTTTTTTACCAAGTTCACTAAGCAGCCAGGTGTTGATAATCTTTTTGAGTAGCAGAATATATTTAGTACTTAACAGAGTCAGGCCTTTGTACAAGGTGCATTTGGCCTTTGCATGGTCCTTCTGAAAGCTCTCATTTTGTGAAAGAATTTAAGTAACCTTGGACTGTGGGTTAATAATATATCAGGCTAAATGAAAAAAAAAAGAAGAAACTATTAAAATATACTAATATCATCATACGTTTTCATTAGCATAGATTTTTCAAAATGTCCATCATGTTAAGAGTCATGATCCTGAGAAGAACTTGTGTTAAAGTCATACTGTGCATATGTACAGTTCCACTGAAATTGATGTGATTACTTACATAAGAGACATTCATGGCTAATTCTTTGCTGAACTGCAGACCTTAACTTCTATAGATAGTGCTAAAATACATTGCTCATCTTGACAACAGATTCTTCTTATATAATCAGACCAAAAATAAGCATTTTCAGACACCTCCACAACATACCCAAGTTCTTACATCCTGAGTATCCTAGACAGTGTCTTCTGGGACTAAAATACTTTGTATTAAGCAGACTGTTAAAATATACTACTAACATTAATGGGTTTGTTTGTTGTTTTTTTTTTCGTTTGTGGCTTCTGTTAAACTGCAGCCCAGGTAAAAGTTTTATTGGTCTGTCTCTGTACTTACATAAAGTTATTTTGAAGACAGCTTTAGGAAGCCATGGAGTCCTGATATTTGATTGCAGTCTACATCTTTTTCTTTATATGAATAGACCTTTAGGATCTCTCTCTCGCACCCACTTTTAACCTGTAATGTGTATATACATGTGCACAAAATATTTAAATCCTTTTACAAAATAGTCTTAGTGAATCCTAAGTACATAGTTACCTAAGTAGGTAACTAAATCACTTCCACAATTATCAATAAACACAAGGAAATGCACAGATTTCAACATCAGTAGCTACTATCATAAGCTGTTTAATGAATGATTATTTAAATCACTGAGCCTGATAAAAAATCTAGGTGGTTATGCCAAAACAGAGTGTAAGTGATTCTGATATTACAGGATAACAATGAGGGGATCAGATCTTTTCATACGCTCAGAATACAGTCTCATAAAAAGTTGCAGCAAGATATAAATTTTTCTCCCTTCTGATGTCGTGACTGATACTTCCCAATAGTTATTGTTGATAACAATCATTGGGCTTGACCAGTTTTTGAACTTAGAGGTCAATAAGGGTAAAAAAAAAAAATAAAAGAAAAAAAAAAGAAAATAGAATAGCAGCATATCTAGATCATTCTTTGTAAAGGAGAGCAGCTCCTTCTGTTCTTTGCTGTCAGCTACTGTACATTAGTCTCTCAGTTTTGCTAGAAATTAACAAAAGCTTTTGTAACCAACTACTAATTTGAGAACATTAAAGCAAACATAATAGAATTTACCTTTTGTGACACATCTGTCTTTTCTAATACTTTCTTTTAGGCTGACTTTTTCTTTCCTTTTTATCGGGTTATCTAAATGGGAATGTCTATTTAAAGAGCAGTGTAGAATGCCCAAAATTATGATAAAAGGTATAATTTTCTAGCAAGTAAAGGTCAATAAAGCTAAGTCATAAAGCTAGATGACTAAAGTGAAGTTAATTTAACTGGGTCTAGTAAATCTCGACTCAATAAAAGGTGTAGAAATCTAAGAGGAAAAGAAGAAATAATTGAATGAAAAATGTGTATTACAATATTATCATATCTTCATAAAAATGTAGCACTAGGGATAACACCAGTTATGGGAAAAATTACGTTACTGGCATGGATAAAGTTGCCTCTAGATAATGATGAAGACTAGACAAAAACATGAATCTGACAGCTTCTGAATCCTAAGGGAAGAGTTTGAGGTAATGGAAAAGGTTTTGTCTTTATCAGGGCAGAAGCACAATTGAAATCTCCACTGGGTATTGTACACATTTAGAGTGCAGAGGGGAAGGAATAGATTTGCAAATACCAGAAGCTATTATTTAGAGCACGGGTATATATTTTAAGGTAAAATTCACTAATTTTAAATACATATGGAGTCACATACTAGCACTTTACCTATGAAACATTGCTCCTTTCCCCATATGAACTAGTGATTGATGGACAAAGGGGAAATTTGAGCTTCTGGACTATACACTAGAATGCATAATGCATTACATTTTCCAATTATGCTTATCACCTAGTGGAAGGTCACTGGCAAGCATAAAATTGAAATGCTCTGATTGAGCATGCTGTTCAGGATTTCCCATTTGTGGTTTCTTTTTCCCCTACCTACAATTTCCCATTATGTATGGTACTTTTCACATTGTATTCATAAGATACAGGTTTATTTTTGTTCTCTTACTGATTATTTATGATTATTCCTTATATCAGGAGGTCTGACCCAAATATCAATGAAGACAATAGACCTAAGTTGGCAGCTTTGGTGAATTTTATGATGATTATAGCAATCATTAGAAGATCCTACACATTAAAAGTAACTTTCATTCAAATATGAGAGTGATGTTAGTTATTGTTATATTTTTCTAAGAGGGAAAGTTAGCAAATTTTATTTTTTTTATGACAATTTTCTTAATAAATTAATTTGAAAAACTGTTAGTTGTTCAATCACTAAGAATAAACTTGAAGTCTTTGGGATATATGCTGGCCACACAGGAAAATATTAGTTACATGAAGTCAATAGATTTGGGACATATTCAAGTGTGTGCAAAACTGGCATCCAATGCTGACATAAATGACCACATGAAATAAGGTTTGTTAGCCAGAAACTCCTTCTTGGTTTCCCTGAATCAGTCAAAAATACTAGTATAGACAGATGTCAGTTGTTGTTTTTCACCAAAATCATGGAAGAGACAAGAGCCATCTTCAGTGTAAGAAGCCAGTATAATATGATTGGTAAGAGAGGCTTGATTTAAGTCTACCACTAATAACAGAGGTTCCAAATGTCCAGTTTTCATTCTTCAGGCAGATACCTTAAACAATACAGCAACCATCTGGCCCTGGCATTCCTGGTAGACTCCTGAGCCATGAAGAATGATCCTATTCACCAGAGCTGAAAGAGAAGAAAATACAAATAAGTACTACTCTATATTAGCCAGTCAATACTGGTGTTCCAGTTGAGTGTCTGGTTTGTTTGTTTATGTTTATAGTTTTGGTCTTTTTTCTTGTTTTTTTGGTTTGGTTTGGTTTTTTGTGATGAGAAAGGTTATGGAGACAAGGAGAAGTTCTGTGTCCTACACTTGGATCATAACAATTCCATACAATGCTACAGGCTGAGGGAAGAGTGGCTGGAAAGTGGCCTGGTGGAAAAGGGCCCAGGGGTTGCTGGTTGAAAGCTGAACATGAGCCAACAGGGTGCCCAGGTGGCCAAGAAGGCCAATGGCACCCTGGCCCGTATCAGAAATAGTGTGGCCAGCAGGACCAGGGCAGGGATTGTCCCCCTGTACTCAGCACTGGTGAGGCTGCACCTCAAATCCTGTGTTCAGTTTTGGGCCCCTCACTGAAAGAAGGACATTGAGGCACTGGAGCAAATATTAAAATAGGACAATAAAGCTGGTGGAGGGTCAAGATCACAAGTCTTACAAAGAGTAGCTGAGGGAGTTGGGGGTATTTAACCTGGAGAAAAGGAGGCTCATCTCATAACATATTACTTGCTAAAGGAAACATTTTGGTCACAGTTGTGACAGATGTGCCCATATAATTGTGTATTTTTTAAAGTATCCCAGCACTCAAAGGCTAGCTGCTATAACATATGGTGATAGAATAACTGCTTTAAAAGACACATAAGTCAGCAGATGTAGATATACATTTTTACATATATACAAAATTCTTCACATAAGACATCTTTCTTAGGTATGTCATTGCATTCTATATTATGACGAAGTTTGTACGATGTACTTTTTCTTAGTTGAAAACAGAATTGGCAGAAGCTACTTCTTTTCTAGCACTTGATCTCACGAAGAGTCAAACCCTTTACATTCATGCAGCAAAGCACTTAAACACATACTTCAGTTTAAATGGAAAAACACAATCAGCCAGGAGTATGAGCATACTTAGAATCACCCAAGTACAGCTCTGAACATTTAGTGTCTTGCAGCACCCAACCCTTATGCTCTACAAGTAGCAGACATGAATGCATTGTTTAGTCTTTAAGTGAGGAAGAAAAAAGATGCATGGGTCTGTTAGTGACTTTCAGTGTATATTGTAAACATCTGCAGCTGCACTATTTTTAAAGCTTGCCTTATTTTTGCAGCTGAGTGAAAGGTACTGCTTGGTTTACAATGCATAGAAAATCCAATTAAGGGAATGGAGCTGCTGGAATTCTTTTTACATTGAGATCAAAACTAGCTTTGCAAACCATGTAATTTTTTCCAGTAAGCATAGAACAGAGACATTTACATGCATTAAAAGGAATTTCTCTGTGCAATAAATGTTAGACATTAGCCATTATCTTCTTTTAGTGGTGTATTTGTCATTCATATGAAAGATTTGAATAATTGTATAGTGAATGAATCTCAAGAAGAACATCAATTACAGGTACTGAGGAAAACATTGGAATTCTCAATGTCTTTTTTATTTATTGTCATTGTACACAGCATTTCTATTGTCTGTAAATGTGTCTATGAACATTTCCACTTATCCATACTCTGTAATGACAACAATTGCAATTAGTTCTTTCACAGTGAATTTGCTACTGATATTTCCTCTCTCTTCAGTGAAAGGAAAAAGAAATGAGGGGTGTACCTTAAGGAATGGAAAAGGAAGCATAGCGAATACGAAAAGTTTCTTACATGCCCGAGAATTTTGTCTTGGCATTTGGATGAAGTGACATGGAAAAGTAGGCAGAATGAGAGATAACATATCTAAACTGCTTTGTACAATGTGAGATCCCCTCATAGTTCCAACTGTTTCCAAACAACAACAGCAAAATCTCTTGAGTTAATGTACCAAAAAATAAACCAAACCAGAACCCCTCCTTTTTTTTTTTTTTTTTTTTTTAATAACCTTTAAAAGAGAAATGCAGAAGGCAAGCAAGGAAAGATAAAGAGTATTCCTTCTGTTAGTTTAATATATTTGTGATTCTCTTAGGTATCACAGGGGCAATCTTGTTTTAGAAGTGTAGATGATAAGGAACAGATGCTAAACAAGGTATGTTTTCCTCAGATGAATCAATGTGAATTTTCTGCCATGGAATCCAGCATAAATGAAAGATATTAGATTAGTAATAATTCATGTTTCTCTAGGAATATTGCTGCTAGCAAAGAGGAAAGGGAGACCATTGTGTGATTTTAATGAGTTTCAGTTTACTTTTGAAACTTCTGAAAACTCTTTGAAGTGGATTGGAGATTAGAAGAGTGAAGATAGTTTTGAAATACTTATTTAATTCTATAATTTTTTTCCCCAAAGTCTTCTTATCTACAAACAAACAAACAACAAGTCAATTTTATTGTATGGATACATAGCACTTTAGATCCATACATACTGCAGTATTTATGGATTTAGCCATTCACTTAGATGAAATCTATCAAAGTACTTTAGGAAAATATTAACATTGTTACCTTTCACAAAAGCTGAGAGGACTACTTTAAAATGTATTCACAAGTCCTTGCTTCTCTAGTAGTTTTATTATGATCCTTACATAATTTCAGTTAAATTAATAACTTATTATCATGTTGTGCTAGTTAAGTGATAAGAAGCTCATTTGCACACATGAAAAAGGAACAGAGAACAATGGCAGGAAGGCTAACTCAATAACCTACCTCAGCTACTCCCAGGCCATCTGCAACAAAAGATGCTCCATCTCAAACAGGCCAGAGCAGCAAAGGGGCACAATGACAGTCAAGAACCCAAATCAAGTGTTCTGGAGAAATGCTCACCTTGCCCAGGCCCCCCCTGGGACTGTCCCAGCAGAGTCACTGGATCTGCTGTCCTGGAATGAGACCCATCACAATGATGGGGAGCAGCTCTCTGGATCACCTTCAGACTAAGGTGGGGGCATCACTCTCTAGGAATGTGTAATACATTATTTGACACATGGAAAGGATGTTTGGTGTTGCACAGGGCTTATTTTAGCCTCCTTTAGGGGAGGAAACAGAGGAAGAAAAAGGGTGGTATTTAGCTGTGTGTAGGAACAAGTGTGGGAAATAGAGGGATTATCATGTAAATAGTTTATTGGTCAATACATTTGTCTGTCCATGACCTGCCCTCTGCCTGATCACCTCAGTTTGTCATCTGTCCTTATTATCTTCTTCAGCAGCTATTTTTCAGTAAGGGGTTCTTTAGTCTGTGTGTATGAGGAGGTGAGTGTGAATGCTTGAGTGAATGTGTGAACAATAGCAAAGATCAAGCTGGACTAGACAGCTAGTAGGTGAAGTGTCCTGAGAGGCAGGAGCATGGGCTGTGTGGGCCTCTAAGAGATACCTCTGGGTGGGGAAGTACTTCTGTCTCCAAGTTCAAGAGCACAGGTATATTGGTTGTGGGATCAGAGTGTATGTGTGTGAGTGAGGGGGTCTGTACCAGCCACTGGAGTGGGGCCGAGGCCTTGTGGGTTTGTATATAAGAAGCCAACAACTGGAGGTACTGGGCAGAATGAATGGGTGAGCCCAGATGCTGGATGGAGGCACCTTTTACATACGCACATAAACATTTTTGCAGCATCAGAACTCCATCCTGCTCAGTCAAAGGTGGGAGGAGAATGAGAGTATTGGTGCTCTTGGCATTCATGTGAGTGCTCTGTGTGTCTGCTGTGGTCTGTGGTCAGACTTTTGTATATGCATGTATACATATATATTGTGGATAGCATAAACTGCTTGACAGATGTTCACACCCAGACTCACTCCTGGAGAGACTGGGTCACTGAATCAGACTAGAAGGAAGCCAGACCCTAGAGACTGTCACATGTGGTCTGGGCAATGCAGGAGGGATTCTCCAGGTTTCCAAACTTGTCTGTTTGTGTAATCTCTACATAACTCAAGATAGAATACCACCTGAAATTGAGAGAATTGCCTTTTTTTAAAATTTATTTTCTGGTCTTCTGTCACCCAGGACACTTATGTTCATTTTAGCTGCATGAGTACAAAGTCAATGTAGAATTGGTTTGTCTTGTTATAAATGCATAAAAATATCCAGAAATGACTTTATTTCCAAATCTTAACATTAAAATTATTTTTAGCTGGCTGAAAATGTTATGATATTATTGGTTTGTCAGTTTTTGTAAGAACAGACAAAACTGGTTATGATGAGAAAGACCCAGAAATATAGATTTTCTTGCTATTTGGGCAGCTTTTCTTCCTTAGGTTTGTTGTTTAAGGTAGGTTTTCAAATAAAATCCTTTTTTCATGCTTCTTTTGTTAAATAAGCTCATTATGCCCAACACAAATGCTCAAAAAATAAGAAAACACAATCACCTACATTTTGCAAATAGGGTCAAATCAACAAGGGAATTACAAAGCCTGAAATTAGATGTCCTGCTTCACAAATAAATTCTGCTTTATTTTCAATCATTTATTACTTTTCCAGTGGGATATTGTGTGCTTCACAGAAGTAAAGTTCAGCATAAAGGAGGCAGCACATCTGTGTCAGTTTACAAATCCGTCTGTGACGTCTTTGAGGCTGCTGTATCTGTTAGCTCTAGAGAGATGTTCATAACCGAACCTACCATACTCTCCAAAGATCATTAAGGATTGTACTGTGTGAACAGCAGTCACCTCAGCAGGCGCTCGTGAGGGAGTGACCATAGGAAAATGGAAGTGTTTGGTGCTAAATTTGATCTCATCTAGCTCCTCCCTCAAGTCAGTATGAACTGCTCCTATTCCATTCCTGACAGACCTTTACCTTCTCCATTTCTAAAGCCCACCAGTGGCAGTGATGGCACTGCTTCCTCTGCCTTTCTCGTCTGTTGTCCATGGATCTGACTTTCTGTTCCAAAACACTGTTGCATTTCTCCAAGAGTTTCCATGAATCTTTTGTGCTGCACTTTTCTAGTTCTCATATCCACTATAATAAAGGGAAAAGACACCTTCTTCACCTGCAATAGCTCCTTTTGTACTTGAATAGTATTGTCCTTCCTCCTTTTCCTTAGACTAAATAACACATACTTTTAAATAAATGATATATATTTTCCTCCTCCTGTATTAGTGCATGGTGCCTTTGGAGGATCTTATACTTGTTCCAGTATCTTTTTTCCCTATTTTGCTTAAAATATTGTCATATTAATGTGAAAACCCATCCTATAGTCAAGATGCATATATATCCATACAACCTCTTTCCTACCCACAAGATCTATTAGTTGTAGTAAGCAATGCACTTTGCTTAACATGGTTTCGTCTGACATATATATATTAGTTGCTTATTATTTTCCCCATATTTACAAATTGGCTATTTGGTTATTTGGTTTGGAGTTCTTTTGAAACTAGAATCTATAATCCTTGAAATATTCTCCTTTGATGTGCTGAAAATCAGCACAGCATTTTTCTTCTTTCTGGTCTTTTGATCTGTTTGCCATTCTCCACAAATTCTCAAGAATAACTGATGTCATTTCAGAGATTATTCCAGCTACCTTTACATTAACCTAATGTGAAAATCATGAGCCCCAGACAATCTGAAAAAACTAAATATGGTCTTTTAATTTTAAATTTCTGTTTGAAGAACTCAGCATTTGTTATTTCTACTAACTGGAGTTCTTTTCAATTAGGCAAATGTGTCCTAAATTTTACTTAAGTTACTTGTTTTTTATCAAGTATTCCCCCTTGTGTAACAGTGACCAATTACTGCCTTGATTTCATTTTTTTGCTCTTATTACTGTGAACTTGATTCTTGATACTTTGTATGTCTCTTCCTACCTGGGTCCCATTTCATGTCTGTCAAATCAAATTCCAGTTGGTTCCAAGGAGATTGGTTGGTTTGGTTTTTGATTCACTGTTTGCATGCTTTCCCCTTGCTTTTGAACCCATGAGAAGTACTAGATTTATCTGAATAGGTATCTTGCTGCGTCTCTTAGCTGTCATAGTTTACATGAGTGCCCTAGAAGTAATTTGTTTTGGAAAATACCACAAGAATACCATGGCGTTTTTTTCTTTCTTTGACTTTCTTCATGTGCAGTGTCTCATATGAATTGGATTCATTCATCGAGAACAATTTTCCTGACATTTTCTTCAAGAATCATAACAGGTTTTGAAGATCACTCCCTAACTATCTTTCAGCTCTTAAACAACTCTTCCCTACTGATTGGGAATAAATAGGGTTCACTGTCACTTTCTGTGGTATTGGACACTAACCTTAATTGACCTAGAGTATATTTTTGAATTCTAAATCTACATATCTTAAAATAAACAATGCTTTGAAATGTTCAATTGCACTGAAATGTGATTGTTCATAATAATAAACTGCTACAATGGATTGTGTCAAATTTATTCTAAATTGTTACTCAAAAATCAGAGCACTCTAGGAGCCATTCCCATTAAGTAGTTTCATGCAGTCACTCTGTTCTGGAAAAAATGAGAGTTAGTCAGAGAGATACTGACAGTTTTGTGCCAGCTGGTCTTAGTAAATGAATCCACTTACTATTATAAATGCACTCACTGAATCACGACGCTGAATGATACCTACATTTGGAATTGTACTTGATTTGTTCTCAGAAGCTGCTTACTTGGTCATTCTTGCCATTCCTTTCATGAACACAGAAAATTCTTTCTTTTCATAATGTAAAAATATTAGACGCATCAATGTCCAGGGATGGCTTAGATTGCAGAGTGTGTCAAAATAACCGTGGCCCTGTTTTCGTATGGTACTTCATTCAATTACACAGAAGTTGCACAGAAGCTGACTGAGATTTTTGCTTATTGTACCAGATGAACTTATCATTTACCATCCAAATTTTTTATCTTTACTATAATCACAATACTTCACAATAAAATTCCTATTACAAATTATGTCTCGCTTCTACTGCTTTATTGCTAAATTTTTGACATGTTATTGTTCTCCAGATAATAACTTTGTCTCTTTACCATGGTATATAGTTAATTGTACATTAGAAAACATCATCAATGAGAAACCCTTTCTCGCTTCTAGTAAGGAAATAGCAAAACAATTTTAGGGCCCCAGGGTTCTGAGCGTAGCTTGCTTTATAGACTCTATTTGCTGAGAGAAAAAAGTAAAACTTTGGAGTAACTTTGTAATATATATGGTATAATGCATTTCCACAGTGCTAAACATGTTTTGGTATTTGTTCAAGCCACCTGTGCTGACTAGACGATTCAAGTACAGATTATTTTTTGTGTAGAACAACAGAAGAATAAAAAACACCCTCACTGACCTGCTAAGCCAAAAGTCCTGATTCAGCAGAGTAAGTCAAAAATAGTAACAGGACTTGTATGATTAAAGAAAGCTAAGTTCTCTCACCAATGTGTGGAATAAAATGAGATAATTACTAATGTATCTAGTAGTTTTGAATCTCCAGACATGGCTGAAACATATTTATAGCTGTTTCAGCTGGGGGAAGCTCTCATCATGGTACCTGAGGGAAATTCAGACTCAAATCTTTGGAAATATTGTGAGACATGAGAGTCTTTCCACTATTATAACATTCCTAGAGAAGCGTTTGGTAACTACATTAATTAATGTTTATATTAAGCATTTTTTAAAATGCCTTGGTGAGAAAGAATCCAAGTAGTTACAAATTAGAACTATCAGCAGCCCTTTTCCTCTCAAATTAGTCAAACATGATTGAGGTTTTAAACTAGGGGAATTATTTCAACTTCCTATGGTACTTGTGGCAAGTTACACTCACAGCAGTGTAGCTGAATACTAGGGTTGCATTTCAAACATGAGAGTTGTTTCAGGTTTCTGAAAAGTGTTATTAACTTTTTCACAGAATCACAGAATCATCAAGGTTGGAAGACACCTTCAAGATCATTTAGTCCAACCATCAACCCAGTACAACCATAATCACCCCCGAAACGTATCACTGCTACACACAGGTGCCTTTTGAAAGGTTCCAGAGATGTTAACCTCATCACCTCTCTGTGCAACTTATTCCAATGCCTAGCCACTCTTCTTTTTCTTCCAGTGAAGAAAATTTTTCTTATATCTAATCTGAACTTGCTCTGGTGCAACTTAAGGTCATTTCCTCTTGTCCTTTCACTTGAGAAATGGCAGAAGAGATCAATCCCCACTTGGCTACAACCTCCTTTCAAGTAGTTGTAAAGAGCAATAAGGGCCCCCTGAGCTTTGTCTTCTCCAGGCTAAACAACCCCAGCTCCCTCAGCCACTCCTCATATGACTTATTGTCCTAGACCCTTTACCAGATCCACTGACCTTCTCTGGATTCCCTGCAACACCTCTGTCCTTCTCGTAATGCGTACACAAGACTTTAGGTGTGACCAGGGGAAGAATCACTTCCCTATCCTTGACACAGGCCAAGATGCCATTTGCCTTCTATTACTCTGACGCAAACGTGTTTGCTGAAAAAAAGCAGAAAGTGTTGAATCAGGAGGGATTTTTAATTCTGATAGGATTTAGAAAAAGAGTGCTGAGGCATAAGTATCTCCTCAATAACATGCCCTTGTTAAATGCAGAAAATATCTGAATCTTGAACACGGTGTTACTAGATGCCCTTGATAGAAGAAGGAGTAATGAGACAGTGAAATCTCTTTCTGATGTAAAGGTGTTTCAACACAGGGGATGATCAAAATGTTATACAGGGAAAGCTGACTACTTTCAAGCTTTAACAAAGAGAAATTGGAAGTAATATGATAATAAAAGCAAGTTCAAGGTCACTTGCTCAGAAGTTAATAGGAAAATCCACAATAAATTTGGGCAGAGTAGATGAAAATGACAGAAGAAGAAAAAGATCTGTCCATTTTGATTAGTCAAAGAACACCTCTGAGATTCAATATGATGAAAACTGAAATTTAATAATTATGCGTCTAGTATGACCATAGAGAAAGTAACGGTTATCCCTGAGCATGACATATCAGGTATTACTAAATATTAGAGAGAAACAGGATGTTGGTGCTCATCAAGAGTAAATTTAGACTAGAAGTTAGAAGAAATTCCTATGTTATAAAGCAATCAGGATCATCCTTTGAAATGTCAGTTGAGGCAAAAAATTAAATGTGTTTATAGATGGAATTAAAACAGTTAATTACAACAGTAAGATACAATATCTGATGATGCAGGAGGTTGTTTCCAGTCCTGTGTTGTGTCAGTGTTATTTCCAAAGAATACATTTGAGACAAAAACATGTTATAATTGTGGTTATATCTTATTATTGTGGTCGCTATATCATAGTTTTGATTTTTCTTTTATTACATCCAAAGTACCTTCAAAGATGCAGCAATTAAATAACTATGCTGCATGTCCCTGACGTCCTTCACAAAGGACAATATCTCACTTTTTATCAGTGGTGAACCTACTCTAGTCTGTGTCCACTGCTTACAGGGTAACCAACAAGTGGCTGGTAAGTTGATAGCAATGATGCAGGAGTCTTCTGCACCCGATTAGAATGTCCTCCCTGCCATTTAAGAAACCCTGCTAGCCTGTAGTCACTGAGATCTTTGTAGACTTCAAGGGTTTTCAGTTATCTTTCTGGTGTGTATCAAAGCTAACTGGATACCTTCATGCAGTGAAACCATGTCTGGTATATTTAACTTGTCACTGTGCTGTGTGAAATCGTTGGCCTGGATATCCTTCAAGACTTTTTCCATGGTGTTTTATTGGCAGACACCTCTCAATACACTGTTTTCCAATAATGCTTTCCTTCTGTCACAGACTGTCAAAGTAAATTTAAAGTTTTTTATGAAACCTGGTTTTCTGTATTCTGAAATGCTTATGAGGGCCTAGGCTGTTTCTGGGATGAAAGAAATGTTAAAGTATTAGCACTGACACTGGGAAATGGAGATGGGAAAAGACGATAACGCTGAATTAGTGATGTTTAGAAGCAAACTGCAAGATGGGAGAAAAAGAGCAGCTTTAGAATTAGGAAATAAAAGAATGAAGAGTAAAGGAACCAAAAGGGTTTTCCTTCTGTCTGGTCCTTTAATTTGAAGTACTTTGGAATGGGAAATTCTAGCTTGCCTCTGAAAGGGAAGCAAGATAAAAGAAAGCATTTTCTTTAATTTTTACTTTTCCTGTAATCATCATTATTTTGTAAAAAAGATAATTATTTCTAATCTAAACCAGTTTTCCACATTTTCTGCTAAAAATATCAGGAATTTGTAAAGACTGCTTTGATGCCTGAAATAATGATTTGTTTTGTTTTATAAAAGTTCCACTCGTTTTGAAATTTAAATGAATTGGTGAGATCTCTGCGTATCCCAGAGAATGTGAAAGTACAAAGTTAAAGAGTAGAGGGGAAAGAAGAGGTCAAGGACACTCAAAATTTCATAAATCTAAGGACTATTCGTGTTTATAAAAATGTTGAGTTTCAGCAGAGTCATTTATGTATACCCTCATTTAGCTGTCAGAGCAATGATTACTGTGGGTGCATATTTAATCCTAAAGAACGACTGTTCCTGATCTTGTATGCAAAAATTCATAAATGATGACTGTAATAATTTATTTTTGAATATTAACATTTACAATTCCATGCTCTTGCTGATTTTGAAGTTTATTTTTAATATGCAGAGTGTTCGGCAGATTTGTACATTCCACGGTGCTTTTTCCTGATGATCTAAGGAATGTAATTCCCTTTCTTCTTGTACATCAGTCCTAAAGGAACATCTCTGGCTATTTAAAACCTGAGTTCTAGCACCAAAACCCAGGTTGTGGTGCCTCTGGGAAAGCATCTTTAAGAAAGAGTAGTGAATAATGAGAAGACAGAGGAGGAGGGAGAAAAAGTGAGAAACAGAACTATGAACACCAAAGTGAGGAAGTAGGGTAGGAGGTACTCCAGGCACCAGAGCAGAGTTTTCCTTGCAGCCCATGGAAATCACCACAGTGAAGCAGACAACCATAATGCAGCCTGGGAAAGACGATGCGCAGCTGACGCATTCCCAGAAGTACGTCCCACAGAAAGTACATGTGGAAGCAGTGGAAAAAGGTAAGGGGAAGGAGAGGCTGAGAGGAGTTGCTATGGGCTGAATAACTGTCATCCCTCTGCACTGCTCAGAG
The DNA here is from genome assembly GCA_013397795.1 of Orthonyx spaldingii. NCBI lineage: Eukaryota > Metazoa > Chordata > Aves > Passeriformes > Orthonychidae > Orthonyx > Orthonyx spaldingii. The sequence goes on from VZTJ01003237.1 coordinate 183,645, forward strand.
TTTGAGTGTGAGCTGAGGCATGAATTAAGAATGAAGTCGGACTTGGGACAAGACAGAGAAAAAAATTTTGTTCTAATGTTTGACTTCATTTCTCTCCACTCAAATCTATTTTACTTGTCAATAAATTAACTTTCCCCAAACTGAGTCTGTCTTGCCTATGATAGTAGTTGCTAAGAGATCTCCTGTCATTACCTCCAGTCATAAGCATTTTCACATTATTTTCTCCACCTTTTCTTATGGAGTAACAGGAGTGAGAGAATAAGATGACAGGCTTCTGGCCCTTAAGCAAGGTTAACCTACAACATTGATTTTTTCATTTTTGCTCAAAAAAGTGAGCTTTTCTTGATTTTATAAGCCTTGAAATCATCTTTGATTGCTTCATATTAAGAAAAAGTCTGAGTAGACTTTTTATTTTCCCCCACATTTCTGGCCAGCTTCATGTCCAGTTGAGCTTTGCCCACACAAATTTTCTCCTACGGTTGCTATCAGCGTCTTTGTATTATTCCCATGTCACCTGACTTTGCTTCCACTGGGCATACACCTTCCTTTTTCGCCTTATTTCCAAGAGAAGATTCCTGTTCAGCCAAGCTGGCCTTCTGCCTCATCTGTTCGACTTCTGATATTTGGGAAATGTCTGCTCCTGTTACCTTAGGAGGTGATGTTTAAAAAGTGACCACAACTGATGGACCCTGGCACCTGCAAAAACATTTTCCCCAGGGACCTTACTTACTAAACCCTGAGCAACCTGAAGTCAGCTCTCCTCATGTCCAGAGTTGAGATTTTGCTGGCACTTTTCCTCCCGTCGACAGAGATTTTAAACTCGGATCGCTTTATGGTCGCTGTGGCCAAGACTTCTCTTACAAGATCCACTCTGTTGACAAGCAGCAGATGAAGGAGAGTGTCTTTTTGAGTTGGCTTCCTTAGGACTCTTTCATAAAATTGTCATCCAGGTTTTGTAGGAATCTGCTGGGCTGGATTTTACCATCTGTGTGATGCTCCCAGTTAATTTCTGGCAAGTTGAAGTCCCTCATAAGGACAACAGCTCACTCCAGTAAGAGGACTCATCCCACCAGGTTTCACTTACACCACAGAAAGGGACCTGCAGATCCTGGTCTATGGCAAGTTGAACATGAGTCAGCAGTGCCCTGTCAGCCAGGAGGGCCAGCCATGTCCTGGGGGACATGAGGCACAGCATCGCCAGCCGGGCAAGGCAGGGGATTGTCCCGCTCTGCTCTGCTCTGCTCTGCTCTGGGGTGACCTCACCACCTCTCTGTGGTGACCAGTGACAGAACCTCAGGGAATGGCCTGAAATTATGTTGGATATTAGAAAAGTTTTCACTCACTATGTGGTTGAGCACTGGAACAGGCTCCCCAGGAAAGTGGTCACAGGCCTAGTCTGACAGAGTCCAAGAAGTGTTTGGACAGTGCTCTCAGGCACATGGTGTGACCCTTGGGGTTTCCTGTGCAGGGCCTGGAGTTGAACTTGATGGTCCTTGTGTGTCCCTTTCAACTCAGCATATTCTGTGATTCTGTGATATGGAAATTTTTTCTCTGAAAACTTAGCTCTGACTGTTTAAAAGGCACTGTTTATGTAGTCCTGACAGTGCTCTAGTCTTTGATGGTCCATCAGTATGTCACTTAATAATGTGTTTAAAACCACAGAAATAAATATTGATTTTCCCAAATGCTTAGCTGAACTGGAATACGGTATTGCAGAAATGTATCATACATTACAAAAAAATAAAATATTAAAATCTCTTTTTTATTCCTGTCAAATCACCACTGCATTCAATAGAAGTTGCAGTTTTTTGCATGCTCTGCTGTTTATTTCAGAGTGAATTGAACCAATGTTCTGAATACACAGTTACACAGGCTACTGCAATGGATTTCAGTGTGACATTTCACCACTGTATTTGATAGACACAATCTAATTTTTATAGGTCTCTCTTAAGTTAACTCAATTTTAAGTCCATGAAAACTACTACCTACATAACATTAAATTTGAAAAATAACTTGCATGAAATATGATTCTTATGTGTGGTTCTCACCACAGTAAATATAATCTTCTGTGTTACAGTCTGATTGTCACAGTGAAATTGAACTGGGAAGTTTATAGGTAAGGATGGTACAAATATTAAGCACAAACTATTTATATGTTCTTTTTATTTATTATGAAAAGCAAAATTGAGACAACATAATTTCTTATTTAAGGTGAATATTTCTTACACAATAGCATGTTTTTTCTTTGTGCATATAAATTTCAGTAGTTAAGAAGAGGGTTTTTTTCACACAGGAAATATTCAAAAAGAAATTAGTATATATTGTCACACCTGAGGGCCATGTGGTCCCATACCTGACTTGCACAATCACCAGTACCAGAGCCTTCAAAAAAGGGAAGTTTGTTAGCATAAGCAGAACTGGGTGAAGTCCTTGCCATGTTTTGCTCTAAATATCAAAGTATTCCAAATCCAGTGGGCTTCTGGACTTGTAGGTTCCTCTTGTTCCTGTCTCATAGGAGCTGCTGTTACTCCTCACATTTGCAGGTCTGACCAATGACAGGGAGAGCCAAACCTGCAGATGACACACACAACATCACCACCACACCGCCACAAGAACAGTGCCTTATTGCCATCCTCAAAAATGCCAACAGCACTTAGATAAACGTGGAGAACAAAGCCCCCAGCTCTGCAGACCAGGCTGGGCCTTTGCTGATGTCTCTTGCCCACCCACACACTCAGACATGCAGCCAGTAGTCGGTCCTGGTCACATTGTTCATCTAAGGCAGGCCACTATATGCCAGCCACTACAGTCATTGGCCCCAGTGTCTGGGACAAGCTGAGGGACCAGCAAACAGGTCTCTGTGGGCTATATCTCCTTCTCCAGTTATTGCCACCCTACTTGCCACCTGCCCTGGCTTGAATTTCTGCATGAATTCACCACACACATGCACGCTGCATAGCACAGTCACACAGCGAACATTGGGGAAGATAGGACAGCAGTCAAGTGCAGGCTTGGCCATCCAAAAATAGTGAGAGTTTGCTTATATTTAGATGGGTCTTTTATCCCTATTCTTTCAATTTTCCCATAGCTGATATTCTCCAAATTCCCTGCATCCCTTTCTCTGTATGTCTTTGGTTCTTCTTTTAAGTGTTCTACAGTAAATTTCATATAATCCCACGACACCTCAGCTATGCCACAATAAATCTATTTTTCCCCATAAGACCAAGAATAATCTTATATCCCCCTTCTTGTCAGTTGGGAAGTTCCGTTTGAACTTTCTCAAGACTTTGTGTGATTCCTTCAATAACCTATCAATCAGGAACCCAAGTACTGATCTCTGGTGTTGTCTCTGTTATCTCTTATGTCTTAGAGGTTGTATTCCTGGGTGTTCAATTTTTTCCTTCTCTCCCTTCTAGTGCCTCACACTAGACTCTTATGCTGAGGATGCAGTAACCAGATATTCTCACAAATCACATCCCATTCCACTGAAGTGATCTCCCATAGTAAGTATCCAGCTTACGTCTTGAGGCAACGTACTTAAGCAGTCATTCTCAATTTCCTCATTAGTATTCTCAAGATGCTGGAAATGAATCCCACAGTTTAATTACACATCACGCAAGGAAATATTTTCTCTTACTGTTTTTTTAAAATCCCTGATTCTTTTATTACCATTATGCTGTCTTTTTAATTGTGGCATAAGACTGGAAAAACAGACATGTATCCTCTGTAGGCCATTCATTATTTTATAAGCTTACATCATGGCTCTTTCTATGAATGTTTTTTGTAAAAAAACACCAGTCTTTTCTACCTCTTTTCAAATTATTGTCTTCCTTGATCTTGGCCATTCTCTCCAGGCCTCTCTTTTTCATATAGTTTTTTTGAGGTAAGTAACCAAGAAAGAAATGGACCTTCTTGGGACAGGAAACAGGACATTTAGTTAACATTCACCTTCATCCCCAACTGCCTTATTTTGGTGTTGGCAATCTATTGCCTTCACCTGTGCACAGAGTCTTCCTTGATGTTCAGAGTCTGGTGGAAGCTGGAATAATAGATAAAGGCTGAGATCTTGTATTAATCTATCTCCTAGCACCATGCTGTAGTGTATATGTGTAGTATTGCAGATGATGCCAAGATATTGATTTACACAAAAGAACTTTGAAACTCTATGCTATTCATCATCTTACTTCTTATGCAGCTTAATGTTTTGTTTACTTTCTGACTGCAGTTGTAAATTAAGCAAATATCTCTCAATTACTGCAATGACTAATGGTTCCTTTCTTGAGATAGAGGTAAGCAAGCAGTTCAAGATTTTCTCATGTATAAATTATTTTACACTTATTTATTCTGAATATCATCTCTCCCTTCATTTGTTTACTTCTCTCTAACATTTTACTTAATCCTCTAGTTTGGGAAACTAGAGGATTAAATAAAATAATTTTGCAAACTTCAGATTTTGCTCTTACCTTTCTTGTCACTTACTAAATGTAATAAGCACTGTGGGATTTCAAATGAAAATGAATGACTTGATAGCAGCCAGCACATTAATACTCTATTTAGCTGTGCAAATCAAAATTTAGCGAACAAATCTGTGTATTAGCGTAAATTTGTAACTGCGTGAAATATGTGTGAAAGAATTGCAAAGCCTAATTATCTTTATTGTAATGTCATTTGAATTCCTGAGTTTTCAAGTGCAGAGAGTACATAGTTTTCCATAGCTTTTTTTGTTACTAAAAAAAGTTATTAAATTTTGCTGACCTGCTTTGACCAAATCTTTTGCAGTTTTGAAGACATCACTCTCTTTAAAAACAAATCTGGTTTTGCAGACTGGTTTAGGTTATAATGTATTTTTCCAAATGTCATGACACATCATCCAACCGTAAATTAATAATCCCTGATTCAGCACAGCATTTAATCTGTCCTAATTGTCCTAATTCTTCTGTCCTTTTCCTCTACTAAAATCTTCCATTGTTATGGAACTGACTTTGATAAAATAACCTTGGAAGCAGCTCCTGGTATGAGAAGTCCTGACACTGAGCTTCTAGAGAATTACAACCAGTCAAAGATATATAAATCAAATCAATACTTCCAGATGACTTAATTAGGGATGAGACTTGGCTTGTTTTTGGGAAATAGTCAGTGCTTTCTAATATTATTCTACAATTAAATTCCATCCTACAATATATTTTTAATATAGGTGTCTGACACATAATCTGAATGTGTTTGTTTGTTTGTTTTTCCCCTTTAGCCAGAGAGCCTCTTACTTGAACTAACTGTGACTGACAGTAGAGATGAGATGAATCCTAGTTTTTATCACTCACTTATATATAGGAAGAAGCCATAATTATATAATGATTAAATATGGTATTGAAATATCTGATTTAGAAAACAGCTCACAATATTTTTGCAGTAAAACAGAAACAAACATATTTTTGAACAAAGTATGAACATCATTGAAATTAAAAGCATCTTAGCAATAAGTGACTAACAGCATTTTTCTGTTTATACTAAAGAGCAATGACAGATGCTCTGACATATATTCAATCTGTTTCTGTAGACCATCACAGGAAAAAAAAAAATTTATTTTTCAAATTAAAAAAAAAGACAGAAAAATCCCTTTTCCTCAGAACTTCAAATACTTCAAGCCACATTTTCACTTAAAAACTTATTTTGCTTCTACTGCCTTATTTTAGTGCTGAACTGTTCTATAATACAGCAGAGTGTAAACATCTGCATGTATTTTGGAAAACAGCATATTTTAACCAGCACCAAAAGAAAGAACTCAAATACTGTTTCTTGAGAAACAGCTTTAAAACAATGTGTAAAATAGATAGATTTTTGCTTCTATGTCCTCTACTTGCACAGCTAACAATCAAGTCTCTTAAAACAAACCCAAGGACACTGTTCTTCACAGGGCACTAACATTCAGAGACTATATAGCAGAGATGTCTGGTAAAATACAAACATGATAATGCACAACTGTCCCTAAACCTGTCATTACTGCCTTGTTCTTTTGTCATAATGGCAACAAATCAGTAATTTTTGCCAGCAAATCTCTCCAGCCAGGTATCTCAGAGCAAAGTAAGAGTCTTGAAAATGTTTTTAATTCAGTTTGGTAGGTCTTAAGCTAATATTATATAAAAAAAAGTTGATTATGTTATTTTCTTCTTCTAAAATGCTTTCTCGACTTTCAGATGGCTGTACCCAGACGGGGGATAATGGTAGAGTACTCTCAGGCTGTTGATAGATGTAGTTCTGTTGTGGGACAGCTCTCTTGTATTTTCTCTTCCTGCTTGATAGCATAAAGAACAGAGGGCTGAGTGTCGTTTCCTATTTTCCTCATCCCAAAGGTGTGTCTGTTTAGCCTGGCTGCTGGGTTTTATGTTTGGAGTACAGAGCAGATGTACCCTTCTCTGAAGCACTAGTTATTTGACACATCCAGAGAGCGGATATTAGATTCAATGCACTACTAAATTTGATATTCTAAAGTTTGTAAGTTTTAATTGCATAAAATCTTACAACAAGATAGTGCTACACATTTTATTGGGTCTGTCTCTTAAATATACCAGTGTATATGAGCTTCAAAATATTAATTTGCCATATTGAGTAACGCATGTATAGGAAAATAATGAACAGTTCTTTTAAAAGGGAAAAATAACTCTAATTTGAAAACATTGCCATTTCAATGAGAGAGAGAGTTTGTACATCTGGCTAACATATATGGAAATGTAAAAATATTCTTTTTACTGTCATAAAATTCCCTACATTTGTTTGAGTTTCACAGAAAAATAAATTAGTAAAACCAGTGAATTTGTCATTAAATAGAAAATATAATATGCTTTTCAGGAAAAAAAACCCCCAACAACCAATATCTAAATATATTTAGTTGGGCAAATTAAATGATTGTTTTGGATTGAAGGGTGTATAAACACACACACTTAGACAGGTGTATCAAATTGTATTTATTGTACTCAGAATAAGATTTCAGTGCTTTTCGCCATCAGGGCAATAATGGAGATTTCAAGTTAAGTTGAATTCAGTAACAAGAATAACAAAAAACCCCAATAATGATCTTTACTAAATTGCCTTCAGCTCACTAGTGTGATTCAATTTACCATTGAAACACATGGTCTAAAGTGAATATAATGAACATGTTTAGAGAAAGAAGAGTTTCATAGCTATTCTTTCATATAGATGTATTCAGTGAGATGCTCATTAATCAGTGTGTTGCTTTGGTCTAATTAGGTAAGGTAAACTAAACCAAGGAAAAGAAACCAGAAGGAAGATATCGAAGAAAACAATGATACATCTTCTCTACAGAAGCTAGCAATTCTAGATTTTTCTGCAGTCAGCACTTAATATGATTTCTAATGTTTCAATGAGGTGCACTCCTTAGGAGAAAAAAGCATATTATAATCTGGTATATATTGTTTGTTTCTTTTATACTTCATACATCTAGAACAAAATAAAAATAAAAAATTCAACACCAGAATGCTTTTTCTTGCTGATACTGTGTTTAGAGAAACAGCCACAAAAGAACAGAGGGATTTCAGGTTTTACTGACTGAGTTGAGCTGTGTGCCTGATTAGACTAATTACGTAGACATAACAACAAAAAAAGATCAGATTTCAATTGATACAAGTTGACAAAAGTTTGTTGAAGGAAGGACATAGATCAGAATACCTTAGCTAAGTCCACACCTTTAAAAAAAACAAGATCATTAGTCAGCTGCTGTGTGTCATAGACTGAGCCTGTGAAAAGACACTATCATTGTCCTTTTCACTGCTGACAGTAGATTTCACAGAGGAGCCCATACCATTCTTAATTAGGACTTTGTATTTTTTAATAAGCCTACTAGAGAGTTGCTGAATTTTGCTGGCTTGTCTGTAGACCTGTTATCATACACTCAAGAGGCAGAAATAAAATCCACAATTTTCAGTGGAATTTTAGTTTGAGTAAACCTTGTATGATTGGACATCAGACTATGGTTAAGACCAGTATTCCCCTTTGCTACTGTAAAATCAAGAAGTTCGTATCAAAAATTAACTTATTTACTTTCAGAAGTTTGATTTTATTCAGGTCTTGCTGAGGTCACATGAGAGATTCTTAATGACTTTAATGTATTTTGGAGTAAGCTTCCCATGTGAAAATGGATACACAATATTGAGATTTCCATCATTTACTGGTGATCTGGTGATTTTAAATCTCAGATTTTACAACTGGCAATATGGTGGAGCACTATATAGCTGTGACAGGGTTTTCTAGGACGGGGCTACCCCAAGTGTATGCCTGCTCACGGTCTGGCAGGATGAAGCATAACAACAGAGAGGTCCTCAATATTGCAAAAGAGAAGTTTTATGGGGGAAATGATAGAGCAGATGCTATTAATTATTTGTATTTGAAAATAAAATTACTTTTAGCTTAGTCTCTGGCTGTCAGACTGTACCTTTTTTAGCAGTGCCTTCAGAAAGTCATATTTACAAATAGATGAAAGAAGCAAAAGAAAGAAGCACACACAAAAGAAGACTAGGTTTTCATGTTATAATTCCTGCTTCTTGTGAAGACGCTTGCATCCTGAAACACTTTCCCACTGTCCAGACTTCTGAGGTGTGAGGTGGACAACATTGCCATGTGCAAAACCACCCAGCCATGCATGAGCTGTGTGAATGAAAGGTGTGTACCTGTGCAGATGCCACATTACACGACTCAGGTGATCTAGTTCACAACTGGCCGCTCTGATGTAGTGTTAGTGGTACATGAGGTTAACAAGATTTCAGACATTCACCAGAAATTTTACCACTACCGGAATAAGAATCATTGTATGACAGAAGAAATTCCTCAAAATCTCTCATAGGGAGAAATCTTCCCACTCCGCAAAGGTAATTTCAGGCCTGTGGTGAATGCCACAGATTGGACAAAGATTAACTGCAGTTTGCAGGAACTGCTGTGTTTAGTATTACTTGAATTAAAAGAAAAAATAAAAATTACACTTTCAAAACATTGCTTTCACCAAAAACCACACAAAATTGCCCCCAAAAAAACCCAGTTCTCCCCCCCTGCCCTAAACCCAGAAGATACAGGAAAATTGTGTTAGTCTTTAATAAGCATATTAGGTCTGCATGTTTATTCTTTCTATGGATTTTACAGACCATGAACAGCAAGCACAAATATGTGATTTTGAATTTGTATAAATGAGAGAAAATGTTTCCTGAAAACATTTTCACTTTCCTCTAACTAACATGATTATGTTAGATAATATAAACACAGTCTTTCCATCACTCTCTATTGCTCAACATTAGTGACAAAAGAAGTTTCAATAGCCAGCCTTTCTGACTGTCATTATTTGTTGGATACATAATGTCTTTTTTATTGCAGAATCTATTTATAAAAATGTCCCTTCACATTTTTTCTGAGGCCTTTTTCTAATTGAGGCCTTTCAGTACCTGAAGGGAGACTACAAGAAAGATGAAAAGAGACTATTTACAAGGACGTGAAGTGACAGAACAAGGGGGAATGGCTTCAAACTCAGAGTAAGTTTATATTAGATATTAGGAAGAAATTCTTTACTGTGAGGATACTGGCACATGTTACCAGAGAAGATGTGAATGCTCCATCCCTGGAGGTGTTCAAGGCCAAGTTGGATGGGGCTTTGAGCAACCTGGTCTAGTGAAAGTGGTTCTTGGTCCCCTGAAATATTGGAACTACAGTCTGTGACTTTGATTTTTAATTGTTTTGGCAAGTATTGTCCCTTTGCTTTCATTGTGGAGTTCATTTAGCATTTTGGTGTGTATTCACAGCATTTGTCTTACTAGAAATTTCTCAGATACATAATCATTTGGACACTTTTTTTTGGCACAGATTAAGACAAAATATTTAAAAAAATATTCTTTGCAAATTTTTTTAAATTTTGTTTTGGATTAACTGACTTAAATATTAGCTATTGAAAAGGCAAAAGTGGAGTTTTGCAGGGTTTTCCAGACTTCCTCCATATGCAGTTGGCAAGATAGATAAACCTCTGGATAATTCACCTCAATATAATATCACAGGGAGATCAGCCCTCTGAGTAGCCTACATTTTCAATAAGCAGTAACAGGAACCATGATAAAAGCAGCCTAAATTTTAAATGACTAAATTAACTGAGGTGAATCCCACCATTAGGATGTCACATTCTGATTCTGTTGTTTGATTTCTTGCTTTTTGAGGCCTAGGACTTGCATAGCTCCAGTGACACATTATCCTTCATAGAAAAACAGTTTTTTCATTCTTTGCTTCTCCTGCTGCTTCCTATAAGAATCAGTGATTTTCAAATCTCCATAATTTTTCAGATTCCTGCATTCATTTCTAGTTTGTCATTTTATTTATAGTTCAAATCACTCCATAGATATAAGGCTATGGATTTTGCCTACATCCTCATTTTCCTCTGTACCTCAATTTCTGTTGATGTTTTAGTGAACATAGTACATGTCATTGCTCTCATTCTGCTTATGCTAATATATGAATTCTATTCTCTTAACCTGCTATTTAGAGTATAATACAGTAGAGTTAATTATATTCTGAGAGTAGTGTAATTCTGAACTCGGTGGGATGGAAACAGTGCTTGAATTTTCCATATCTTTGCTATCTTATTACTTCTGAGATTTAGGCAGATTTAGTTCGGGTGAATTCATATTCAGAGATTTTATAAGTGAACCGTAGACATCATCTTCATGTGGGCTTAGTCATGTCTTAGTTTTCAGTCACAAAATGGCAAAGAGATCTTAAGTCACTGGAGGTGTAAAGTAAAAATGAAATCTCAATCCCTCCAAAAATCCAGAAATATTTGAGACCCAATTTGTTACCACTACAGTCATATAGTAGATTTAAATATGTTTTCATAATCTATTTGTTTTTTCACATGAACCAGCAAACATATTGTCAGTCCTGAGGAAATGTGTGTACTCAGAGCTACTTTTTTACTACTGCTGTTTTTGATGTGTTGTATTTTAGAAAGCTAATGGCAGAAAGCCCCCAAATTTTCAGTGATAGGTTCTATCACAGTATTCTGGGTAGTGCCTTATGACCCAGTCAAGGTTATTTAAGGTCAATGTTTTAGATGCTGTTACAATATTTTTGAAGAAAATTTTCAAGCTGTAGCTTTGTCTTTTTGTCTTTTTGAATGTGATTGTGACTATGAAAACTATTGGAAGACAGACTCTGCCACCACACCTATTATTCTTTTTATATGTAGTTGTGAAGCTGTGCTAAAATCAGAGGTTATGATTTGGCCATAAGTTTTCAGAAAAGTGTTTATTTTTTTCTTAGAGACAGAAGTGGATTTTTTTGTTTGTTTGTTTGTTTGTTTGTTTTTTTATTTGGTTGGGGATCTTTTGTGTGTGCCCTAGGCCCACAGGCTACATAGTACTCTTCAGCATAGATGTGCAATAAAAATGTTGGATCACAGTATCCTCTTACAATTTTTAAATGTCTCTGAAAACAATATTAAACTGTTTGGAAGACAAACGAATAAAAGAATATGGATTCTACTGCTATATAAAAATATTTCCAACAACAAAACTTAACATCTTTGTCCTCCTGGTATTGGGATGGAGTAGGTAGGAGTGAAGGAGATGGAATTCTTAGCTTAAAATATATATGTTGCCATATACTCATCTGATGGATCCTTAAATAAGTCTTACTTTGGGTTATTGGAAGTGTGATTTTCTTTATTGTCATGTGATGTGTCTATTCTTGCAATAAAATAAAAAGTTTGATGGATTGTGTTGTTTTCTTCTCTAAAAAATGCAGCGTGTTGTATCTCTGGCTGTCCCACAGAGCTGTAAATTGCTTCCATTAGTTCCCTTGCTTTTTACTTTTGTTGTCTTGGTAACAAAATATAATTTGTTCTTATACGTGTATTATAGTCAAACTCTATAAGTTAAAGTTGCAAAATTTCTTTCAATAATAAACCCATATTTCCACCTGGACATAACTTTGTGGAGAAGTCTGGCATTAAACTAAAACTTTCTTGGCTGAAGTCTATGAGAAATGCATTTCATCTTTAAAAGTTAATAGAAAATAATTTGCTTTATATGAATGATGCACAATGGCAAAAAAAAATATTTCCTAAGGGAAAAGAAAAAGTAACAAAGATGGGATTCTTCTCCATAAATTTAGACATATAAAAGTTAGCCATGTAAGTCCAATAACTTAAGGGTCATGCTAGTGAAGAGAAACAGACACCTCCAGACATCTACTCATTACATTCCAAAACAGGATTTTAACATAAGGGAAAGTGAGAAGCTGAGTTTCTCTATGGAGATGTCCATTTGTCTCCTCTAATGGCAAGTAAAACGTTGTGAAATTACTGAAATTTTTCTGACTAAATTTTAAATACCTAAACAGGGACAGACAAATCCCAGAATTCAAGCATTCTGTTCTTAATAAGGTAAACTCAAATGTATGTGATATAACAAGCTTCCTATTTTGTGTACTGACAGTTCTAAAGAGGGCTTTTTTAATTACATGAACTTGATTTCAAACAGTTAAGAAACTGTTTATTAAAGGAGAGATTCTTTGAAGTATGAGTAGTCACACATTCCTGTGTGACTATATATATAATTACATAAATAAACATATACATTTTTTGTGTAGGGTTTCATATAGGTGTTTTACTCAAAGAAGATTGAATGGCACAAATTCCATTCCAGCCCTTCTACCAAAATCATCTAATGATTTTATAGTGATTGCTGAATGCTTTTCACATTTCATCATGATAAATATAGAAAATGTTTCAGAAGATGGAAAATGTTCTGTTGAATTTCAGGCCACAGAGTGGTGAGGGATTTTTAAGCAGTCATTGAGTCTATCCTTCTGTCAAATGTATCATCAGGCTTGTGGCTGATGAAGAAATTGTACTGATTGCTTTTCAAATTGTTTGCTCTTTGTTCTTTAAATTAACATCCTTATATGGTTTCAATTGTCACTTGTCTGTTTCTGTACACCACTCTAAATATTCTGGTCTTCTCCAGAAGAGTTAATAAGAATTTCAACTTTTTATGACTTTTTAAAAGATATTGTCTTTCTAAATTTCTCCTGTTTGCATATTAATTGCATTGTAGACTAATAATGCATAAACTCTGGTGACAGACATCCTACATCTTATTCAATGCAAGTTATGTGTTTCTGGGCTAGGTATGTTAGAAATTTTTTATTCTTAACTTTAGTCAGAAGCCAGCCCTGGTCCTGGAGAAAAGAAATTCTATTTGGTTGCTTGGGTTTGTCTCTTTCTTGTAGAAAAATCTGAGATCCTGAGCTTGTAATAGCAGGTTTATATATTTTTCCATGAAAAGCTTCATTTGCTTTATATGCAATATTCTTTGAGCACTCAATTGTGAAAACCTACCCTTCTCTTAAACCTAACCTTGTCTTTGTGATTTATGTCTGCCCTTTTTTTAACCTTTCAAGGAGTCTCCCTTTTGAGATTTCCATACAGACTTCAAACCTCTTTAGAGCCTTCCGCAGCCACACAATAATATTTTCTATTTTGTTGCTTTATCCTTTCCCAATAATTTTCAAAATGTAATACATCTTCAGTGAAGTAAGTCACTGAGCACCGAGCTTGATAGCTTTGTAAATCTATCCACAGTGACTCTAAAATCTCCTTTCAGAATGGTAATAGCCACCTGTTGTTTGCAGAGGAGGACTTGTGAGTGATGTGATGGTTAGAGGCTGGCTGGGGCATAGGGATCATGAAATGATCAAGTCTTCAGTTCTTGAAGCACTAAGAAGTGGAACTTCCAGAATGCAGACTTTGGCCTGTGAGGGAGATTGGTTGGGCAAATCCCTTGGGAGGCAGTCCAGAAAGGCAAAGGATTCCCAGAAGGCTGAGTATTCTTTGAGGAGGAAATCTTAAAGGCTAGAATCAGGCTGTCCACACATGCCAAAACATGAACCATTGGGGAAGAAGATCAGCCTGACTAAACAGAGTATGTCTAAAAAAAGGGCAACAGAGCTGGTGAAACATCTGGAGTACAAGTCTTATAAAGAGTGGTTGAGGAAGCTGTGGTAGTTTAGCTTGGAGAAAAGAAGGATCAGGGAGAAATTATTGCTCTGTACAACTGCCTGAAAAGAGCTTGTAGTGAGATGCGGGAGGTTGGCCTCTTGTCCCAACAAACAAGCGACAAGACAACTGTGGGGACAGCCTCAAATTGTACTAGAGGAGATTTTGATTGAGTATTAGGTAAAGATTTAGTCACTAAAAGACTTGTCAAGCTTTAGAATAAGTTGCCCAGGAAAGCGGTTGAGTCACCATCCCTGGAGATATTTAAAAACTGTGTAGATGTGGCTCTTGGGGACATAGTTTAATGGTGGGCTTGGCAGTGATGGGTTAACAGTTGGACTCAATGATCTTGAAGGTCTTTTCTAAAGTAAATGATCCTATGACTCTATAACAGCTGACTTAGAACACATGATTATGCATCAATACCTAATATTTACTTGTGGACTTTTGCATGTTAATGGTTATTTTATTGTATTGTGAGATCTCCCTGCATCTCTCTGCAATCAAATTTCATTTTTACCATGCTGCATAACTATGCATAGTGAGCAAGTTTTTTTCTTTCAATACTTTCTTATCAAAGGATTTTGGAAGTCTAGTGTGTTTAACAAGTGGATCATCACCCTTCACTTCTGCAGACTAATTCAGAGAACTCGAATAGGTTTGTGAAACAGAGTTTCCCTCTATGCAATCTGCATTGATTCTTTATCTTAGTTTATTTAACTGAATATTTACTTATTCTGTTCTTATTATAATTTTAGACAATTAACCTATTTCTGAAATCAAAACTAGTAGTCTGTAATAGTTTAACTGGCCCTGAAGCACTTCTCCAAAGTAGCTGTAATTTTAGCCATTCATTCCTCCAATTCTTCAGCTAATTTTTTAGTTTATATAACACAGTTACTACTTAAAAAAAATTTAATTCTGAGTTCATTTAATGCTTAGAATTTAATGGTATCTAACTTTAGCATGAAGTTACTATTTATTTTATTTATTTGTTCTTACATTCAGCTGACAATGTAATTTGAGACAGTTGCTCCAAGATATTCCTGTAAGGATGAGCTCTCATGTGAGACTCTTCCTAAATTTTTCTGTAGTGAAAAGTGACATAAATCACTGCTTCAGATTTTCTACCATGGTCTTGTTCCTTTCCTATATTTACTACCCTTCCTTTTCTATATTAAGTGTCTATTGACCCTGCAGACTTTGTGTCAAGTATTTTGCTTCTAACATGTTTGAAAACAATTAATAACTTCATGCCTTTGGCAAATTGTTCTTCAAAGTAATTTTTTGGCTTATTAAGGTCTCAGAATTAATTTGCCAGAGCTTATTTTCCATTATTTCTTTTCCATTCATCTTATCTGGACACAATGCTCATTTTCTGAAAAACAACCCTTTACTTCTGTTATTCATTTTATTTTTATTGTTTAAGTATTGTTATTCTCTACTCTTTCTATGCTTTAGCTGGGCTGATTTTTTAGTTGCTTTGTCCTTCAATATGGTGTCTTGAAGGCAACTCCATACTATCTAAAGATTTGTTCTTTGGCTGAATCTTTGGCATTACTTACGTGTTCTGGTTTTGCATCATTTCTCTTTTTGAAAGTGAACATCTTTGCAGTGGTTTATTTTGTGCATGTGTTTTGCTCCTGCTGTAGTTTTGAACCAGATTGCATCACCCTTAGAAAGGCTCTTTCAGAGATACATTCTGGAACAAGTCTAACCTATATCTCACAAGAATTATTAGTTACTCCCAAGAGAAGACATTCTGAATAACTATTTCAAGGAGCTGAAGTCTAAAAAAGTAACTTCCATCATCTGAAGTTTGATCTGATACCACTTGTTCAGATGTCTATCTAAATCTTCCTGGAAATAACTACAACTTCCTATCATTACAGTGTTTATTGCTCTTGCAGCTTTTCAGGTCTCTCTTAGTCACAATTAGTGACTGAAGGCTGTAAATTAATATGAGAGTTTTAACCATCATTCTCATTCTGTTTAAGTAATTTTTAAAAAATTATTATTGCTTTTTTAAACTGTGGCTTATTACTCTATTTCCTCTAGAAAAAAATTTGTCTGGCCTGCTTAAGTAAACTGCAACCTGACAAGAGATGTTTGAAAGATCAGCTTTCTTTCCCCAAGTTCATAAATCTTCATAAGCTATTGTCCTCATTAAAAATCAGGCAAACAAATTCACCTATATTATGTTTTACACTTCAAATATTTAAATAAGTGAATGTATTCATTCCCTTTTGGGATGGTTGTCTTCTCACATATGACATCCTGAAAAGGAGGTGGTTTTTTTAGAAAATAACTTTTAAATTCCCCTTTGGTTTATAAGATCCTCATTCCTCTTTACTTAAAAAGTTTATTTCAATGGGATCTGTGTGCTCTTCTGCAGCTCTAAGCTTTCTCACAGTGCTTAGTGTAAAATTTTCCCATAAACTTTTAAGTTTCAGCATCATGGTTCTATTTTCACTTCGATATAGCTCATCTGAAATAATAGGCAGTTTCATAAAACAAACATCCACCTACTTTATGAGATTTTTTTCAGTTTCTATTGACTTTGATTACATTTTACTCACACAGCTGTCTACAGGTGAAGAGTAACCCAATCCATCCAGACTGGTGCATGCGTTTGATCCATCTTGGTCTTTTACTTCTCACCCATTCATTTAACTTTAGCTCCAGAATTCCTATTATCCTGTCATGCTCCTTCCTTCCTAATCTCCATGTCATGTTACAAATGTAAGCCATATAAGTCATATATAACCATTATTTCCACTCTCTAGACCATGATGTTCTTTGCTGTATTAAGTCAGCATACTCTCACTGTTGTCATCACAGACATCTATCCATCTGCATGATCTATGTCCTATTATTGTTCACTTCGTCACTTCACCAGATTGCTCTGAAAGTTCAGGATACTCCTTTTTATCTGGTCAGATCTTGTTTGCTAAATGTTTTCAGACTTTTATAGAATCACAGAATCCTAGAACATTTGAGGCTGAAAGGGCCCTCTGGAGAACAGGAATCCACCCCATTTCTGACAACAGAGTCCACCTGGAGGTTTCTCAGTACCATGTCCAGTAGGTTTTTAACATTTCCAAGGATCAAGACTGCACAATATCTCTTAGCACCACATGGAACTACAGATGCTTGTGTCCTCCTTTGTTGTGGGGGCACATCCCTGGCTCCTGTTCAACTGGCTGTCCAACCAGACTCCCCTTTTCTGCAAAGTTGCTCTTGAGCTGCTCAGCTCCTCAGCATTTACTGGTGCATGGGTTTATTTCTCTCCAGGGTCATGCCTTGGCATTTCCCCTTACAGAACTCAATATCCTCCTGCTAGGAAATGGTTTCCCTCAATGGCAGTATTTGCTAATGGCCTGGAAGTGGGCCTGCTTAACATGTCTGTGCACTTTTTCTGTGAGCAATAATGCCACACATAATTTATGATACTTATAAAAATGAAAAATAAAAGGAATGAAAAAGACAATAATGTAGTTTTGACTGTGGTCAGTGGTCTGTGGTATGTGGTCAGCTAGTATTGTTCAGTGTCTTGAGTGACATCTGCTTAAAGAAGTGAATAACAGTGATTTCTTCCATAAAAATTTCCAACATTTTTTTCCCTGATAAGCAAAATCTATGTATTTCCTTAATTTTTTTTTTTCTTTTTTCACATCCTGCTAGGGCTGTTCCTAAACACTGAATGATAGTCTTGCCACCACAGTACTGCTCAACAGAGCTTGAAATTAGCAAGAGGAGTTCAGGCTGTGTGACAGCTAGTCCTACCACTGCCGCCAAGTCTGAACAAACAGCAGCAGCTATTTTGCTCACAGGGGAAATAAGGTTAGTGAAAATATTAAAGAAAAGTGAATGCCACTGCTGGCATGGCAACACTTTGCAGTAATTGGTTCTCTGTGATTCATACTGGCCTGATTCTGAGAGTTACAGATGGGAAGCTTAGAAGGTTTAGTTTGGAAGCCCTAGTTTGGAGCTTATAAGCTCTTCTTAAGAAACGGCAAACAGATCAAAAGTGCACTGAAGTAAGTGTAATTCTGTAAATTCCAGGAACATTTCTTGTTAATTTGCTTTTCTTTGAGAGAATTCCTTGATTTGAACATGTAGAATAGTAACCACTGTAACCATTCAGCTGCAGGTGCAATTTTTCATGAAAAACTGCAGTCTGAATTTTTCCTCAACTAAACTTTATCTCCTTCATCAGCAGCTGACCCTGACCATTCTTTCTTATTATAGAAAGCATATTTGTATAACTACATAATATGATTAATTTTGAAAGACGTTGTTGACAATTTGTTGTAAATATTATTAAAATTATTAATAAAGAAGAAAACTTGCATTCAAAGGTTAAATACAAAACCAAAAATCATTAACTAACACAAACAAATGGTGAAAACAACTTGCAAAAATTAAATTTTCTAGCTCAGATATGCAAATATGAACCATATCTGAGCAGTCCAGCTTAGCAAACCAAACTGTAGTTCTCAAATGAATTGACTAGACTCTCAGTAATGTTGAGGAGATTGTTTGCTTTTGGTACTTTGTTGCTTGGCTAAGAGTGTGGCAGTTGATAGAGTTTATATTTCTCTTCCCAGTTCTGCCTTAAACTGTGAAATGGATGAGAAAGATGGAAAAAAAAAAAAAGAAAAAGAAAAAAGTGAATTTTCCAAACCTTTTCCAAGCCTTAAGCTTAAATATGACTTAAGTTTAAATTGCAGACTTGTTTGAGTGAATTTATTTCTGTCATTTACAGAGGGGTAATTCTGCTTTCCTGACCTCACCAAACTTGTACTGATTGACAAACATGATAATACTACAGACTGAGGATGATAATTAATAAGTATTCCAGAGAAGTTGTAGAGTCTCTATCCTTGGAGATACCCAAAACCCAACTGGACACATTGCCAAGCAACCTGCTCCAGCTGACCCTGGTCTGTGCAGGAGGGATTCACTAGGTGACCTCCAGAGGTCCCTTCCAAACTCAGACTTTCTGTGTAAGTATAATCACCCCCCAAGAAGATCTTGATGAATTTAAAGGCCATGATATTTTTCTTAATATGCTTGTTTCCTGCCACATTACATCAGAGCCCTGATCTCTGAGACAGTGTGGGGTCTTATGAGGCAGAGAGTTATTTATACTGAGCTTTTTCATTCACTCTCAATTCACTTAGATGCAAAAATATGTAATTAGTCTGAAGCTGAGTATACAATATGTCAAGAAAAAGAGTACTTTAAAAAATATCGCTGTCTTCTCAAATCCATAAATGTTAATCCGGGAATATAAATGTAATGTTGTGCTTTAAGAAAAGCACACAGTGTGAATTATGCAGCATGAAACAGCTGCCTTTATAACCCTGACAATTCAAAAGGAATAGAGAGGGAGAACAGAGTGAAGCAGTGTGTTTCAGTCACTGTATCAGGTAGATATAACACCACCCATGTGGCTGGCAGCTACTGAGCCAGAAAATCAAGCTTTACCATGAGTGAAACCCTAGATCCCATGAGTCTGTTTTCCATTCTAAATAGTTAGTCGGTTTAGTGGTATTTCATTAGGACTACTCACATCATCACATCCCAGTGATCCTGTTCCATATCTGCTCTACCATCAGTTTCCAACAAAATTCTGCTATAGTCTGTTTTGATTACCTGAAATAGGAAAACACATTCAAAGGTGACCTTTTAGTGAATGATTTTATACATGCTGAGGTCAGTTCTATTTTGACAGCTGAATTACAATATAGAGAATATAGCTAGTCAAGGCTTCAAGCATTTTGTTTTCAGCATAGTAACTACAAAAAAACCTGCTTTAATTCTCTACAAATAATTTAACTTTGGGATTAGATACACATATAAATGTGATGGTCCCACACTTCTGTTTGTGTAGACTTTTAACTATCCACTGTTATTTGTGTTTCCAGATGCCTTAGAACTCTGGTTGCCAGCTCAATTCCTTAAAGACTTGTCATACCTTCCCAGTAAAGTAGCACTATAGTTGTTGGATTAATATCCTGATATTTCAGTCAAATTAGCAGTACCATTTCAAAGTATTTTGACATTGTCCCGGGGAGGGGGTGTGGGGCGGGTGGAACTTCTGCTTTCACCAGGACGGTCTTGGCAGCTCCGAAAGACCTCTCTGGCCAGTACTGCTGAGTACTGGAGCAGATAATTCTCTCCTCTACCCCAGCCGATGTTCTGGCAGGTATTCACCTCCCCCCAGGCTAGATGGCTCGAGCGTTACCGGGGTTAATCAGAGGGCTCAGTCGCATGGAGTTCCAGAAGCATTTTATTCCTGAAGGGGTCCAGCGGCGAAAGAGACCGAATGGCCTTGGGAGACCCTTGTTATAGGGTCTGGCTAGGGGGCAATGGGCACAGGGGAGGAGAGGGAGGCGGGGGGATACAGAGAGAGCAAGGGATAGGGTCAGGGGACAGGTTATGATTAACATATCCAGGTAAGGTAACTCAGGGAGAAACCACTTCGCTTTCCCAGGGGTGGTCTCACACAGCTGAGTTATCCCACCAACGTTCTGGGGTGGGCTGAGGCACCCCGACAGTATTTCATCTCCTGATGGGAAATTGCAGCCTGATATTCAAGGGATTAAGCTGCAGATAAAACAATTATCTTTTAATGACATCTCTCCTCCTCATTTTCATGGTTTTTTTCATTATAAGGCAGTAACATAATTTATAAACAGAAGAAGGCTTTGTAGTCTTACATATTTAGAGATGTTACATATAGAAGTCTTCATTGTTTGTCTTAGCAATCAAACAAAAGAAAATGTGACAACTCAATCATTCTACACTTCAGCAAAAGCATCTTTTATTAGGACTGTAGAAATTCAACAGAAGTCTTCCTGTAGATCCTTTGTCATGTGACTGTTTTAAAATAAAATATTGAAAACCAGACATATTCATGACATATTCTTACTAACAAGAATCAAATATCTTGTCTAGATTGAGCAATCTGACTGAGCTCTCTTAAATAAGCCAGGACTGTAAATAAGCCAGTGTTTATTAGGCTCTAAAGGGACAATAACAGATACATAGATAAATGTAATAGGAGGAAAAAAACTTCTGAAGAGTGTGTTTAAAAGAAGAACATTATTGGAAACTCAATACTGTGTTATAGTAAATAAAAACCATTGGTACAAAGCAACAACTAAAGTTATTTAGGGTTTTATTGAACAGAATAAATAAATACATTTTATTTTTATATCCATTCTGTTAATGTGTGCCAACTATATATTAACCCACTGTTTATACTCTTATTTGAACCTTTTCTGTGCAGCAACCCAGAGGGACGGGTGTAGTTTTAATCTGAACAACAGCTTGTCTGGCTTTGTGGCAACGATTATATTGCACAATAAAACCATTCCAGATACTGCAGTGAATAGGGATCAGTGAGGCTATTGTACTATCAGGACACACAATGTTTTGGACATGGTAACAGCATTTTGGTGTTGTTCTCCTGGTCCTTCCAGAAAAGAAGCATAAGATAGCAGGATTTACCTCAGTGATTTTCCTGTCCTTTCCTTAGCCAGTTCTTGGTGGGGGACAAAATGTTACCTGTAAATTCTTCTCCACTTGCTAATCTCTTCTCAATATGCTTAATGAAAATTACAGGCACAGCTTCTGTAAAACACAGGCCAGCCTTATCACTGAATACAAGACCTTTTCTGATCTTCTCTATTAAATGATCCCTGTCGCAAAGAATAAAAGAGTGTCTTTGGAGGATGTTCTACATTTAAGTGATTCTTTTGTTTCTTTCCTTCTCTTTGCTCAAACCTGAAATTGGTTTAGGACTGGCTTGTGAGTTGTGCTAATTTCTGGCCAAGGAAGAATAAAGATGCCACATCAAGAGTTTTATTTATTCTAAAATATCACAATTCCTTTCTATGAAACAGCTCTAAAATTCTTTTACAGAACATTTGACTTGAAATAGATGCACATGCAATATGCTGGGTTTTCTTCTGTGCGGTTTTTACATTCTTCAAACACTAGTTTTCAAACTCAGAAGACAGAACGTTATGTGTTTCAAACAGTGTACCAAAAACATTGGTGGGGCTTTCACTTTCAGTTAATATATAAGTGCATGAGGGAAAAATGAATTCCTGTCAATACGCACAGCAAAAAGCCAACCTTAGGAGTACACCCTGAATAAAGAAATTGGTTCATGGTAACTTCAATAAAACATAAGATATACCTTTTAGGACAATACTACTGCTCCTGAATATATTAGTTTTGCATAAGTAGCTTCTCAAGTGCCTGTTTCTGTACACATAAAAAAAAGAAAGCTTGATTTTTTTTGCAAAGAACTAAAAAAATTGCAGTATCAAGCGCAACACAATCACACACACACACTTGTGTGTATATGCTCACAATCACACATATAAAGAGAAGACATTAGAGAACATATGGCAAAATCAAACACTGCAGTGTGGAAATGTTGAGCAGTTTCCCTTCCTTCCTTTATTCTTTGTAGAACAGCATACCTATGAAACTTCTGTAAGCTTTGTTTTTCTCTTCCTCAAACCCAGAGCAGTCTAACTTCACACTGATGGATTTAAAGACACATCTTTAAATCACAAAGATCATCTTTATCAGTGAGCAATGCATACCTTGTCACCTTGAAATAAGAATTGCTAAACATTCTGAAGAAAAATCTTCCAGAGTATTTTTAACATAGGCAAAGAAAATATTTTTACTTCATGTGTTCTTAGAAATGTCTGAATCATTTTGGCTGAAATTTTTTAGTTGTTCAGTGACAGATGGATTAAAGATCTGACTGATGAGCTAAACTTTCTACTAGAGAAGAAAATTCTTGTGTGTGTGCCTTTTGAGTATTCAATCTGTCTGCATAAAAAGTTAAAATACATACTTCCATGTCTTTACATATGTATCTCACTCAACCAAGCCACCTCTGGATGTGACTTTTGTTGTTGTTGCTTAATTATTCATTTATTTCTTTTCCACCTTATTTTTATCCATAAGTCATTAGACAATTCACTTCCTTGGGTTCCAAGACCATACTTTTCACTCTTTTTTTAAAGAATTGTTTCCTTGTAGGAAAGGAATGTCTCCTTCTAAGGTAGGCTTTTTAAGTCAGGCAACAACACAAAGAACCGGTTTTTTACATATGAAGAAAGGTATTTTGTAGAAATAGAGTAATTGTGTAAAAGAAAGAGAGTAAAAAGGAATAGAGGAATTAATTTTTTATTTTACTGATCCAGTACATGGAGCATATCACTGGTACTCAGAAATATCATACTGAATCCTTCTCAGGTCCCTATTTTATGTGTAACCTTGATTTCTCTGCTGCTCAACTCCTGTGTGTAAGTTGGGGACACTGTTTCTCCGGTATAACTAGGTCATTAGAGAGAGAGGCACCTCTGCAGACCATTTCATGCTATTCTAAAACAGGTATTTGAAACAGAGGAAATAAATCAGCAGAGGAAATGGCTGCCTCTCTCATTGTCTTAGAAGGAACTGGGAGAAGTAACTAAGATTGGCTACCAACTTTATGAATAGTTAAAAGAAAATGAAACATATCACAATCTTTAGGAACAAACTGCTTTTGCTGGTTAAAGAATTGTTTGAATTTTGATGCTAATACTTATAAGTAAAAATACTTGAGAAGCTTCTGCGTTTTCAGGTAAAGTAGATTGCTTTTCTCTCTGTGTTTCTCTTGGATACTCATCACATGTCTCATTATCATTAATTTGTGTTTTAGTATTTTTTTATACATTCTGTGTCCTGAGTTTTAGTCAGTAGCCATGAATCTTTGCAACCCTTTAATCTGAGTGTCTGGCACCACCAGTGTGAAAAGCAAATGATTTATACCCATGCTCTCTAAGTTAAAAGTACACTGTCTTCTGTATAGAATTAAAACCAGATCTTCATCAGACTTCTTGTCTTTTCCTGAGTGTTATTCTTTGACTTCTTCCTTTCTTATTCCTCTTTTTTAAAACTAATTTTTTCCCTAAACTATGTCCTTAGATAGGAAAACAATTCCCAAATACACAGCATAAGAGGTCCTAAAGATTCAGTTATTTCATCTAGAAATTATAATTTAAAACCATATGATCTCTCCAAAAGAACATTGTTCGTTTTAGAAACTATTGTGCTTACTTAGCCCCAGAATAATTTTATAATGTTCATGGGTTTACAATACACCATTATAAGGGGAAAAGAGGGAATTGCCTTGTTGAACACAATTTTTCAAGAAAGACATATTGTTTTCACTTTAATATATTTAGAAATCTCATAAAAGTATCTGTCCAAACAACTATTAAAAGCTGACTACAAAGATCTTGCTGCTTGAATGCAAAATACAGAACATTTGTGGCAAACATAAGCAAAGTCTTGTATCATGTCTAAATAGTTCTCCTTCATAAACATAATGGACTTCTTAAAATAGAATTTTAAAGCCAGAGGAGATCCTAGACCCACTGATTTGAGGGTTTGCATATGGTGGGCCACCAAATATCATCAGAATTAAACCAAATTACTTACGGTTGCCTAAAACAAATGTCTTAGACATTTCTTTATCTTCCCCTGAAAATTTCAGGAAATGGAAAGTCTGAATGAAAACAGAACTGTCTACCTATTTTCACACGATGAACTGACTTTTGACCTAATGAAAACCTTTGTAAAAGCAGTACAAGCTATCTAGTGGATTTGATCAAAAATTGTGGCACATCTACATTATATCACTGGTCCAGGGCAAAATTACAACTGATTAATTTCTTGATCTGCCACCTTTGTAAGTACTTGTGAATATCTACATGCACATGTAAAAGGTTAAAGAAATGAAGTTCAGAGAACAGCTGAAGGTTTGCTCTGCTAACAACAAACCTTAGCAAATCTGTATCATAGATCTTTCTCCATAACATGATTCGGGAAGTGCAGCTACTAGAATTACCTGAGTTTTCTGTCTTGCAACTGATGTATGATCTCAGTGTGCTTGCTCTTATTTTGTTTCTCCAATTAGAAATCTAACAGATTAGTTGAAACCACTAGTGAAATTAGTTTTAGCAAATAAATAACTTCATTGGAAAGGGCAAGTAAAGGTCATATAATCAATCTGAAAACAGGTATCTTCCTCTGGATCAGTCTATGGCAGTAGAAAAGGTTACTTTGTTTAACTGTCTATTCCTTTCTGAAAAGTTCTGATCTGTGAGTTACATAACTTGTATGAATACTCCCTAATCTGCTGAAACAATTTAATACAACATTTTTATTTGTCAAAAATAATGGAGCTGGTATTCATAGTGCCACAATGATTGTAGGTTTGCAAGGGACTCGTGCTCTGAACGTGTTGAGGAGAAATATCAGATACTGACCCAGCTGGATCCAAGAAAGACATCTGTCCAATGTCAGCATCATTTGCATCTTAGAGGCAGTTTAAGAAACAGCTGACTGCTTTTTCAGGGAAAATGAGGTACTGATGGTAACTTCTTGTTATGAATCATGTTAAGACATTAAACTGGATGATAGATATGCACACAGATGAGATGAGGATAATGAAATATTTTAACAACTTTGCCAGTCATCAGTTTCAGTATTTATCCTTACCTATGGTTTTAAGGAAAAGAAATAATTTTTGCATTAATAGTTTTCTACTTTGTGCCATTTCCCTCCCCACCCAGCTCCCCCTCTAGCTAAAAGGTATATTTGCTTGAACAAATCTTGATGCTCTATTCTTCTCATGGTATTGCATTCTATCATGTGATCTGACTGACTCCAATTGAGTGTGAAGCACATTCTGTTACACACATTTTTGAACAGTGAATTCAACTGCAGTTTCTTGATACATCTATTTTTATCTTTGGGTCCACTACTGTCTACTGTTGATTACTTGTCAGACTTTTCCTCATTTTAAAAAAATGTGATAAATCTGACATATATTTAAAATGCTTGCCAGCTCTTATTTTTCACAGTTATTTTGTAAAGGACTGTGACTTTTTCATTAAAAGAAATTGGTCTTACTAGAGCGTAAACACATTGTTCCATGCAGCACAATTTAAATTGTATATATTTTGCATTTTTCATGGAGTCACTAAGTGTTGTAACTATTCATTTTGTTGGTCACCTCTTCTGCTTCAAAGCTCAAAAGAGAAATGAACATTAGTTTTAATGCATTTCATTATCACTCTGGTAATGTGTAAAAGGTTTACTAGTATTTTTTTCTGGAAAACTTCAAACCAAAATTTTAAAAAATTACATCACCCCCCTTTTCCATCTGAATTTAGCATGGTGTGGGATGAGAATGAAGTTAATGCCTCAGCTGGCCACACTTGATTTGATGGTAGTGATTATTAGACTTGTTTCAAGTTCATTGCTCATTTTAAAGTAGAGATCCTATGTCATACTGCAATTAAACAGAAAAACTGCAGATGTAGCCAATAGACTGTTTCATTATCACAAAAGAGCAACAAAGGAAGACTTATTACCACTTTTAAATTTTAACTACATTATATTTTTTCCACACATTCTGTACTTTGCTTACATTTCTCAGAAAACTCTGTAATTCCAATTGAACATCTTGATATCTGACTGTTATTTATGTATTTGTTATTGATTGATTGAAGAGAATCAGAAATATAAGACAAATGAGCACTAGAAAAAGAAGTTCTTGCCATTTCACTGGTTTGTGGATACAGATGAGGTTTATAAGGTGGGACTGTAGCACCTGATTTTGCTAAATCTGAAAAAGAGACAGCTAAATAGGGACCCCAGTGCTCGTCTTTAACACTTTAATGGCAGAGTATAGTGAAGATGGAGTCAGACTTTTCTCAGAACTGTGCAGCAAAAGAAACTTGTTTCTGAAGTCAGTAAATCTGCTGAACAAACTCTCAGAGTACTAGTTACCAGGAAAAAAGGGGAAAAAGAAGGCAAAACAAGCATCCCAAAGAGAGTCAAAGATGAAAGGTGCATTTGTGAAATTATCTTTCCCAAATTTGTGGCCTTATACTATAGCATGATGAAATAATGATTGCTTGTAACATGACATCATAAAATATTATGCTGGACTGAAATGTAGAAGGTGAATTCTTAAAAGCTTACATGTTCACAAGCCCAGTTAATATGCATAGAAAGAAACCACACTGGAATGTCTGAGTAGAATATTATAAAATTACTGTTCTATCTGCATGAGTTTTTTTGAGAGAATCTTCTCTTAAGAAGAATAAAGCTTTTTAAGTCCACTCTTAAACAGAAAAACTTTCAGTTCTTGCTGTTATATAACTATTCAGACCTGTTCAGAGAGAATTTCAGAGACAAAGGAATAGGATAACATTAGAATTTCATGGTGCTGGCTCTGTTAGAAGCAAAATGGGGAAAAGAAGTTTTGACAGATACTTTTTCAAACCAACTAGCAAGTATTGGAGAAGTCCAACAAATGCCAATGACTTCTGTTTTACTTCCAGCTTCAACCTGGCACCATAAATGTATACAGATTCAACATGTTCTACCAAGAGTATATCCCGTCACTTATATAATTTATGCTGATCTCTCACAATTCCATAAGTTACCATAAAATGCATAAAGTGCAAGCACGTTATTAAATTTTGTGCATAGTATACCCTGTGGAATGAAACACTGAATGTGAATCTGAGTCTCCAAAACAACTGTTTCATTCTCAGTGCTGACATTGCCTTTAGGTAATTTTTCTCTTGTTATTAAGTCCGCCATATCTAAAAAGTGTTCTCCTTTTTCTGTGTCAAAACATTTATTGCTAATGCTTTCAAAAAAATCACAGTACTATGTAAGTATAGATTATTTTTTCTACTGTGGGCATTAAGATAGTGAATCAGCTCATTTGGATGAAATAAGGTGCAACATCACTTGGTATACTTAGTGACTGGCAAATTAACCTGGTAATTTTCTTTAACAAACTTATTTTTTAAATTAAAGAAACAGAGGAGATGCAATGCTTCTGGAGCTTTAGTAAAATATCAGTTCCATAGCAGAGACAAATAAAATCATTAATTAAACCAGAAAAATGCATAAGAAAGGACTTGCTAAAATGAAAAATTTAAATGGACAGTGATATTAAGAACATTATATTGCTGTCAGAACTCTTTAAGGATCAAAATAGGACAAATATTAACATCAGCAAAGCAATGTATTGTTCAAATATGCTAATATTCTAAAATTCAGAGATACCACTACAATGAAAGCTTGATGGAGTATCAAAAGAAATTAAAGAATTATCTAATGTTTATGAAAGAAATTTAATGGTAAGAATTTCAGAAGACTCTTAGGAACCAAAAATAACAATCCAAGTGTTACTCTGCAAATATCAGCAGTTGGAATTTACTATGGAAGAGAAAGAACTTTTCACATTAATTGATTACAGGTCGACTACAAGCAACGTGTATCATATGGCTGTGAAAATGGAAATGTGATCTTACATAATGTCAGCTAAATATTTCCAGTTAGTCTTGGAAAATTCTAACAAAATATAGAACCTACAATTTAACAGATACTGTGAGCAGTTCTGTCATGGAAGTCACCCATGTTGAAGAAGAGTAAATTTAACCTCAACGAATGCAAACAACAGCTGCTATGACGACCTAGAGTCCCTAAAAGTCAAGTGTATAAGCATGGAGTACAAAATGTAAATCTGGTTAGAAAAAGTCTAGAAGAAGGAAGGGGAGAAGGGAAGGAAGGAAGGAAGGAAGGAAGGAAGGAAGGAAGGAAGGACATGGTACGTCAGTGTGTATGTATAGGGGTGTAGGAAATGAAGAATATTGAGGGAACCAGAAGCATAACTGATTTCATTAGCGGGCAGCGGTGGTACTAGATTAATTAAGTTATTTGGTATTTGATTCATTAATGAGTAATTTGTGATGTAATAGTCTTTACAGGACTGGATTCAATAGTCTAGAACTATCCCTTCCTATAAAAAGTGCCCTTTTCTTTGAGATGCACTCATGAAGTCAGGTTCTGCAAAATGATCTGCCTTAAGATCTTCCTTGGCATTAACAGGTCAAAGAAGGGGAGATGTAGTGTTGCAATTTTCCCTTCATGTAAATAGAAGAGATGCCTCTCCTAAGACACAGAATACCTTTAGAGTAGCACTTCAGTTTGGATCCAGAACATGTATTTGCTTTCATTTGTGACACAAGAAGATCTTGGGCACATAATTTAGACTTCTTTCTGCTGAAACTAAAATAGATTATTCACTTTGGGAGCCACCTAATACACTTCATATACATTGCTCAGGCCACACAGCAGGAAGTCAGAAGTAAAATTTCCTGATATGTGTTGTCCACACTCGATCCTTACCACCAGCTGTGTGGATCTGCTCCCTTTGGGTAGCTGCTTATTAGTGCAGATGTAACCTATGCATCACCCAGGGTTATGCATGACAAAGAAGTAGCAAGCCCCACACTGACTCTGGAGATCTGCCAGTGGATAGCAAAGGACATGGCTATCACTCATGTACCAATGACAACTGGTCTTGTCACAAAGCTGTCAGTATCTTTATGAGTCGATATACCCACAGAAGTGAATCATGTTAATATTTCATTTGGTCCTTGGTAGTGGGTTCCCAGTATAATAATCATTTGCTCAAACTGTAATGAATTAAATGAGCTAAATTCCATCCTGCTGTAAGCTGTCCCAGCAAGATATTTGGCTTTGGCTTGGATGTGTATGTTAGAGAAGCATTGGTAATATTAGGATGGGTATTGTCAATGTGCACCTTTTTTTGTTGTTGTGTTGTTGTGTTGTTGTGTTGTTGTGTTCTTTCTGCCATCTTTAAAAATATTTAAACATTAAAATCATAACATAAATCAGATTTGGATTTTATTTACTGTCCTTTTTTCTTAGTAGTGCTCTATGTCTTTTATTTTAGGATGAAAACAACTGCAAGCTCTGCTTAATTTGCTTTCTGCACAGTGCAAGACTGTATGAAGAGTACACATGAGTTTATTATGCAATAAGGAAGAATTTATTGTGGTAGCAGCATGCTTTCCTACTAAAGATGAGCTGTTAAACACTGTCTCGCTTACACATGGATTGCCTGTGATGAGTGATACCAGATGTAGATAAAAGTAAAGCAGCTGATGCAGATGATCTACTTTCATAACTGTAAATTATATACTGTGTTTGCATTTACTTTAGAATCTATTGGAAGTAACAGAAGATAATAATGACAAGTGTTAGAAAATATGTTGACCTTTTTCTTCATCTTCATGCACCGTGTTTGCTATAGGAGACAACAGTGTTTGCTATAGGAGAATTCCTACTGAAACATGTAATCTCCATTACTCTTCAGAGGGAGATAAACATCCAAACCAGGTGAGATCTTCGCAGGCAAACGACAGTCCCAGAAAAGGATTTATGCTGAGACCCTATTTTCCCCAGCTTCATTTTAGTAAGCATCTCACATTCGGTTTGATATTCCCTGAGGGGACCTATTTTCAAATTAGGAAAGCTTTAACTCGTTCCTAGGCTAGACTGCTGTAACTGTGTGTGACTGTATGTACTTCAGTCTCATCTGCAGAGTCACGGTGTATTGCAAAGTTAATGAAACATTCATGGGCGTAAAGAAAGATTGAATGGATACCTTGTCCTTCTCTAAATTTTCTTTTTGTTTCTCACAGTAAATATTTACTTTATTCACACAAATATGGTGGAGCTTCCATAGCAGGAATAGAAATAGACATTTTAGCCCTAGGCTTATTTCTTGGTGGAATGGCTATTATATGTAGAAAAAACTGGGGTGTGACTTCACCAGACAGTAAAAGATATTGGGACCTCATATTCTTAAAATTTTAATTGTCCAGCTAAAATCTGATGGATAAAATTGGCTGGTAGAAACACACTGTCCTGGTGTTTGCTTTCTGATATGATTTTTGTATCATTCTCAAACTAGTGAGGACAGACTGGGTTGCCTAAACATAGGCTATTTTACATACTCTGGGTTATTCAAGACATCTGCTTGGAATTTACACATCCCACATCCTTCTGGGGTGGCAACTGAATGTATTTATTTAGACAACTCATTACTAGTACTCCAACATTTTCTAATTCTCTGTCGGGTTATGTTCAGACACTGTGGTTATGGAATCTACAAGAGTTGGGGTAATATCAGTGCATGCTCACTGACAGATGTAAAGAACCATATGAAATGTATGGATATAATTTCTGGAAATATGGGCAATCCTTATACTTCAAGATACTTGTAGGATTTGAATTCTGAAACTAGCATTGTGAAGCTGCTGTTTGAACTGATTCTACATCTGAATATGACTTCAAGGGGCAGAGGAACAAGTTTCTTGTGCATCCACACAAAGGATACTGACTAAACTTATCCAGGTCATCATATTTTCCTTAAGCTAGTGTGTCCTCATCCAGACAGGTCAGCTCAACTCAACAGAGAGCTAGACTAGAACAGCTTGAAAATCATCAATTATTTTTCATGTGATAAAACAATAACTCCCTCCCCCCCCCCCCCACCCCATATCAGAAGGCATTAAGAAAAATGCATTTGTTCTTGTTCTTTTTCTAGCAAAAGAAACCCCACCAAACCCCTAAGTTCATTTTTAAGGTTCTACCCTACTGTTTCAAGGTTTAACCCCTGCCAGCAGCCAAGCTCCATGCGGCCATTGACTCGCTCCTCCACCAGCAGGAGCAGGGAGAGAATCAGAAGGGTAAAAAGCAGAGAACTTGTGGGTTGAGATAAAGACAGGTTAATAGGGAAAGAAAAAGCCATGCACACAAGCAAAGCAAGGAATTAATTCACTGCTGCGCATGGGCAGGTGGGTGTTCAGCCATGTCCAGGACAGCAGGGCCCCATCATGGGTAACAGTGACTTGGGAAGACAAATGACATCACTCCAAATATCCCTTCCTTCCTCCTTCCTCCCACTGTATGTACTGAGCATGCTGTCACATGGTCTGGAATGTCCCTTTGGTCAGTTTGGGTCAACTGTTCCAGCTGTGTCTCCTCCCAGCCTGCCAAGCACTCCCAAACTCCTTGCCAGTGTGGCAGTACAAAAAGCAGAAAAGGCCCTGGCTCTGTGTAAGCCCTGCTCAGCAATAACAAAAACATCTCTATATTATCAACTCTGTGTTCAGCACGGATTCAAAACACAGCCCCGTATTAGTCACTGCAAAAAAAATTGGCTCTACTTCAGGTGAAAGCAGCATATCCCCATTTTGACTTTTTTTTCTCCAATTCCTTTCATTAGAGTAATCTTTTGGTTCTCCAACACAAATCGTTTTGGTGTTTGAATTCTTTCTGGTTAACAGGAATTATAAAATAAAGTAAAACTTTGAAGAAAAATAGATTTTAAGAAATATAGACAAAAATAATTTTTCTTCATGCTATATGTTCATGGGAAAGTTTAATCTGATCTATTTAAACCCTGTGATGTGACTGCTACTGATAGAAATAGTATTTCTACTATTTTTTATTCTTTAACACTTATTTTGTCTACATATATGTATTTAATAAACTAATTCTATACTAGTTATTTGAAAATTGAGGGAACAGCTAAGAAATAACTTATATTTTCTATAGAACTTTCATAGAATTGTTAGGGAATGCTCTATATTTTCTAGAAGATATGCAAAAAAACCCCAACCCAAACTTCGAACCTAAAGAAAGTTTAAGTTAAACAGATGTGTTACTGAAGTACATATAAAAACAAACCTTATTTCTAACAATTCTGTAAAATTATCATTCTGGTACAAATTTTAACTTTTTGCCACTGATATGAATATTTTAAATTTTATTTTCTTTTAAAATATTTAAGAGCATTATACTTTCGGTATAAGCCTTTTAAAGCAGTTTCAGGTGGACATACCATGAATATCTTGTCTTTTTATTACACTAAAAGAGAGTACTTTCTTTCTCTTATGAAAACCAGAATTATTTTTAGTGCACTAATTTTGTTCAATATTAAAAAAGGAGGCTTATATTTCATTGCTGACAATTTCTAAATCCAGAACACCACTTCAAAGGAATCAGCTATGCTCCTTCTGTCAAAATTCTGACTTATATGGAATCTGTAAGTTCTCCTGAGACCTAAAATGTAAAAACACTTGCTGATGTTATAAGAATGAAAAATAAGAATCATGCTTGTGAGTTCAAAAATAAGCAAATAAATTTGAGTGAAACAACTCTGAATTTGTATACAGCTGAAGATGTAGACAGAACAAGGATTTCAGGGTTCAATATGCTACTTAATGGTAATTATTTGACTTCATAGTAATTATTTTCTCAACTGGCTGAGGAAGACAGGAAAGGAGACATGGGAGGCTTGAGAAAAGTGCTGCATTACCCTTCACGAAGGTAGGTACTGTCATCCAGCACTAAGAGGACAGATACTCATTCATACAGTTATGTTCCAAACTCTTAACATGTGATACACATGTAATTGTGGGCTCAAACGGGTTGTTGTGGGCTTTAAACATTTTCTTCATCAACTATTTTCATCCCTTTAATATCCAAGAAGTTTTATGCACACAAGTAAATGAACAATTTGGACATATGCATGTCTTACTGAAGTCCTGGTGCTTAGCTTACTTTTTTATGCTTTATGGGATTGGAGCTAACGCAAATGGGACTCACTCATTATCTTCACAGATGAATAGTCAGATCATTATGTTATTTATGACAGTCATATAGTATTGTGAAATAAGGAAACAGCTCGCACAGTTGCAACAGTATAGCAGAGATTTATCAAATGAGTAATATAAAAATTAATTTTTAAGTAGTTTTGGTAGCAAGTTAAATTCATTTATTAACAGATTTTATAATAATTTTATTACAGCCTTAGAATCTTTAAATTTCCCTCCCTTTTGTAAATTCATTTCTAGTGTCTAATAAAAACCAGTATTCACATTTAAGCTACGGTTGTCTTTTGCACACCCTTAGTTGAAATTTACTTGATTGGTGTAAAGCTTGAATAGCAGGCTTTTTGTCTTTTAGATTGTGGGAGAGTTAATCAAGACTTTTATGTTTAACCTCACAACTTTACACAATCTGACCTCTCTTTGGTTTGGAAAAATATCTACAAGTCTTAAAGATGCCTGATTTTTTTCCATACAAATGTCTTGTTCTATTTTGAAAGTTTACTAAAGACCACTCTTACCACTTTATTAAAAATATCTTATCCTGGAGAGCGTAAGTGTGTGTGGAAGAATTTAAGATGAAAAA
This sequence comes from Orthonyx spaldingii, assembly GCA_013397795.1. Taxonomy (NCBI): domain Eukaryota; kingdom Metazoa; phylum Chordata; class Aves; order Passeriformes; family Orthonychidae; genus Orthonyx; species Orthonyx spaldingii. The sequence continues at coordinate 217,867 of VZTJ01003237.1, forward strand.
AGGACCAGATTAACTCCTGATTTTTGTGAGGAGATAACTTACTTTTCCTGTTGATCTTCTCTATTTTATTGTTTCCTACCTGGTAAATCTATATCAGAAAACTTTAGTGACCCTTAGGTCATATGACTAATGACTTGAATGACTAATGACAGATAGCTTACACTGTAATACTGATGGGAACTGGCACTAAATAGGTATCCTGAGATCCAAATTCTATTTCTATTGCTCCATAAAAGATCTGAAATTTTGGTCATTTCTCCTTCTACCTTGATAGTTTTCTAACTATTGTGTCTTTTGTGTGTGTTGAGATAATTTAATTAATTGAAGAATGAGCAACTTATAAAGTGGTTGGGACATTGGATCCCTTATTTCATTGAGACACTCAAAATACTGGTGCATTAATAAAAACAGCTGAGAGGTGGGTGGATAGAAGACGTCACCTACAAAACTGGTAAGTGTAGACCCATTGAAAACACAGACATTTTATGGATCAACATGTCACTTCACTAGAGAAGCTGTAGGAGAATCAAGACCAAGTGGACTAAGGGAAGGTAAAAAGAACTGTCAAAAATTGATTGTCTGTGAGTACAGTAGCATGTCACCAGTGGTGTACTGTTCATAAAGAAGCTTTGGTTTGTGAATGAGGCATCATTCTTTGGAGTAGATAAGGTAAAGACAAACAAAACTGTGTCCAACAGGTTTGTTTGGGTTTTTTTTCCCTTTTGTCTTTAGAAGAATAGAAAAGAGAGGAGGACTTCAATAAGTATGGGTCTTTTTTGAAATAATATTGAAATAATAGATATCTGCTGGCTTGCAAAATTAAATTTTCATTAAGACATTTAAAATGTCAGTGTGTGTTTTTGATTAGTTTGGAGGAAGGAAACTACTACTGCATGCATATTTAACATTGAAAGAATAGTTATTTTGAAGGCTGTAATATAATGAGAGGAAAAAGAGGTTCTGAATATGTGTGAAGACTATTGTTAAAGTTATTGTTAAGCAATGTGCATGCTAAGAAAGGATCCAAACTAAACAGAGAATAAAAAAATTTACTTTACTTGCTATTTATAAAGTCCCATCATTTCTCAGTGTAGCTGATCAGATTCACTTGTAGCTATGAGAATGATTGTGTAATCAAAGACACATAAACGTGGTGAGTTTTTAATTACTCACACCTGCACACATTCTAAACAGCACACCCTGCTGTATCTTTCAGATGCTCTAAAAACAAACATTCTGTTCTGATTCAGTGTGCTATTTTTAAACACCCACAATTTGTTAGTTAAAGCACAATTCTCACATGGTTTGTTTTTTTTTTTTCTTTAAATATAGCAAAAAACTCTGTTTATCATGCAGAGAGATGTACAAATTTGTTTCATTTTGTATTGAATGCATTGTTTCTTCAGAACTGAAAACAGAATGTTTGGTGTTGGGCTTTTACAAGAAATCTAAAGGTAAAGAAAAGTGGATTAATTGAATATATATTTCATCCAGCATTTTGGGAATTACAGACTTCCCCCAAGACTGTGAGACATTAATTCAATTATTTGAAGAGAGTTCTTTGTTTGAAGAGAGCTGAAGACATACCAACACCTGTAATGTTGCCTTAAATTCTAAAAGGCTAAAGAATTGTGGGATGGTGGAAGGAAACTGATTCTTGTATAAATGGACAGTTCTAACACCTAATTGATATCACCATGTTTTCTAGTGAATATATCAGATAAAACCCAAAGGAATATTCCAGTTCATGAGTTCCTGACTCACAGATTATAGAAACAGTCCTTACAGAGGATGTAGAGAAGCCACTCTAACAGGAAAAATAGCCATTATGGTGCTTAATAAGCAGGTGCTTAGCTTAGCTGGTATCTAAACCAAATCTGATTCTGTAATTTGTCTTTGATTTAGAAAAGGGATCTGACTTGTGTCTTCCTCTCTCTGCTTGTATATGCTAACTACACTGGGACACCAGCCCACTGGTGTCTCATAAGAGCAATATATCTAGAGGAGAGATGCTGATATTTTGTTTTGACTGTGATTTTATATGAACTGTCCATTATTTCTGTTTTTCCTCTATGTCTTATATATTCAAGGAACCCCTGGGAGTCTGCTTGGACTGTCCAGGCACAGCAAAGTTTACTATTTGAACTTACTGAGCCCCAAGGAGGCTGCTGGACATCCTCCAAGACAGTTGTCATAGCCACAGAATCTTGATGCTCTTTATTTGTATATGTTCCCCTATGTCATTCCCCCCATGGTGATAATTCACATTAGACCTCCAGGATGTTGCTGTTTCTGTGCCTTAAACTCTGTCTACATCACCTATCATTACTTTCAGGTCAAACTACAGCCAGACCTTTTTCTTTTATGGTTAGTTCGTGCTGCTGCTTTTCACATTACCTCATCTGGCTCCCTTTCTGTGAGAAAAAGCAGAGAAGAAACTCATAGCCTAATACTTTACATGCTCTTTGCTTTCTCTTTTCCATCTTCCCTCTGGGTGGGCATCTTTTACCAGTTTTTTTCTTTTCCATTCCTGTCCAAATAGTGATAAAAAAGAGAAACCTGCCCAACAACAGCATAATTCTACACCTAGATTTTTCCCTGCTCCTTCAATATTAATAACAATTTTTTTAACATTCCCTCTACCCAAACAAATGCATACCTTAATTTAAAATCAATCTATGCAGTACACTGTATGTAGCTGGTGGCGGCAGTTCAACCTTGAGCAGGCAGCATCCCCAAACACAGCAGCACAGAGCTACCAGACAGAAAAAATTCCCTCCTGTTGTGGAAAAGAAGGAAGAGGGAAGTGGGTATTCTGAGTCACACAGAGGGGCTGTGGACTCCAGGATGCATGTTCACCCATTTTGTTCTACACCAGGTTCTTTATCTCAGTTCACTAGTCAAAGCCCCAAGGCTGCCACTGCCAGCAGTTTGTGGCCTTGCCCACAGAGGCAGTCGGCACGGGCTGTTCACAGGTGCTCGTGTAAGATTTTACTGGTGTATCTGCCTAGAAGCTGGTGAATTTAGCCCAAGAACAAGTAATCTTTCCTAAGCTTTCCACAAGCAGCAAGATCTGTCTAAATTTTTATTCCCTTATACTTAATGTGTGAAGGAGAAAAACCAAAAAAGGTATTGATGAGCTCTGTACAATATTTTAACAATTTCACAATTAATTCTAACAAGAAAGATTGTGTGAATGCATTTCTTCATAAAGTTCTCATGGGTGGAAAGCTGAATTCAGCTCACATGTGAGGAGACCCACAGAAGGTTTCAGTTCTGACCTGCTCATGCTCCTCTGTTTCTCCCTCTTCTGAAATGCACAGGCTGCAATTTCGCCCACTGAACATTTACTGCAGATAAAGCTGTTAATTGTGACAGTATCCAAGCACACTGCTGCCTCTTTCTGTCCCTGCCCACCATTCCCATGCCACAGCAGGACATGTCTCCAGCTCCCCACAGCTCTGTCCTGCCTGACCACAGGCCCCCTACGCCAGGCCCACTCATGGGCTCATGTCCCAGCCTGATCTTTACCTGTCCCCATCCCCAACATGGTGCCTGGTGACCCCTGGCTGTCCTGCCCCTGGGAGTGGCACTGACTGGTGGCCCTCCAGGAGACCCTGGCTCTGACTGCAGACAGAAAACTGAAGGAAACTTCATGAGAAGGCATTTTACAAAAGCAACAAAATTAAAATAATGAAATATTCCCTTAAAAATTTCTCATCTTGAATTTCGTATCGCTTTACATAAAAAAACTACAACAACCTTTTTGAACTACCATAATCCTGCTCTGGAGCATGCATTGGAGTGTCCTCCCAACTCTTTCCAAGTTAATTTGTACCCTGACTGTATGTTTCTGTTGCTTTCCTAAAGCTGACAACTTCTTAGGTTTTTGGGTTTTTTTTCAGGAGGCAAGGGCTGAGAGGCAGGCATGGTTGAGGTAAAATGCAGGATGTGGGTGGTCTATCTTTAGCTGCAGCAGCATGTTTCTAAAATGACTTAATCTTCTGGAGACATCCTAAGAAACTCTAGGTTCACTCCTGCTTCTACTAATACTTAGTGATCGTGATTGTACAAATATAAACCTTCATGAGAAGATTTGTAGGTGACTTAAATAGGGAGTTATATCACCTCATGGATGGAAATCATGTAAAGATAGGATCACAACATGAAAGCAGCTAAGAAGGGTCGTGCGAGTGAGCTGATGCATCATACTTATTAAACACTGTAAATAAGTACTGGGCTGTACTTGGACTGCATATGCTTTCCCTTCTTAGTGATGACAAATAACTACTTAGCTGTACAAAAACCTATCAGCTTATATTTTGCTTTTTTTTTTTTTTTTTTTTAAATCTACCCGGTTATTTCCAGACACGTCACTTGTCAAATGCATGTGGATAAAGGTAATCTATGTGGAAGCAAGATACCCTTATACTGATGGATTCTTATCTTAGCCTTAATGGAGTCTAACACATTCCCTTCACCTATACTACATGGTATCCCTGGTAGGTATATATGGAAAAAATTATGGGAAACCTGAATGTTAAAATGTAACTATGAGAACTGAGAAATATTAGAAACAGGGTGCAGTTTAACATGAGACACACACACAAACCACAACAGAGAGCACTCTTAAAAACCTTCATCAGTTTCCAGAATATATCAGAGAACAGTGCAAATAAAAATATTAGTGAGCTATTTCATTTGTGGCCATTGAAAAGAGCTAAAAAATCACTGAGTTATATAAAGAACAAGATTAAAAAATAGGGCAGGGATGATGGGGGCAAGTGCAACAGTACTTGACACATTCAGGGCAAAAGACTCCTGATGGACTCTTGTTGTAGTGCCATTGCCAGGTCAGAAGTATCTGCTCCAGATACCAGTCAGGAAAAATGTCTAATTTTTGTCTGTCTGTTTAAGTGCATGTACCATACTTGTTCAGTGGCTCACAGAGCACCAGCTGAAACTTATTGACTTTTGAAGTGGTCTCATGTCTATCCAAAGAGAAAATCCAGGTTTTTCTGGTGCAATGTTACTGCCCACATTGAATATAAATCTGGTATGTATTAGTGTCCTTTGTTATCCACCCCAGTTATCCCCAGCATCACTGGTGTAGTAGTTTCTCTTTGTGTCATTGTTTGCAGAAATTCAAGATTTACCACAGAGGTAAGAAAACAGGTTTGTTATTGATGAGAGAAAAGTTTCAGTTCTGAAAATGTGTTATTTACACACAAGATGATATACATTGTTTTGATTTAATTTGATAACGCCTACATTTCTTTGTTGTTTAGGTATCAGCTGGGAAGACCTAAATAGATCATCAGAACTGAAGTAACACATCTGTCCTCTGTGTTTCCTCCATTCCTCTGCTTTTAGAATTCTTGGACTCACTGCACCTTCTTCCTGAACATTTTGTACCCTAAAGGGTGTCCTATGGCCCATTGCTCCCTGGTCTCCTGATGGAAGCCACCTAGGTCAAAGCCTGTCTTCTCTCCCCTGGCATCTCTTTAGAGGTACATGGGAGAAGGATCTATCTGTCCCTCAGGTTACTGCCGCTCTGCTAGTCACTAAGTGCAGCACAGGGAACCTAACTGGTCATATTTGCAAGAAGTGTTGCTAACGTTATCCCCGATAACTTGGCACCTTGCCTTTCTTCTTTATGCTGAATGTGTTTTTACTTCAGTATGCTGTTTACTTCTGCAGGATAGCCATAAAAGCAAGCTAACACACTTACAGAAGAAAAAAATAATCCTCTCTAATGGGCTGTGGTGATGCACTTGGCTTTTTCTTAGCCCTTATTGTTATGCTAAGATTTCCAGTAGTGGTTTTCTTTAGGTAGGAAATCAAACTAGTTTTTTTCTTGCCAGAAAAGAGAAGGCCTGCAGCTGACTGTGACATTGTTTTAGCGATGTAAGAATCTGAAGGAACAGGAAAAGACGTGCACACAAAACTCCTGTATTACTGATTTTTCAAATGAATATGGAGAATTAAATGTATTTTTGTAAATGGGTGTTTCTTTCTGTTTTGAGTTGGGGTGTTTTTCATATGACAGGTACAGATCTTTCAGTCTTGAGTGCTCTTGACTGATTCTAAGAATTATACTAGTTCTGTCTTAGCAAACCTATAATACGATAAAACACTCAGTAAGTGAAACTTAATAATGTCTAATTTACCTGTTCATGCACCAAATCCCCAGGTCCTTATTAAACGTTATTCAGCATTAGCCCTCACACAGGCAAAATCTCCTAATATCTGTTCTTATGATCCTATATGTTGTATTGAATTCTACTTTTCAAGTATTTGCCATTGTCTCAAACAATGACTGTTAGGTCAATAAGTAAATAGCGTGGTCAAAATTTTTTATATTATGTATTGTTTTTTAAACCAAAGCTCCCTTTCCTTAAAGACTGAGTGGCAAGAGAATTCAATTTCTTGAAATGTACACTGATGTATGACTAAAAGGATAAAGTGAAACGGAGAACTTTTTATTCATTACCCACTGAAGGATCTTTGAATAAATCTAGAGATACTTTCTTGTTACTAAAATTAGATTCCTTTCTCTTGGCAAAGTTTCTTTTCCCCTTGATAAGAAAGGGTACTCAGCATTTCTTGATAGAATAATTTCATGGCCTTTAACTAATGGTCTGCAGTTTGACAAGGGAGGTAACATGAAAAAGTCTTAATATTTTCTAGCCTGAATTTAATGTTTATAGACACCATATTAAAAAGGACTGTTAATGTTTTGTCACTGTCAGACTACATCAACAAATTATATGTGAGATTTTGTCATTTAAAAATAAATTCCTAAGTAGTTTTTGAAGAAGCTTTTCTTTTATACATTTAAATTATTTTTATTGACTTTACATTCAAAGTCTCAATAAATTTCAAATAACACATATTATATGTGTTAGAATTGTGTATGACATCTACTAATGATCCGTAGATTAAACCTCAAGCGTCACATGATTTGCAATTATAAAGGTCAGAGATTGCATCTCGAGTATAATTAGGCATTTGGGAATGCTTGTTCCTTAAACCAAACATAGTAAAATGTATTTAGTGAAAATTTTACTTATGTCTTTTACGATAGCCTTCCACTGATCAACATTTCCCATTATCTCCTGAGAATATACATCCTGTAAGCTGAACAGGGATATAGCATTTTTATAGCTGAAAAATCCTTAGGAACTATTTTTAGCATTGTGTTTTTGTTTTATTTTGTTTTGTTTATTTTTTTTTAATAGTGAGAGAAAAATAACAAAACCTATTCATATTTATATCAAAGGAATATTTCAGGTGCAAATTGAAACTTTATTTGTCTGTCAAAATGGATTGGCAGAATTCCAGAGCAGAATCCTGGCATACTTGGCAAGGGTAAAATTTTTTAAAGCCATGAAAATGTAAAGCAAATCTGTATCTTGTCATGTGACTGCTGCCAGCTCCTGTTGCAACAAAATGTATATATTGAAATTAGAATAATAATATAGTATTATAATATTACAATAAAAATGATAATAACATCATATTAAAATGTGTATAAAATGTGTATTTATTCTCCTCTGTATATCTATTACAAATACAGGCATCATGAAAAATAGATTAAATACAACTGATACTCTGAGCATAAGATTTTTTCCTTTTTCTTGTCTAAGTATTCTCTTGATTTCAAATATCGTTCACCATCCTGAACACCCATTACCACAGACTACTGATCCCTTTCTGCATGGCTAAATATTTTAAGTTTTCTAATAAGTTTGAAGGAAATGGTGAAATGATGAAAAATTAAAAATATGAATGAAAAAAATGTGAATGGCTTGAACTCTTTGTTGATTTTTTAAATTTATTTCCTATATTAGGAATTAAGCTGATCTATTAGAACTGGGAATATGCACCTGCTATTTCAAGCTTTTAGGCACTTAATATTAGAAGTAGATATTAGCATCTAAATATTTTTTTTAAAAATCCTTTGAAAATCTTCATATTGTCACCATTTATTCTTCAAGCTTGTATCTTGGTATTATTCTCAAAATATCGATAGTCAGCTGAGTAAGTAGGTTTAGATCTCATGACACTTAGAGTTATAAAGTCTGTAAGTCAGGCGTCTAACTCTGAGACTGTAATTCAGTTTTCCCACTGAGGTGTTACACATATTCCTGTACCTGCCCCTCCGGGATGGAATGCAATTAGACAGAGGCTGATGCAGAGAAAGCTGCACAGAATGTTGAATTCTGGGATGCTTTTTTAAGCATCTTAGAATAAAAAGCATCAAAGACAGAGGTGCATCTGAAGTGCCTTTCTGCAGGATCTTCTGTGCAACTGGGATTTAAGGTTTTCAGCTTCCATTTCAGTTCATATGCACAGGTCATGCTTTTCCCTTAAAATACAAGCAGGTAAAAATTCTGCCTTTCAGGAAAATAGTTCAGTGGCAGAAGCACACTGCAGGCATCATAGTACTTGTACAGTTCTCCTTAACCTGGAAAGATCTGATCTTCCACCTCCTCCCAATAAATAGAATGCACTAACACCCCCAGGGTAAGTGATGTGACATAACTCATGTCCTTATGGTGGTACTGTCTTAGAGGTCCCCTTCATGCTGTTTAACTGCAAAAAACCCTTGTCTGTTTGTGCCTGGGATTGTGCCTAGGAAAGTGTCAGCATGATACGGGCTGGTGTGGACCAAAAACCATGCTGAAAGCAGGCTGATGATAGAACACTATGAATAAGGAATTGCCTGTATTAGACCCCATGTCCAACCTCTGACTAATTTACTAGACCAAACATAGTCATTTATACCAAAATCATGAGTTTCCGGGTGTTCCATGTCCTCATCACTCTTCCTTTTGAAACTGTGCTGCTCTGCAGTCAGGCATACTTGATTCAGAAATCCAGAAAAAGAGCAAGTGAAAGACAAGTGACCTTGTCAGTGGAGTTTAAAACACTCAGTGAACAAAGAGAAAACTAAATCTGAGTCTCACTTGCTCGACAAGTGTTCTCAAGGCAATGTAGAACCGGCAAACATCACCTCTGTTTCGCTCCTTATTATTATTTCAAAGAGAATAAGAACTGCTCAGTTTCTTGAAAGCATGTTCTACCCTGTGTATTCAAAGTGGATGAACTCACCTTCAGCTTGAGGAGATAAAAGATAGGAATTGAAAGATTTCCATGTCTCCACAGTTTCCTGATTGTGATTCTACAATGCAGATTGCACTCACTTTAATAGGCAAGGCTCTTTTTAAACCCCGGCTAATTTGTACTGGAGATTTTGCATTTCATTCACCAGACCAAATGAGAGGTAATCACTGAGATAAGACAGGTTCTGTTATTCTGGTCTGAATGTTGATAAAAGAAAGATGCAAAGAACTCTTGAAGGGTATTATTTATACATTTTCCCCCCCCATCCTTCTCCTTTAATCACACAGCTTGTGAAAAATATGTATAGATATAAGTAGAAGTAAGATTATTTTGGGAGAAATCCTGCAGGTTTTTTAGGCATTGTGTTTCACAAAGCTGAAACACCACCTACAATGTGCAGAAATTCGCTCTCTAGGACCAAAGTCCACTTTAGATCGCAGCTACCCGCAGAACTCATGGGTCTCAATTATTTATTCCCCACAGATGATGTAAATTGTGTTAATTATTTACGTATAACAGCAACAATTGCTGTGGCAGTTCCGTCGCTGGATTTTGGCAGAGCCTTTCCGCAGGGTCATTAAACACGCTGCCCACTAGGTGGGAGTAGACAACCTCCTACAAACAGCCGTGTCCCTGGAAGGCGAAAACGTAGTCGAAAATGTGATAGAAAGCAGACTAAATGTAGATACTTTAAGAGGTGTTTTGTGTTTGTTTTGGGGGGGGTGGTGGGAGTTGTGTTTTTTCTTTCCCCTTCCTTCTCCTCCCGTGGTTGTGTTTGTTTTTACGTTGTTTGTTTGCTTTGCTTTGATAAAAAACAAAACAAAACAAAACAAAAACTATTTGTGAACTACTGGGCTTTAAAGATAATAATGAACTGAGAACACAGGCAATTAAGTTCAATTTGAGTTGATGGAGAACTACGGTTTTGAACTTCCATTATTACAAGTCAAGTCATTCCTACAGCAGTACAAAACCAGTATTTTACTGGAAAATAAAATACCTAGGTGCATTACTAAAATATTCCACATGGGTGTAATATGCATACCGACTAATGTGGATTAATTATTTTCAACTGCTTATTGAGCATCAGACTCAGTTGATTACAACTAGTAGTCCATAATACGTAGATCCAGTAATTTTAAAGTTAGCCATAGGAACAATACAAAATGATCTACTTTGTCAGAACACCGTGAGGCACCGTAAGTCAATGAAAGTATGATTTAATTAGCAAGTTCATAAGACACAAATTGTATGTGCACCAGACACACTTCATGTGTCTTCTGTTTCTGAATGAAAATTTAAAGGAAATCCTAAGTGTAGTCCTAAATAGAGCGACTCAAATTTCTAAGCTGCAACACAGTGGAATCAAGCATATAAGACCACATACATTTATTGCAATGAATGAATGTCTGAATTTTCTGTAGGTCAGCAAATAAAAATATATTAAAACAGTATACTTAAAATATTATTAAAGCTTAGTTGGCAGGAAATGTCAGTTGTTGCAAATTCTAGAGGCATTTCGTGAAGCAGGTTAGTGGGGAATAGGAGGATATTGTCAGATTAATGGGTTTTTTATGAAAATGTCTAGCATTTAAAAGGTGTGATATACAGAATCAAAGGTTAGTAGTTTAATCTACTGTTGTTCTTTTTGGTAGCATCTTTACTGCTGCACGTGTTTCTTAATTGTCGTAACACATAGTGGGAGTTGAGACAAGAAATTTGTGGTTTTATGAGTGCATTCAATTTTGCTTAATTAGACAGAGCCAATATGTTATTTGAGAACAGACAATTAAAATTCACTTTCCAGCACTTTCAGATTATCATGACAAAAAAAAAAAAAAAAAAACAAATTAAAAATGAAATCATGTTGCAAATTTCTAATTGCTCAAATTATTTGTGTGCTGCAGATGGTCCCATTTTTAGTTTAAATTTTTTTTAATAACTTTTATCACTTTCCTTCCTCAAACTGCAAAGGCATTACATCTTTTGTTTCGCTCTTTGTCACTCTTCTTTTGCTTAAGCTGCAACAGTCCACTTCCAGAGGGTTTGTTTTGTCTTAGTTAATTTTTTCCTTTATTTGTGCTGATAAATGACATTGTATAAATGTTAAACTTGCTTCTTCATGTAGTATTTTCCCATAACTGAACATTACATATAGAGGCATTTTTCCTGTCTGTGAAGATACACATCAACTCAAATTTGCAACTAGCTTGCTAGCAGTTGTAAAAAACCCACTTGCAGCAGCTCTAAGTTCTATCAGTGGTAAAATGCTTCTTTCGCTAGAGCACTCAATAATACAAGAAAGACAGTGGATATGTTTTGAAATAAGAAACAATACTGTAGAATTATCATAGAATATATATCTGTCTGATTTCTGTAATATTCTACGTAATAACATTGAAGTACAACACATTACAAGTACTTTAAGAAATTAATATTATAAACTTCAAATATACCTTAATCAGATATTTTCAGTGATGTAAATGATACATGAATGTATATTGAAGTACTTTAAACTATGAGCTCAATCATATTAAGTAATACCTTCTACTCAGATTGGTTTAGCACAGGTTTAAAGGGTTTTTAAAGAGTTTTAAAATTTAATTTGTTATGAGAACTAATTTCAAATGTGCCCAAGTATCAAGCACTGAATATGTTTGTATTGCTATCAAACCACCCTTAATTTTCTACCTTTTCTAAGACATGTTTCTCTGACAGGTTACTTAATATGACTTAAGAAGCATTTTCATATACTGAATTAATTCCATGCAGTGTCGTGATACATACTTATACTGTATTCATGATGAATATTATCCACTCTTTAGAGTATCAGCTTGGTTGTCATAAAATGTGCACTTTACTGATTACATGCAGATTGGAAGACTGTCTTCTATTTTCTGCTGTGTTTTCGTCAATCTATTCAAGAAACCCTTAAGTAAAGATATATTCCAATGACCATAATTGTTTTGCATCCTCTTTTGCCACAGTGAGCTACTCTGCAGCTGCTCTGAATGATGGGATGTCTCCCTTTTCCTCTACACAAACATTTTTGCTACAAAACACCTGTCTCCACCACTCGTCCAGTGGTATAGCCTGAACACCTTTCTAATCCAAGTGTTCCACAATTTCTTTTTACTTTTCCACAGCCAACATAATCCCAGACCTACTGCAGTTAAGGCACTTTGCACACTTCAGCATAATTACGCAGTAATAGCTCCAGTAACAGAAAGAGAGAAATCTGTATCTCACTGAAGTCAATGACAGCTCTTGCACCCTGAATGGGTTTCACTAGTAAGCTTTTGAATTGTAGTCTAAATATTCAGGTCAATTTGAAAATACCAAGTATCTTTTTTTTTTTTTTTCTGTCCCCAAAATCCCAAGCAGAAATATGAATGAGCATAATGTGAACTGTGCGATGATAGGTGGTTGAACTTGCCATTTTCTGCATGCACCATGTGAACATTGAATGCAGCCAGTTTAGCACCCTACAAATATGCCAGGTGTGTTAAGTACTTACTGATACACTCTGTGAACAATCAGTGCATTCCCGATGATTTCAGCTCTATCTAATTGCAGACAGGTTTAATTGCTTTTTGTTTTAATTTAATTGCTATTGCTCTGATGGCGCAAATGTACTTCTGGGAATCCAGTACAAATGACCAAATTTCTCCTTTCCCGCCAAGATAAATTCCGTTTCCTCCAGGCAGAAAAAAAAAGAAAAAAAACGAAAAAGAAAAAAGCATGTTCTGAGAAAGCAGGACAAAGCTACATCAGAAGCAATAAATTAAACACTGTCAAGACCTTCATTCTGTCTTTGAGGCCAACCAACACAAATAAGCCACAGTTAATTAGCCATTGCTAAACTTTCTTACCCTTTAGAATATGGCATCTGCATTCAAACTAGTAACTGGAAATTCTCTTGGCTTCAATACAGACTTCAAGCCACATCTGGGAGAAAACTGGTTTGATCAGGCCAAAATCATGCCAAAGCACTACTCTGACTACTTAACAGGATAAGGAAGGATTTGTCAAGGTTTAATATGTTCAAATAGAATGGTCACAATGCCTTCAAGACTGATGTTGATTGGATGAAAAGATTGACCTGAAAAGACTTCTGCAGTATTAAATCTCTACATTTGCTAGTATTTTAGCAATTGAAATGCATTTTAATTTTGTGTTAGGAAATATTGGCTCCCTTGATTATACAACACATTGTGATAAAAAGGTGTTTTTTGTTTCCTTTTGGTTTGGAAAGAACTTACCAAACTTTTCCTACTACCTGAAACTACTCACAAATTCAGATTGAATATATACTTCCAGCTGAAAAACAATAAATGAAATGCTTAAAAAATTGAGGACATGATTACAGACATTTCTATATGACATATTCTGATTTTGCTTTGCAGGCAGACGTGTTGGGATTCAAGAGTAGTTCCACAGATTCAGGCTGGAATTAGACAGGTGGAGGGAGGTTTATTTGAAAGGACAGGCTATTGTAGAGTTCTGTGTCTTCCTAGTTCAGAACACAAACCTCGACAGAAATTTTCCCTCTCTCAGCAAGATGCCTTAGTCATCAATTTATGGAGCAACCTGGAGTGTGACACTGTTCCAGTTTGTATTAACTGAATGCTTATTAATTCAGAATGCGGTAGCCACCTACCTCCTCTTCCCAGATGAGTGTCTGAATCACAAAGTTTGTGATAACAGGCATGAAAAAATTAATGCTGAATGGCATAGTAATACCTTCAAAATTTTCTTTTGAAAATGTGTGGACTTCAGACAATACCTTTCCCTTGATTTTGAACATTTTTTAGATTTTCAAGAAAGGTAAATAAAACCCCTAACCCCTAAAATGAATCAAGTATATTGGACTGAATTTATTTCTTGTAGAACTGTCAGAACAGCAAGTACTCAATTACCCATTGGATTTGAAATAGAAAAGAAGATTGCCCAAAACAGACTTCTGCATTTTATTTTTACTTGAGTTTTTGAGATGGAAAAAAACTATTGCTTCATGGTACTTACTATTCTTTTTCTCCCAGTTCTCAACTGAAGTTTTGTAATGATTCGATCTTACTTTATTTTCCATGTTTTAGTTGGAAAGTCAGCAAGTACACTAACATCTTGCATATCCTGGTGCGTATGCAAAATAATAGGCTCAAAGCATACTAATGACTGCCAGTTCACGCTGTCTGTGGAGGATTACAAAGGATTACATGTAATTATCTGAAATTGCACACTGGTTTTTGCCAATTTTTTTAAAAAGTGGAATTGATAGGGCTTCTAGTTTCCTGCTAAGATTTTACTTTTATATTTTGCATTTAATATTTCCTCTTTTATGAAAAGTAAGAAAATACTGTAATAAATGAAAGAGTCCCTGAAAGTCACTTAGGGATTAAATATATATAAATCTCACAGCTGAATACAGAAGTCAGAGACAATACCACTAATATATTCGATATTTTACAGAATCTTGTGCAAAATACATTTTTAAAATGTCACTTATGAGACCATGAACCAGATTTTGATTTTCATTTCTGGTTTCTGGGAGTCTGTGTAGAAAGTAGTGTAACAAAACTAACTGCAAGAATTTATGGAAAAAGAAGGTGACATTTATTTTTAAAAGTTTCTAAGTGATTTCACTTACTCATATTGTAACACTCCTGTCTTTGCAAGCTGGGGATTCAATCTAGCAGTTTAGCCAGGACTGTTTGTACACCAGCTACTGAGTCCACATCACATCTCTTGCGGTGTTTTTGATTAGTGATGAGAAACTAGTTTTTCTGTTAGTCCTTTTATACTTTTTAGATGCCAGCAGTTACTTAAGTGATTCTTTTGCATCGTAGCTTAACTTATCTAAGCCCCCATAAATATCAAGGTTACCAGTCATTGTCTTTTTTTCTCTGTTTGCAATACACAAATCTATATGGTTCCAGCCTGTCTTCCTTTTGGTCAGACAGAAGAAATGATGGGGTGTGTGGTTTGCTGTAGCTTTGTTTTCAATCTCCTGTTGTCACAGTACAAATAGATCCTTCTGCCAACAAGTTGTCTGTGCTCTGGCCTTATAGACTGCAGGCTTTCCAGTTTTGGTAGAAACAACACATTTTTCAATTTTATTGCTGTGAACAGTGTTTTTTGTTAACATTACACGCCACTGTCTTAACCCTTGTTTTGCTTTTTCTTCCAATATTTACGTATATACATTTCCATTTATAGCTCATATCAATCTTTGTTTATCAATGTCTAAAAAATCAGAGGAGATGATGACAGCCATTTCTAGGTGACATATTCTGATTTTGCATTGCAAGCAGACGTGTTGGGATCTAGGTGCAATTCCACAAATTCAGACCAGAATTAGGCAAATGTAGGAAAGTTTACTTGAAGGGACAGGCTACTGTCCCTTAATAGTCCTGTTAAAGTTCTCCTCCTCTGCTGGCCCTAAGGATATTAGTGTTTATGTGTACAACTTTAAGAGATACCAGTACGGATGAGCCTGGTCACCATTATCACACATCATCACAAATTAGAAATTCTGTAGTTCAAACAGCGAAACAGAAAAAAA
>VZTJ01003237.1:233639-277470 GCA_013397795.1 Orthonyx spaldingii
AAAAAAAAACAAAACAAAAAAAAAACCCAAACAGAAAAAAACTATGTGTGAGACAGGACAAAACCAGAATGCTTTTAGTCTGTTGCAAACACTAATCACACCAGTCCCTCTCTCACTAAGGCACTGGGAAAATGGAATGGAGATTCACCAGGTATAGGTATAGACTCAAAGATCAGAGGCTGTACAGCCAACAGGTGACTCTTGCCTAGCTTAGAAGATTTATGCTGGGATAAGAGAGAGATTCTATTATTTAAAAATCCTTGGACAATATTTATTCTCAATGTTATAATTGCTGTGTGAAAGGCCACTCAGCCTTACAGCAGCATGTGGTGCACATGGCATTTCAGGTTACTGTAGGAGTAAAAGTTATTTGCTGTATTCAGTTTTCTTAAGGTCCACCAAGGAATGTCCCTTGTATTTTTTTGCCAGAGAAAGCCTCTAACAGGTTTTTTTTGGCCATTGGGTTTATTTCTCTGCATTTTACAAAATCCACTATGTCTGAAATAAAAGGCTTCCATAATTACAATGTCCAATTTTTCAGCTTATATGGAAAGCTTTATTTAATTTTTTTTTCCACTGTTAATGAGTGATCTGAGATGATGACTGTACATTCTAATTATATTTCCCAGTCTAGGGAATTACCATAATTAGACTTTGCAATATAATTCTTGTCACTTTATCATGAATCCAAAATTCCTGGTAGAACGTTATTATCACAGGTTCCAAAAATTCATCAAAAATTCCATCTCTGCACCCATATTACACCTTCATTAGCAAATCTAATTAGCAGGACAGTTACAGGAAAGGAAGGAGAAAGAAAGCTTTCGTTCAGTATCAGTCAGCTAAGTATTTGACAGACTTAATGAAAATCTGTATAAGAGGATTCATAAAGCAAGAATGCTGAGTGAAAATCAACACAATATTCAGCAGAAGATTTGAAATCATCGAGCAGAGCATACAGGCAAGTGAGAAACATTTCTGTTACATCTGACATACTAAGCAATTCTTCAGATACTACAATAATTAGGGACCTGCTCGGGGCTAACTTGGTGAAACAAAAGTATGTATTGGTTTCTTATCTAAAAGTGTCGTGATTTGTTATCTTCGTTATTTGATAAAGTCATGAAGCCCGCTTGGTCTTCTCCTTTATGTAACTTTCATCTGAAGACTATGCAAATATTATTGGTCAAGGTAAAACCTTAGAAATATAATTTCTTTTTAAAACCTGGTTTTTAAAAAAGACTTTCAAAGACTAAAGAGGAAGTTATATAGCAGAGTCTTTTTGATTTCCTTTGGGAACTGACTGTGCCCTTGAAAAAATTCCACTGAGAATCAGTGAAAATTGGAGAACATCCCAGAGTATCATCTCTCTAAAGTCTTTTGGCTGCCCCCTATCAAATGATGGGGCCATTAGGGTATGAATATGTTATGTGTAAAGAAAAGGACAAAATTAGTTTTTGAGGTTATCCAAAACTGTAAAGGCTGGTGCTGACTGAAGGAAAAAAATGCCTCCATTTTATTATTTATTAGGATTGTATTGAATTAAAAATTATGTATGAGTTTGGTAACAGTGCATGTAGAATGGGTTCATCCAGAAAAACAACATACGAGGCAGATAAAATCTAACATCTCAAAATGTCCATATAGTTCCAGCCTTATCAGCTGGTCTAAATTCATATCATTCCACTGAAGTCTGAGGGGTTATTCCTGTTCATCCCTGCTGAGCATTTGGGCAATTAAGTATCTGAAGTCTGGGCAGTCATGTCAGATGTCAAGGAATATGCCAGTTTGAATGAAAACATAGAGTTAGTGAAATCCTCCACATGCAGCTGGAGTGGGCTGCCAAAAGGTTAAATCAATGCACTTTATCAAAAAAAAAAAAAAAGAAAGGAAAAAAAGGAAGCACTTCATAGTTCAACACTCAAGGAGTTAAAAGTGAATCAAGAGCTCATGAAAGGTCTAAATGCTAAGGTTGGGGAAGTGCCAGAGAAAGGTACTTGGGAAGTTGTTCCTGTTGCAGGACTATCAAGGGGCTGATTAAGCTTCCCACAGTCTCCACTTCCTCAGATGGTTTGTAACCTCTATTAAATCTAAAGCCTTAAAGTGTCTCAAAGGTCAAAACAGTTCAGGACAGATGCCTTCAGGATTTAAGAGTGACAGTTCATAAAGGGAATCTAGTGCTAAAGTCAGGTCTGAACAATAGCACGCTAAGCATACCAATCTGCTTGGATTACAAAGAATTTTTGGGATTTGGTTGGATAGGGAATTTATACCTATGGGAGGTGATGACTGTCCTATCAACAGTGTTGAGAACATTCATCATGCTTTTTAGTGGGCATTTTTGATAGCAGTGTCTCATGAAACTCTTCAAGCCAGGTAAAAATCCACCACCACCAAAAAAAACCCAAACCAAAAGCCCTGTGGGAGAGTTGCTTTCAAATGGGGAAGTAAAGCATGAGACTGACTTAAAATACAGATTAGAGAGGATCAGCAGCTGCTGTCAGGATGCTGCAGTAGATGAACACAGACCGTAAACAAGAAGTGAATTGTTAACACGTCTAAGAGCACCAAGTGACAGAACTAATTCCGCTCCGACATGTGCTTGTGCCGATTCTGCTGCACCCTGTTGCTTTACAGGAGGTAGATGTGTGAGAACCAAAGCCTAATTAGGGAAAACAGATTAGCCTTTTAAGTTGGCCACCTGGTATCCACCCAGTTCCTGCACAGCTATGGACCCATGCTGCTCATTGTATCAAATGCGTAGAATTTTTTTTGTATTCTTTTCTTTCCTATTAATTTTCTGTCTTTCAAAAACATCTCCTCAAAACTAAGCTTCACTAGGACTGTCAGATCAAAATCATACAAAAATCCAATTAATCAAGGCAGACTCAATATAAAATTAAAATTAAAATGTTAGATTAATTATAAAAATGATTAATCTTTATAAATTTTAAGAAGTTTGCTATCTTCTAGGATATAAGTTCTAATTAGATAATTTGGTCAAGTCAATCAATACAATAATTTGAATGCCTAATGCTGAAACTAAATTAATATCTAATTTTTAAACCAAAATTTCAAGACAAATACTAAAGTTTCTTACTTAAAATTCTACTCTTATATAAAAGCTAAAATAGAAGATAGACCAAAAGTTCAGTAATCAGCACTTGTAAGAAATTTTGGAGGGAAATTTTATTGTTGGTATGGCTTTAAATGCAGAAAAAGAGCAGAGTTTTATGGTTCAAATTGAAACACAAATTCTAAGTGAGATTAAATCTAAAACTGTTGGGTTTCTGTGCTTTCTCCGATACAAAAATTAAAGAGGTCTATGAATGTGCCTTCAGAAACAATATTTGGAATTTCAAGCCAGCTACTTAGCATTTATTAATGTTCTGCAAAATGGAAAATAAACTCAAATTTATGATTAGTAGACTGACATCAAACTGCTCTGAAACAGCATTTTATGTTGATCTTTCACTTTTGCAGCCTTCAAATACCTTATCTCTGGGAACAGGACTATCCAACATTATAACAACTGCTTTTTCACTGTACGTTGCTCAAAGTCTGACAGAAAATATGGCTAATAATATATTATGGTACTGGCAAAAATTTGGATTAGGGAGAATAAATTAATTTCCTAATAAAAATGTCATTGAAAAATAAAAAATATATTTTGCTTAATAAGGTATTTCAATGTTCTAATATTTATATTTGCTATTTTTATGTCATGTTAGACTTCAGTTTGGCCAAAATTTATAAATGTATTTTTCTCCTACCCTGCAAAATATTTTGTTTTCTATTTTTGGAGAAGAGGTTACAAACTTCTTAATTATCAAAATTCTGTCTGAGTTTTAATTTGACATTTGGAACTACTTGAATTATTTAATGAGGAAAAAAGCATTTTGATGTTTTTTGTTATTGGGTTTGTTATGTTTTATTTTGTTGCTTTGGTTATTTCAGTGTTAAAATTATGAAGAGCAGCTACTTTGTGTTTGAAACCTAGAAACCAGTTTTGTGTTGCATTGACCTTACCCCAGAACTTATGTTTTGGAGATAAATAGCACAAGACACTTATGATACATTTTCAGAATCTGAAAATACAAGGCAGGTTCTGTAGTAATTTGTATATTTGAGATTCTGTGTGCATGTGTTCACACAGACATGTATAAATATATATATATGTATATGTCTATTTTCATCATAACACAAAAGCTTTTGAAAGTAGTGGAACTGTTCATACTCTCATAGCCTAATTTGAAAATTTAGTATTTTCTAATAGATCTCTAAGGTACTACTCCAAAAATCTCATAAGTTGGTTTCAGTTTATCCAAATTTCTTTGATGGTGCAGTTCCAGTTGCTTCCTTATTCTACTGAAATATGAAAGAAGAAGGAATAAAATTACTTCAGTCAAGATAAAGGGAATATTAGCAATGATAAATAAGAATGTCTTGTATGTAACCAACAGACATTCCTTCCTACCCCTTTCATCATAAGCCAGAGAAATAAAAGCCAGCTCCTTAATAAACTCTAAGAAAGGTTAACGAGTCTGCCTTCAGTGAATCATGAGAGGGAGTAGAGAATGGCTTTTTCTGTGAAGGATCACTCACAGAAAATGCCTTGCTTCTGCTACTAACTTCTTTTAAAATGAGCAGGCAGAAGTTCAAACCCCTGCACGAAATACAGTATAGGTGCTACCACATGCAGCAAGAGAAAATCTGTCAACCAGCCATAACATTAAGCCTAAAATATTCTACCTCTAATCTAACTTCAGAATTTAACACCATCACTCAAGCAATAATCACTTACAATTAGTAACTAAATTGAATGGTGTTTTCTACAACTTTTGATTCATATTGCAATGTGTAAGTAATTTTATTTGGATCAGTCTTTCTAACTTGATTTAAGACTTTAATTATGGAAATATTATTTGCCCTCCATTTCCCCTTTAAAAATATACTGCATTCCCTGGAAGCTTTATTTTCTTCATAATAGAATTTAATCTTAGGTTAATGGCACATAAATTCTACCTGAGTACTTAATTCCATGTTTAATTCACTTTTCTTTTTTTTTTGTTTAACTGGGTTACAAAAGACTATGGTAGAACTGAACTTAACCCCTCTGCATTTTAGTGCTATTTTACCTTTTGATCTACTTCAAAAATATTTATTCCTCAATGTTTTTCTGAAAGGAAGTGGCTTTAATCATAGCAATTCCCAGTTCATAGCTAAAGTGCATTGCTTCTTGAAGGGCTCACTACAGATGTTTAGCAGAATTGTGTTTGTCTCTATCCTTTGGTTGTGTGAGAAGCTTGCTACAGAAAAGTCATAGTAGGGAAAATGGAACTGTTGAGATTTTCTGTTTGGGAATGCACAGTTCTAGCTCATTTGCCTGTTAATATGAAACTGCTGATATAAAGCAGATGCAAGTTTAAGTGTTTTGTCTAGTATGGATAGTTACAGTGAAGACAAGCTCCTTTTCCCAAGAAAACACCAACTTGTGTTTGTCAGAGGCAAATGCAGCTCAGCACCGTGCCATGCCACCTTACACCAGGGCAGGAGACACAGCTGGGATGGATGGATCAACACACCTGACACATAATAAGTAAGCGGAAAAACAAAACATGGATTAAATATATAGAGAAAGGCATGCTTATGTTTCTGGTAGGCAGAGAGCCTACCAGATCTTTGCTGTCTAAGGCTATGTTGTATGTCTGTACCTACTTCTTGTGCCTAGCTTCCTATAATGTTATAAACTCTCTGGTGGACTTTTGCTGCCTAAATGTGTTCAACATCTAGCAAAAGGGTTCCTTCATCTTCACTGTACTCCTGATTGTTCACATATGACAAAAAAAAAAAAAAAAAAAAAAAAAAAAAAAAAAAAAAAAAAAAAAAAAAAAAAAAAAAAAAAACACAAATAATAATAAGCAGAGACAGGTGTAATACAGGTGGATGAACCACTGCCTGAGACAGCAGGATGATTGGATCACAGCAAAATCATGGCTTTAAGAGAGAGAAATAGAAGGGGTGAGCCCTTTCAAGAAGAGTTCTGTGGGAATTTCAAGGGGTGGAGTTGAATCTCCAGAATTGATTCTTCCTGGAGTGCTGCAGGCTCCCATAATCCCAGCAAGTGCAGTCTATGCCTGGCTCTGCTCTGAATCCCACTCTGCTGCTGTTTGGTGTGGAGGGGATACACACTGGTTTACTTAAAGAGAAGAATAAACTGTCAACTGACCATACTCTGTCTCAATTATTTCTTGGTTGAACTGGCTATAGCATTTCTTTTTAAGAGGGGTCAGGCAACTTTTTAAACAGGACTAGAGAGTGGGCACAGCCCCCAAATAACCCCAGTCAGAGGAGCAATATAGCTATTTGCTGAGGACAGTGCCTGGGACAGTCACTGTCTGATCTGCCTTGGTGAGAAGCCTAAAACCAGACCTGCACAAAGAAAGGAAAAACCCAAAAATCCCCAAATTCAGTCAAGGTCAATGTCTGACAGGAGTTGTCTGGCATTGCTGAAACTGCTCAGAAAGTCTGAAATGATGGTGAATTCATCAGCTTTACTCTTTCCTTGAGAAACACCAGCATTCTACACAGAAAAAGGAAAATACATCTTCGACCAAAACTCTTGGGGGGTATGGTGAAGAGGTGTGTGTAGAGGTTAAATCAAACTCAAACTATTTACAAAGGTGATAGCATCAGAAACAAGGAGGAAATACTCAAAATGAAATGGGGGTCAGATCAGAAAGTATACATGGAATAAGTAAAACAAGTCACTGTGTCAGGAAAAAAAAGGCAGGCTAAAAGAATGAAAATAGCTCTCTTTGCAGTGCTAGCCAAAATAGACCATTTCAAGAAATCTCTAGAAGATCAGTAATGAAAAACCCCAGCTCACAGACCCAGAATACATTATCAAGATCTGA
The DNA here is from genome assembly GCA_013397795.1 of Orthonyx spaldingii. Lineage (NCBI taxonomy): Eukaryota > Metazoa > Chordata > Aves > Passeriformes > Orthonychidae > Orthonyx > Orthonyx spaldingii. The sequence goes on from VZTJ01003237.1 coordinate 240,557, forward strand.
AGAAACATGTGGGAGAATCCAGGTGAACCGCACAACTTCAAATGAATTCAACTGGAGATTCAATAACAGGAAAATGCAAACACAAACAACAAAAATTGCTAAGACAACCTTTAAAAACAAAGAACTGGAAAGCGCAAAGACCAGATGTCATCCATGATTTGGGATAAATTGTTTTGCTCTGCTACAGTCACTCTTTCTGTGTTTCATGAGAAGAAAAATCATTCAAAGGATGACACACACAGTAGAAGTGCACAAGTACTGAAAAACAAAAGCAATCAAATGTTTTGTAACAACTAATAAGTCATATGTCTCCCTTTACCTTCCTCAGAAATTGCTAAGTCTATTTTTATAATGTCAGATTTTGAACTGTGATTGACATTTAACATAGGATCAAAATGTAGACAAAAGAAAAGCAAAAGACGTGAAAGCTCTACTTCTGATTGGCTTCTGATTTCAAAGATTGTTCAGCCTAAGTAAAGAAATTGTAGCTAGGACAGAATTTTCGGAGACCTTGGCACAATATTTGATTCAGCAGCCACCAGGACTGTTATGACTGTTCCAGCTTGCACCAGGGTGTGTATAATTTACCAGTGAGCAACAAGAGCTGCAAGATGTCTTTTCTCACCAGATTAGGCAATGTCTTTTAGGGAAATGTTGCCTTGTAAGCTGTCACTTTGTCCTTAAATTGACCCCTGGACAAAAACAGGAAACATAAATCTTGATATTCTTAGATTCATCTCTGCTTATGGGCTTCTGAGACTTTGTGAGAGTGTCTCATTGCATGTACATCCTTTTTTTCTGTAGAAAGCGTCTCATATTTCTCAGCCTCCCCAGCTTCAGTCTTAAAAAAAAATGAAGAAATTTAAAGTTGAAAGCAGACAAGTTTGATCTAGAGATGCAAATGTTGAAACTCTTGATTAGAAAGCCAAAAATTATTTAACTGAATCAGGAAATTAAAACAGTAAAATGTGTTTCTTATTACCTTGTTCACACCAAAGATACTTACTATTTTAGCTACTTGATATATATACAGGCTGTAAAAAACAAAGCCACAATTCAGCAGAGCATTCATCCATCTTCTAGATGCCAGCATTCAGAACAGGAACTAAAATTTGTTCAGCAACCAGTGCATTTATGTCCTTTCTGAGTTTCTGTTGGTTTTTTTTCTGAACTCACTGTGTTCAAGACTTTTCTCTCTCATTGTAATTTTCATATGGATCAAACTGTAGCTGTACTTGAACTGCAGTTCAGTACCTTATCTACCTTCATAGGCATTGCCATAGTTTCATTTTTTAAATTGTATATACTTTCCAATTTACATGACTTTTTATCAGCAGCACTTTCATGATGCTATAAGACATATATCATAAAATGTATTTCCTGAATAGATACCCCATACAATATAAAGTCTCTAAGTTTGCCTTGAACATTTTATAGCATCATGACAAAATACTAATTGAACAACAACCTGACCCTCAGAAACATGTTTTTAAATTACCGTTTCCAAAATTTTTGAAGTGCATGAGAATAGTATAATAGACCAGACACAAAATTTTAGGGTGTTTCTCTATCTGCATCACTGATATGAAAACCATATCAGAAATTAAGAAAAGGCTGCATCAGCCAGCTCATGACATTGAAGTGGATGCTAAATTATTTGGCAGAATCAGTTCTTTTCAGCTACATCATAAAACTGAGCTTAGGAAAAACTGACAGCACTAAAGACGATGACAGGCAATCAGCACATGTAGTGTTTTCCTTCGTATATTATACCAGCTGAAGATCAGCTTTAGAGATGATAGGCAAAACCCTCTTAGATGGGAAAGAGTGTTAGGAAGCTGATGTGTGTTCAGTTAAATGATCCAGAACAGACTACTTAAAACTGTTCATTTGTTACAGACTCACAAAGCCCAGCTCTTCACACAGATTCACTAGAACATTATGTTTTGAACCAGCACACAAATGACAAAGATCCAATATGTATTGAGATTATGTTTCTGAACAGCACTGACAGATTCAGGACAAAATACTGGGGTAGTAAAAACAAGCCTTCACTGGGAACTACATGGCTAACACTACCTCCCTCCAAAAGTGAGGTGATGGGAACACTGGCATGAAAGCAGGAAACACTACAAGAAATGTACACCTAGTGACCATCTAGATTATTAAACTACACACTCTATGAATAAGAAGCCAAAAGAATGCACATGTAAGACACTGTGTGAAAGATTTGCCTGCCTGAACATAGTGTCTGCCTGAATCCTGTGTGATTTTAGACAACCTAAGATATTTTACCTTGCTGATAGCTGAAACTCCCAAGTTAGTGCTTAGATACCTTAATCTCCTTCACACCCTGACACACATGCTTGCCCCTGGAAAGAACACCTGCCAGATAACAAAAATAAATAAATCAGTGGAATAAATTAATAAAATAAATATATATAATTAAAAAAATCTTCTTCCAAACATTGATCTTTAAGAACAGGCAAATAGCATTTAAAGAAAGCAAAGAGTCAGGATCATCTGAAGCTCCTCTCAAAAGTCAGAAATTAGCTTAAAAAGTAGTGTTATTATGAAGAGATTTTCCATACTAGTAGATCTCACTGACCTTCTAAAGATCCAGTTGCTTTAACATCCAAACATAAAATTGCACACGACAACACTGGTACATGAAGGTGTGATTTGGCATAATAGGTGGTGTAATAAAACTTGCCCTTATTACACTTGAAACATTTATTTAAAAGCTTAGGATATATACCAGTTTATAACAAAGTGTCATAATTCCAATATTTGGAATATGCTGACTACATTTAAATCTTAAATATCTTTTCTTAGTGCTACTCATTCAGGCAAAACTGATTGATTTCAAAAGGTATTTTGACTGAGCTAGAAGCTACGGACTCTGTAAATACGTAGCCCTACCAAGGTGAGGAGGCACATTGCTACTGCAAACATAATTAAAATCTCAAAACAAAGATTAATTCAGCTAGTGAGTTTTAACTTCTCAGTAGAACCACAGCAGAAAAAATAAAACAGAACCTCTTTCTAGTATATGAGTATATTCTCAACCCAGCTAAATAAAAAAGGTCATTCAACCAAGTCTCTCTGCTGTCAGTCACTGGAAAAGAAGAGGAAAAATCCTGTGAAATGAATCTCAGAGGATAAAGTTTTTTCATGAAAACAAAAATAAATTGAATTCAGGTTTGCTAACTGCAACCTGCTAACCTTATAAAAATATATCAATGATGCTAAAAGTAAAAAATACAGCCAAGGGAAACAGCCAGATTCCTGAGGGAACAGATTGAATTGTCACTGGTAGTGGCAAGCCACTCACCTTTCTTATCCTGATAAGCAATTAAGATGCTATTCTGTTAAAGTCCAATGCAAGCTACTCTTAGTTTGTCTCAGCTTAGGATGGATAAATGAGCATGGACTATTCCTTCAGTTTCCTGCCTTTTTTTATTAACTGCCTATACACAGCAGGTTGGCAGATCTTGTGCAAGAAGTGTTAATTAAGGCTGTTTATTTCTCTTTTTTTTTTTTTTTTCCTACAGTAGAATTAGAATTCTCTATACTCTTTAGCAGCCAAACACTACAAAGGAGTACATATGCAGTATTCACACTAAAGAAATTGGAAGTTTTCTGTATCAGTATGCTGCAGAAACATATGTTCTTAAATGTGGTTGATGGGGATAGATTATAAGCCTCTTGGATTTCTTTTTTTTCCTCCATAATTTCATCCTGAGATAAAACGCATTTTGTTTGTAGAATTTTTAATACCTATAGTTAGAGCCTTAATAGTGACTACAGTCTGACAGTAAAAGCATTATTAATGAAGATAGTTGTCCATTTCTCTCTACTATTGAATGCTTATTTACACAAAATGAATAAGCTCAACATGAGCAATACCCACATCACAGTGGTTTGGGGGTTAAACAGTCACCTGTCACTGAAAGGAAAAACAAAGCCAAAATCTGAACTTCGTTCACTTACTTTTCAACAGAGTATCATCACAACACCCTAGTATTTCTCTCTGTATATTGTCCATGGCTCACACCCACTAACCAGCTGGCTTAGGAAAAACCTTTCTCTTCAAAAATTTCAACAGAACTCGTATGTTTTTGTTTGTGTGCAAAAAAAAATTAGTTATGATGAATATTAATCTATAAGAAGAAAAAAACCCAAAACCAACAAAAAACACAGCTGAGAAAGAGATACTTAGATGACATTTCTTAGGGGTTATTCTAATCTTGGCTTATCTGGTTTAGTATTGAGCACAGATACATTTTATATCTCACTCAGATTTTGACAGTAAAAAAAAAATTCTGACTTTTCTAAGCCCACTGTTGACTTTAAGCAGGCTGCAGCCTTTTGTCATTCATAGAAAGAAATAAATGGTTTGGAACTTTCATCAGAGCTGAGAGCCAGACTCACCTAGCCAAGGACAGTGTGAGGGTTGTGTCAACACGGACGACTCAGAAATTGTCACCACCATAACAAAAGCTTTGACGGCACCGTTTCCAACTGACAGCAGAGAACAGAATGCATTTTCAAGCCTCTATTGCTCTCAGAAAAAAAAGCTCTATTAAATCTTGCAGAGACAGCTGACAGGATTATTTTCCTGCAAATGTTTGCCCTGCCCACCTTCTGTTTCACATTTCTTTCTAAGGTATTAGAGCAAACAGCTGATGAGGGCAGATTGGTGGTGGGAGAATGTCATGTGAATGGGATGGATGAGAATCAGGGGGATTTGCCATTCTTTGCAGGCTACTAAGAGACTGTTTATGTTGCTTTTGCAACAGATGCAGTAGAGGTATGAAGAGGAGAAGGATGTTCTAAAGCATTCTAGAAAGAAAGTAATAAGAGTCAAAATTACATATCTGCCACTTTGTGCATGTCAGCAGGTCCTAACACTCTTATGAATTTGGTTGTGAGAAATTAAATGGTGTCAGGATTTAGGTACAAAGCTGACAGAAATTGAGGTGCTAGGTGCAAAGATGAGATTGAGAGAGCCTGTATTTTGTTGATAAATTAAGTTGGGTGACCAGAGAGTCTCGAACACAGTTTCTGCAAAAAGTGTAAGTGATATTTAAGATGGTCTCCTCTCATGTCTCTGTATTCAAACTTCTATGTAATTACTATAACAATGTCATTCGATTCTGATACATGTTTAATTAATTTATGTTAGAGCCAAGGAGGAAAAATGCTGTTGATATACACACTGTAACTGAATCTGACATAAAATGATAATTCTGACAAATTATTAATGCTACTTCTGATTTTAGGATTAATAATACTTAATTTTTAGCATGATGTCAACATTTTCTCTTTGGATATTATGATTAGACCACATTCAAATAAAATAAAGCTTTAAACATTGGAATTAGAAAAAAATTGCCCCTTTCAAATTTTCAGCAAATTTGAGAGTTTTAGAGACGTTTTTTTTTATCTACATATTATAGAATCAAAATGTGGTTGTCAACTATAGGTTGAGCTTCCTCAGTGGCTTATGTCATTTTAATTCAGTTTTGCAAGGAAGTGGATGTTCTATGCATACTCCAAAATAATGTTTTTGTTTTTTTTTTCTCGTAAGAGCTAGCTTCAAACTTTGTGGAAGACTCAGCTGACATTTTACCACCATTAAATTCCATTTCAGAACAGTCATTGCTCTGGAACTGCAATAAGATTGATTCAGGAACCATGAAATGGCATCAAAAAGGTGTTTTCCTTGTCTATTTTCATCATATGGCAGCAGAATAAGGAACAAAACTGACAGGTGTGCCGTATGGTTCTTACTGAATTGTACTTTTGACTTTAGGCCCCCATTCTCCTAAATGCAGAAATCTAGACCAGTGCAATGACCAGGAAGAGTTTCAGTTGCTAACACCTATCTCTTCTCTTGGAGGCTGAGAAGCTTTGGATTAGTGCCTAATAGAGCTGCTGTCTGGTTGTCAGACACATTTCTTCCTACCTTTTGGCGCTGCATTTATGGCATACACTTGAAGATAGGATCTCCACTGTAGTTCAGCTGAAATCAGTTATCCACTAATGTATAGCATATTTATAGAAAACCACTTTCTCTCTCAACTTATGTCACTGTGTTTACATGTATTCCCATAAAATACACACATTAAACTGCCTCAAAATACCTAATGACTATATTAGTCCTTTAAATAGCTGTTGTGTAGTGCGTGGTGAATATTGAGGATTTGTGCTCTGAGAAATGAAAGAAAATAGAAAACAACCAGATATTTTTTAAAAATTTGAAAATAAAATTTTTATTTTATTTTATTTTATAAAAACAATGTAGTAATTGTTTTTTAATATTGATTATGGGAGCGACTTCAATGGTTAGCTGTGATGACTGAAATCAGGCAACATGAAGCCATGTAATTATTATTTAATTAGTTAATAGCAATTAAATAATTATTTTCATGAGTATTTAATCAGAATATAGTATTGATATGGACTAATTTTAAAAGAATATCTAAAATTATGTAAAGAAGGGAGTGGATTTCAAATTATCTGCAACAAATGTAATCCTGGGATTTCTGGTTCATGAATCCTGGCATGTAATACAACTAGTTGCACTTCATCCTTTAGACTGTTTTTCTGTGAAAGAAAAAAAGGAAGGAAGCAATCATTATGCTGCTGCCTTCACAGCCATCTACTATCCATCAGATCCAAAGCCCTCCAACACTGTAACACAGTTTCTCATCTGGATTAATCATCTTGCCCCATGGGAAGTTTTTACTGGCAAAGATAAGCTGCCAGTTCCTACCTTTGGGCGACAAAAAATGTCTATCTTGTCTTAATCCTCTACCTCAGAGCATTATCTGGAGTTTAAGGAGCTCTCATGACATGTGACACAGTCAGAGGAGAAAAGCAGTGAAGTCAGGGACTGAAAGGCATTGCAAGAGTTTGTAAGAGTGAATGGAAGTTTCGAGAATGAGTGAATGAGGGAGAGCAATGGCACTCAGCCACACGCCCTTTCTGCTGCAGTTACCTCATTGGGATCCACTCCTCCCTGCAAGGGCACAATTCTCTGCTCTTTGGTGTTGGACCAGACATGTAGGATCCCAGAAAAGGTACTTGAAATACACACGTTTTATTCTAAAAAAAGATAGAGGTGAAACCCACATGGGTTAAATGGGCTTAAACTGTTACTTTTGCCTCTTCAGTGAAATCTAAACTCAGTTTCAGAGGTGCTTTCCTAGCTCTACAGAAAAACCTTTGGAAAAAAACAACCAAACACTGAAGATTTAAAAGGTGCTCAAAAATCAGCCTCAAACAGTTGCTTTAATGGAGAGTGCAATGTACTTTGCAAGCACAACTGTCCCTACAGATCATGCACTGTATTATATGCTCTTATCATGGGCTTCTCTCCAATTGTTCAAAATGGTACAGACAATGTTATCATATTTGTGAGGTTTTCTGTGAGTGTCCTTCCAGACTTTTTGGTTCTGTACATTATTTTGTGAACATTCATCATGCAGTCTTCTAATCTAGACTTAAAGCTCCTTCTCATCTTGTATCTGAAACAAACAAAACCAAGAACACCCAAAAAAACCCCAAACCAAAACAAAATAAACAAAAAAACCCCCAAAACCAAACCAAACCAAAACAAACCAGCCCAGCCCCCTCCACCCCCCAAAAAACAATAACACTCCCCCTCCCTCCAAAACCACATAAACCACAGAAAACCAGAGTATGTTTCAGAACATGTAAAAAAATCCAAACCAAACAAAACCAAAGATCTTTGGTTTTTAAGAAGTGAAAGTAAGCCTCACAAGAATTTAAAGTCAACTTTGTAACATTCTTATCTGATTAGATGTAGCTCATCAAAACTATAGCATGCTGAATGAAGTAAGCTGCTTCACAGTCTCCCTCCTTCAGGAGAAAAACAAGGAACGTAGTCATCTAATACTCTTTCACAGAGAGCAGGAGGTTGTGGAAGAAGAAAGAATTAATGAACACCATTCAACACAGATATCCTCAAGGAAGCTCCAGAGCAATTAATTATTAAATATAAAAGCGTAACACCTGCTGCAGCCTAGCTAATGGTGAAAATATTTTTAAAACAAGAACTATCTTGGGGTATAATCCATTAATATATTCTGCATCTAGAATTTTTATTGTAATTTTTCAGAAGTCACAGATTGGGCAGCAAAGGCATTCATTACAGCAAAATGCTTTTACCTGTATAAGGGATAGGCCTCGCTGTGATTCTGTATTGCTGCCAGTCCTCTGTTTATCTTTGTTCTGGCTGTGTGGCTCTAAATCAAGATAAAAACCAACTCAACATGAAGGAAAATAAAAGGAAGGTCATTTAATCACCACGTTAGCTTAAAATGATTATTGATTCCTGGAGGTGATGTCTAATTCTGCCAGAAAATCCATTTCAGTAATGATTACTGCCCTCTGCCTTATCTATTATACTGGAGGTTATTAAAAGTGGGAGTCTCTAGGGAAGTATATCGCTTTAGACCACTAATATCATATTTAATATGTTTTTAGCAGAACAGAGTTTCAGACTGTGCCCTTTAACCTACAAGCGAATCGAGGAGAGTGTAGGTCTAATTATTATATATACTCCACTGGGATCCAGTCTCACACTGCATGATAGATAAATATCAGCTGGGACAAAGATGTATTGAACTCTTCATCACTCTAAATTACCAGGTGCACACAGCTCTAGAAATAACATACTCAGAAAACTTACACTGCCCTTTTGAAATAGTTGCTCAACTTGATGTTGCACTCTACCAAGAAATGTTCCCATCCTATGATACTTGTATCATGTTTTCCTCCTGGCTATTCCTTGAAAATCACAATGATATAAACCACCGTGCAAATAAAGAATTATCTATATACTGAGATATCTGTCCTACCATTACATATCCACAGGGACTCTAGCATGTCCCAATCCAACTACATTACATAACTAAATGCATAATGAGGGTAACCTGATAAAAATCAAAGATTAAACATCCAGAAAATTAGACTAGACCATCTAATCTAGTTACCTTTTGTGATCCTAATTTCTTTCTTTATGTGAATCTCTAATTTAAAGAAAAAAAGCCCAGGTAAGAAGACATATGAAATAGCATATTAAAATCATGTTGTTTTGGTATTCCATGGACCAACTGGTGTTAATCCTTAAAGCTTTTTGAACCAAATGATCAGTATTTATGCTTACAGATTTTCATAGATCATAGATAATTTTTTCTCATTATTTTTAAATCTGGAAAAATATATTATCTCATGGATCATTTCCATATCTTTTTCCATAGAGTTTTGGACCACCATTAATGAGAATGTGAAACTCTCTATCACATGAAAATAACTTATTTTTTTTTAATCCAAGAGAAGTTTATTAAAAAGATATTTTAAAGAAAAGCATTTGGAAAAATAAATTACAGAGCCCAATTTTTGAAATTAATTCATCTGACAATATTTACAATATGAAAAATAGCTTAATAACAATAAATAAAAACCATATAGCAAAACTCATGACTGCCTCTTTATTTATAACATTATTTTATTATCTGCCAAGAGCAAGAAATACTGTAGATCATATCAGTGGTACTATATTTGATATGAAGAGGTGTTCAGAAACAATGAATGCAAAAAAAAGTAGCAGCAAATTGCAGTTGCAAACTATTGCTTGTATTTTGGCCATTACAGAGCATGAGGCACAACTACTTTTAATTCTCTGGTATGCACTTCCTATAGCCTTGTGTTAATTATTATAGTATTTAATATAGTATTTATATATACATAATATACATAATAATATAAACATACAATAATATAATTTCCAGCAATTTGTGAAGAATTTTATTATTTATTTTATCCACAAAGAACACATGGAAGATTACATGATTCTGTCTTTGTTCTGATCTCATTCCACTTTATAAAGGGAAAAGAAATCTGAGCTAGTCAGTTTTCTTATCAAGGCATGCCTAAAACAGCAAATAAGTGTAAATAAACTGCAGTCTAAGACTGGTCAGATGAAGTGCCATTCACACAAAAAACAAGCCCCCAAATGTTATGCAAACACTAAAAATACCACACTTTTTGAAATGGTTTGTATACAGAGTTGTGCTATGCTACTACATCTGGGAACTCAGCAAAATGTGATTTCAGTAAATATTTGTCAGAAAATATATTTTTTCATCTTATTGTACTTTGCAGGGTAATTTTCTTTTCTTTTGTTACTCCTGATATTATTACAGATTTTGTACTTTTGTTAACTGATGCAGATCCAGAGAAGTTGCTGGAAAGATTATCACTGCTTTTAAAGAACTTTTGTATTAGTCCAACAATTAATTAGGCCGTGACAGAAACAGAGAAGGCCTGACGATGACATTTTGAGATGCAATGTTCAGATTATTGGACAGACAAAGAACATACTACTAGTTATTTAAAATGTCATAGAAATTTAGTTTAAAGTTTCCACATCAGTTGTTTCCCACATTACACGCAGTTGATAGATGTGATCCAAACTTTATAAACACAGTGCATGAAATATTGTCAAGTGTTTATGTTAGTGGGTGTTCTGTCATCAACTTTAATGGGAACTATACACACTATACGGTAAAATTAAGAAAGACACATATACTCTTTAACACCCTATGACTCACAGTTTAATGGTTAATTGTCTCATGCTTGAATTGCTGTTCACTTTGAATGATACGTGGCCCAATAAATTGCTTATTTCACCTGTGCCTGTGGAGGCTTTGATATTTTGATATTTTTATAATAATATATATAATTTAATTATTTTTATGTAGTGCCAGTAATTCCTTACAATGCAGAGAGATATGTCAGCTATGCCACTTGTAGGATAGCTCTACATTTCCTTTCTGCATTGAGTGATAGCTGATTCATTTATTTTGAGTCATCATAAGTGGACTTGTATTGCTCACCATTAGGACATTTAGCAGAAAACCTGCTGTTGCTTATCACAGGGACCTCTGAATGAAAAAAACCACGAAACCAATCCTAGATTAATATACTCAATGTGTCACTGTCAGAGAAGTCAGACAAACCACAAAGTATTTTTTAATGGAAGAAATATCAGTTATTTTCTCTTTAAAATGCAGACATAAATATAATCATAAAAATGAGGAAGAAAAACACTAATTCGTTGACCAAAGCTGGGGTCAGCTTCTCAGCTGGCATGAATCTGCATGCTCCATTACTGTTAATGGGATTTATGCTCCCTGAAGACCAGATGTTCTATGTTTCTTGGTGTATAGTGCTTTCACAATCATAGTAGGTTTTTGCTTTAGTATTGTTGTGGTTTTTTATGGACTAGGTATTATTGTATTTGTTTTGGTCAGACTTTTGCCATATTTAGACTCTGACATGGTTTAGACAGTTAATTATCAGATTGCAGACTTAAGTTTTATTAAATATTTTGGGTCTACACCATTTTTAGTTAAGAAATTCTTCTGTTTATCAAATTAGATAATTTATTTAATAATATTTTATTCAGCTGTGAGTGCAAATGAGATTTTAACTCTCCCTGATAGTTTTAACACTCATCATTTCTCCTTCTCCACACCTCTGCTAACACCTTCATTTTCCCTGTTCCCTATCAGAAACAAATTTATTCCAGCCATATACTTAAAGTAATTCTTTTTCATAAAGTTTTAAAGTCTTATATAATACCTGTTGTGACCAAGAGCTTGGTGATCTTTTTAATGAGAAGTTCTGTGGTTTAGCTAAAAAACTTGCAACTAATCATCTTCACTCCTGTAAGTTTCATGAATCAGATGCTATTAAAATTTTTGTCTGTCCTTGTCCTTTTATGTGGAAGGAAAACAACATATGTTTTGTTTGTAACTTACTAAATTTAATACATTATAAACATTTGAAAATAGCAAAATAGTTGTATTTTGTGTCTGAAATACTGAGACTTCTGCTGATTTAAAGAAGAAAAAGACTTAATTTGAGCACTGTCAGCAGGTCGAGTGAGGTGATCCTCCCCCGCTACTCAGCCCTGGTGAGGCCACATCTGGAGTGCCCTGTCCAGGTCTGGGCTCCTCAGTACAGCAGAGACATGGAGCTCCCAGAGGAGGTCCAGCAGAGGTTTACAAATTTGATTAAGGGCCTGGAGCATCTCTCGTATGAGGAAAGGCTGAGGAAGCTGGGCCTGTTCAGGCTCAAGAAGAGATAACTTAGAGGGGACCTCATCAATGTCTGTAAGTCTCCGAAGGGAGCCAAGAAATGGTGCCAAGCCATAGGACAAGAGGCAACAAACCAAAACTGGTGCAGAGGAAGTTACGCTTGATTATGAGGAAGAACTTCTCTACTGTGTAGGTGACTGAGCACTGGAACAGGTTGCCCAGAGAGGGTGTGGAGTCGTCCTCACTGGAGATATTCAAGAACTGCCTGCACACAGCCCTGTGCCATGTGCTCTAGGGTGATCGTGCTTGAACGGGGAGGCTGGACCAGATGACCCAGTGTGATCCCTTCCGACTTGACCCATTCTATGATTCTGTGTTTCACTTTCACACAGAAATCTTACAAAAATTGTTCTTAAAATAAACTTGACATCTTAAGTTGACATCTTGTCACCTGAAGAAAATACCACACATGTACATATTTGAGGGAAGAACTAACAACAACAATTTCATTAACTGACAAGAAGTTTTATTATACTATTATTACTTTTATTTTATATAAACATGTGCTTTCTTGTCTTATAAAAAACACTATGAGAGTAGCAGTGGATCAATTATTTATAGCCTTCTTTTTCTTTGTCATTGTTGCTAAAGTTCTCTAGTCTTTTGCAACTCATTTTCCTTCTTTCCCTAGTATTGTAGTAAAATAACATAGATGGTGGGAGTTATTCATAGCTCCCTTCTTATATTCATTTTACCTCCACCCATTACCAGTGGCAAATACAGAACAAATTTATTTTTCTATAGCTCCTGGCTATCAACAAATGACCTATCAAATGTTTATTGACTGTTTTTTTGTGGGGGAGAAGATGCGTCAAAACCAGCTTCTTTTTCTTCTTGTCACTTCCAGACAGCACAATGAAGACTAGAAAAACTCATATATAACAGGAAACCTGGTGCTTGTTGAGCTGTGAAAAGACCTGCCATTAGAAACCCAAAATATTTCTGCCAGGTCAGCAAAGTACAAGAAAAGTTCCCATTAAGCAGTTTATAACAATACACCTCTTTTTTCTTCCTTTCCCTCTCTCCTCCCCCTCCAAGCCTTTGATAGCCAGCAATTCGCTTTGCTGGCACACACTGTGGCCTCTCTCAGAGTATAATTCACAATGTTTATAACTGTCATTTCAGTCTCTGTAATTTGTATTTTTTCATCTCATAGCCTTTCTCTTTTTCAGGTTCTTGTCACCCTGGAAAAACACTAGTGTTTGCAACCTCTCTGGCTACTCTGACTGGCTTTGTCATCAGAGGTTTTTGTAGTATCCTTAATGACCTGTTAGGAAGAAGCTTGTAAACATTCTGTCATAGTAAGTGTTAGGCTGAAAATCTGTTACCTTAACTTGTATCCTCAAAATATTGGCATATTAAGTGCTTGACAATTGGCTGATGTGATGGGCTCAACATAGTAAATTCTTCAGATACTGTTTTTTTTAGTGGTATTTCCTTTTGCCAGAAAATGGCCATGCTAATCAAAGAATGGGTGTGCTATTAGGCTGTGAATTCTTGGGACCTTCTGTTCTAAATACTTATAACTAAAAACATTCTCCAAAAATGGCAATATACATCTAGAACAAAAAGCAAAATACTTTTTGTGAGGTTTGAGCAATATCCTAAATGAGATATACAGGCAATTCCAAGTATTATGTTTTTATATATATTGCCATGGGAGAATGTAGAGAAGCCCCAATTCTGCTCTGTTATTTCAACAATAAGAAGTCTCTGAGGTATCCAGAAAGCTTAGCAGAAAGTTGTATTTTCTAGTACTAGTAGATTTTGTATAATCAGTGGTGCTAGTCTTGCAATAGCTAAACTTCCCAAATTCTTTGGAATAGTTATGTGACTTTTTGTACTAATACTTTATAGGTAAGGACTGGGTATTATCTAACTAAAAAAAAAAGGCACCAAAAATTAAGCTTTTACAGTTATTTTTACAGTTTGTTTCAATTTCTGTTTCTACCTCAATTTTTAATTTCTGTTTTAGAAATCTGTAAATACGTAATAAAGGAAAAACACAAAAATTTAGCTATAGTGTCTCCAAGGTGCCACAATCTAGATATTAAAATCTGTCTTAGATAATATCCATATGTATGTAAAAAGATTATTCATATAAATAAAGACACCATCAATATATGGTGAGGTTCACACATTGTGAAACAATGCTGATTTTGACTTATGTAGTATATTATAAAAATTTAGATTTATGTCAAGAAAGTAGGTTAAAGTTAACCTCTTGTCCCAAGGAGGCACTAGGCTGCCTTTCTGTAATGGCCTCAATACACATAATGTTGTGAAAAGTAAGAAAACCTCACTGAGCTATTATTTTGGCAGAAAATTTTGATGCAAATCAAAGAAATTAAATAATTCTCTTCACTGCACAGATTTATATGCCCCATGGATTTGGAAGTCAGGAAGACAAGTATGTGTTCTGGCAAACGTTTCCCTTGGAAAGATGCAAAGGACTTGCTGCAAACTGATCACCAATTCACTGCTGCCAGGAGAGAACACTGGGTGAAATGGAGAAGTCCTTTGAGGAAAGACTGGGATTTGTTTGAGTGAAATTGTAAGTGCATGAGTATTAGTGACACTGGAAAACTCAGTCATCTGGAAATCAGGAAATGAGTATCACCACTTTATTCAATCCTTTTCCCCATGCTTAGGGATAGAAAGGCATATTGCTCCATTTTGCAGGGATCAAACAATGCTTATGAACAATAGCATCACAGTCATGGTGTTCATGTCAAACAAGCACATACTGAAATACTTGAATACCAGAAAAAGCAGAAAAACACAGTGAATATTGGAATCCATCCTGGATAGTGTTAAATAATACCAGACAAAAAATTCTTAGATTTATTCCAGGAACCACTTCATGCTTATCAGCAAAAATGCAGAAACCCTATCACAGTGGTCAGATGAATGAAGTACTAATGGGACAAAGCAATCTGAAATAATTAAATTTTTCAGTTAATGCATAAAACATAACTGAATGGATAGTACTGTAACAGTATGCCTTGGTCTTCATCAGTTCTGTATTCCTACACAAAAAGAGAACAACACCTCCCCCACGCTTTTAAAGATGATCAGAGTCCAGACATTTCCTCAACCATCTTTATTCCACTCTTTCATCTCACTGGAATTGATAAAGGTTTTCATTTTCTTCATTAAGGTATGCACAAAATTATTTTTTATTGGACAACACTTTTTTTTTTTAAATACTTTCTCAAAATAAAACCTTAAAAACTACGTTAAAACCAAAATACTTATTCAGAATTTTAGAATGCATTTAATGTGTGGGAAGAAATTTGCCATGGTTGTACAGTTTGTGTTTACAGAACAGTATAAATATTGGTTTTGGAGAAAAAAAATCAACACAAAAACAACCCTATATATCCCTAAAGATATATTTTAGTACCATTGCTTTGATTTTCAGATATTAGTATTCAGTTATAGTATGGGCATAAATATAATCTGGATAGACCAAATGCCTGAATTGATCATTTGTGTGTGGTTGCTTTTTGTTCCGTCAGTGATAGAATCAATCCTCTGGCTGGAAGAGAAGGTCATATATACCTAAGCATCAGTAGGAGGATCAGATGATAGTAGAACTGGTAATGATATTTTTGAATTTGAGATATGAAACCAGATAGATATTTTGTAATAAAAATGGGATAAACATGAATCGATCAAAAAAGAGAGTAGTTTTGTGCTGACCCAGTTTGGGAAAGCTCTGGAACTAAGAAGCTGTTAGTAGTAAAAGTTCAGTAATACACCCAAGCTGGTGAAAGGATTGTCAAGAATGCTTTTAGGGGAAGTAGGATTCAACTGCTTTCTCTTTAGCTGCAAATTATGAATGTTTTTTCAGATTAATAATCTAAACTATTTCATAATCAGTGGAAGTTCTTGCACTGTTATAGCTGTAGATGAGTAATTGAGATTACTAGAACAAAATTTCTAACCTCCTAATATCTGAGATATAAAGCTGACTTAAAGCCCACTTATATTCTCTCCTTTTTTATTATTGAATGATTTAGGTTGAAAGAATTCTCTGGAGGCAACGTGGTCCAGCCCTTTCATCAAGCCAGAGCCTCTGCTCCTCATCAGCATCCTCTCTTCTTCACCTGAAGCAGAGTGGTTGATATCCATGGTAGGTTTCTCTAGTGAGATTTGTGTATTTCTTCTCTTCAAATGGTTTATTTCCTTTACATTAATTTCCATCTTAAGTTTCAAAGTTCCATGCCTCCCTCATTCAGTAAAAACTGCTTCCAGATACACAAAACCCAACCCAACCCAAACCTCACACATCAGTAGCCCTACCTATTTAATGAAATTTCTTTTCATCAGCACTCTTCTTGATTTGTATTAAAGTTATCGCTGAGCACGAGAACTGCAAGTAAGACATAAGATTTCTTTTTCTTCCTAAACTGAACTTTTTGACTTGTTGCCGGAGAATGAATATACGAATACAAAAGTTCAAAATACCCATGCACATATATTTCTAAAGCTTTAATTTGAATATAGAAATTCACAGATTACTTAAGAACTAATAGAATTTTCAAAGTCTGGCTGAAACAATAGTCTGGCTTTTTTAACATGCAAGTTAAAGGAAAGAAAATGTATGTAATATATGATTCTATTTCTCATTTATATTTATTTACATGAGATGGACAGAGGAACACACAGCAAATATTCTTAACCCATCAGATAACCTCAGCCATTTTGATGCTCTGGAATGGTTTTTATGGCATTCCTTTAAATTATCAGGCAGAAAAAGGAGGAGATATTCTTTCACTGCTTAATAAAGGTTTTAAAGATGGAGAAAGATTGGGTTGGGTTTGAGGGGATAAAGAAAGACTGGTGCAATAAAATTACAGGAAAAAGAATACAGTTATTTAGTGTCAGTGTAAACCTGTTCCACCAAGTTCAAAGGGCCTTGACACCTTCTGTTGAATGAGGATTTAGCTATATTTTCCCTTAGTGATCTAAAATAAGTAAAATGAGAGGACAATGTAACTTGTTTGCATCTTTTGTTGTTATTCTATCCCCATTAAATTATTCTTAACAGCTCTTTAAACAAGTAAAAGCTGCAACACTCTATACAGAACTTTAGTCTGGAAATATGTGATGATACAACACCTAAGAAGATGTGCAATATGAAGTATTTATATTCCATTTTTATCCCTGATTTTTCATGAATGCTGACACCCTTTAAACACATTCAGTGAACATGGCAAAAGGTAATTAACATGAGTCTGTGAGTTCTCCTGATTTCAGCAAGACAGTACATTTTGTTGGAAAGTCTGGCATTAAAGATCTCATTCATAAAACCTCAGCTGCTTAAGGATGTCCCATTGCACTGCAGTCACCCATATTCATTCCAACATCTCTTCACCTCCAAGATTCTTTAACTTTTTTCCAATCATCTCCCAAACATCCTTTCTCCTCTTGTTGCACGTTGAAGCCTTAGCCCCTAATGGCCATGATCTCCTTTAGCTCTGTCTCTGGTAAGCTGCTGAATCATCCTCTGTTCTGAAGGGCTTCCTTCCCTTCTGAATTACTGCTGAATGTCCCTTCCTCTTCTCTTACCATTTTCTTTTTCTAATCGTCTGTGCACCATTGTTCCACCACAAACTGAAACTAAATTCCCTGTGTCCCTCACCTTCCTCCATGAACTGAAACCCTTTGCCTCTGTTTAACAAAAGTTTTGACATTTGTCTCTTTCTGTGGGTGATGCTCTCCCTCAGTTCTCTTGTCTTAATTGCTTCTGATTAATCCTTTTGTAAAGCCTATTAATATAGATTATAGATCTAAGTCTTTATTTTTATATAAATTTATACATATATATGAATTTATACATATAACTATAAATTAAACACACATTAGAAACATATTTTCTTGTCTTTATTTGCAGGCTAGATAGTAAAGAGAACAAAGACTTATTAGTGCCATTTAATCGGAAATAAATATTATTAAGCTAATTCAAAGAAGAAATAAGTCTGAATTTTGTAATCATAAAGTACATGAATTACCATCTAACACAAAATTTAGGTTATAACCTCTGACTGACTCATAAAATGGGCAGAATGCTTAAGGGCTTAGGACTGTCTTTTCTGGAATGTGGTGTGGGGCAGTCCCACTCCTTTCGTTATACTAAAGATAGGACAAGAGGATAAAGGACAGAGGGAAGGGCAGGCAGATTACATGCAGCTAGAGAAATATGAAAAGCTTAACCTGAACCAGGTTTCTCATGGGACTGAAAGAAAATTGTGAAAGAGGATGTCTTCTGGAAATCTGGAGAAATTGAGAGGATAAGTATGGTGAGATTATTTAACTTAATTATATGAATATATCATGCTTTGATTATATGAACAAGTAGCACAAATATAAAATTTTAAAAGAACAAAGGTCTAAGGGATTTCACTATCCAAGGAAATACTAAGACACAGAATAGGTATGGTTGTACTGAGATTTTCATATCAGAAAATGCACCTCATTAAATTACTCAAGATGTCATTTCCATTTAAGAGTGTCTATCATTGTTCCTTCTTCTCTTAACAGCAAACACGTTTTTTTGATTCATTGGCAAATTAATATTTTTTAACATAAAATAACATAATTTGAATCATTCTGGGGGAAATGACCAATTGTTCCTTATGGTGTGAGAAATATTTTATATTCTCCAAATATATTACTCCAACTCATATGCACAAGTAATTTTATGGAATGAAAAATAAAAGCAAAGGTATCAGTGTAATATATCTTTAAATTCATAGGCTGCAAGTCAAAAATTATGACTGTTCATTATGATATGGACAGATGCATAAAACATAATTCTTATATAATGGTGATGCTGTCATTTGTTCTGAATTTCAGTATCCTTTTCATGCTTGCCAGACCTCTAATGAGAGGAAATCAAGATGGGGATATACAGAAAACATATAATACATATACAGAACAAGTTTATGGACATGTTTTGGGATAAAGTACTTTACGTAATGCCTGTTTGGTGCTCCTGTTAGGAGTATACAGCATTAATTCCTCTTTTTTTCTTCCCAGTGAACATAACATTTCTGGTTAGTCTGCAGATGAACGTTTTCTTCTCAAATGTGTCTGTTTAGTGTGCAAAAATAGAATGACTCTGAATCGGTTAAAAAAAAAAGAGATCCAAAAGTAGCAGGTAAACTAATAAAAATAAATCCCTTCTATCAATTTTATTAGATTTCTTAGATTAATTTCTTAGATTAATATCTACCTATTAATCTATTTTTCCATTTAAATATGGATCTATAATATTTCTGCTCCAAATATCTTCTCTCTTGCTGAAAACAGTTGTATATAAACCCATCTTTGTCCATCAAGTGTGGCTTACCAATGTATAAACACAAAGAAATGTAGCTTTGTATGGCTTGTAAATTAATCCCTCCACCTGCAAAAAAGATTACACAGTGCAGTCCTATTCTGACTTGTGGAGATAAATTGAGTTAATCAACTCACACAAGAGACATGGAGCTTGTTGTTGCATGAACACAATGTCAGTCAGGTATATAGGAAATTTCTGTGCTTGTAAAGAAATTTGCACTGATGATTTGTGTAACTTGAAGCTGTAAATGAAGAGATTGTTTGAATTTATATACACTGACTTTGAAAATTACATGTTCACTTTAAAATAGATTTCTGACTAACAGTGCAGCGGTACCACTAAGTCTCCTTAAACTCTTCTTGTAAGCATTTTTCTGATTTCAGAGGCCACACAATGCTAAACGACTGACTTCACCAGCAATGGAGAGTACTCTTAATTCTAACTTTATATTAAAGTAAGAAAAAATTACTTTTTGTATTCCTACTGAGAAAAGTATATACTTTTTGGTCTGTGTATATGCAGAAAGACAAAAACCTTTCTATTTTCCTATTCCTTTATGTAAAAACTACTTTTTTAGTTCCACTTATACAATGTCTTTCAAAAGAGGGGTTTTTTATGACTAGTCCATTAGCATACTATTTTTAGTACATGTAAACAACTGCATTAATTTCCATTTCTTCTTACAGGAAGAATGAATTGAGAAATCAGATTTGCAGAATTCATACTTCCATTCATGGGAATAGCCTATTAGCTTTACAAATTCATTTCCAAGACTAACATTATTAGCTGGGACCCAAAAAAACCAGGCTGAACATTGACTTAACACTACAAAACAGAAGAGTCCCTCACATGACTGCTAGGACTGAATTTCTCTGCTTCCATCTTGCCCAGGGTTTTGATTACTTAGAGCACAGGGCTTTTAAGGGTATACACTTTCTTACACAATGCTCCTTTTGACAGTATTGATAATCTATACTCAAGATCAACCTACTTGGAAGCACCCCAAACTTCCAAAACATATCTTACAAGACTGCTCATGCTGTCTTACTTATATTGCACTCTTGCAGTGCTTTCCTTTAAAAATTTCTATGGCAAAAACTGGGTGTATAATAAATAAAAGGCTTATATTTTTTTTCTTGCATGAATTGAAATTATTTATTGATGTAAGCAGGTGAGTACACACAATTTTGAAAATGTTGTGAAGAATTTTGATTACTAATATGCAAAATTCAGACTAAAAAAATTCCTGGCAGTATCAAAAAAAGTGTTTATTAGCTGGATTAGGACTACTGCCTGAACTTTTCCACCAAAAACAGTTGGGTGCCTCCAGTAAGAGGAACATCATAGTGTTACTGAATTTCTGAGACACTGATGTGACTGTCTAGAATATAAAACACTTGTAGTTTAAAAATGCAGAAAACAAGAAGCTATAAGCAATCATAGGAAATACAAATGGATTTTGTTTGCAAGAAAACCTACATACAGAATGTTTTCAAATAGCTAAGTTTAATATTACCACAGCAGGATATATAGATCTGCCCACAGAAGTCAACTTTTGGACAACTGAATCAAGACTAGCAGTTGTTCAAATGAAATTTCGAAAAAGGTTTGTGCATTTGTCAGAGGTATAAATCAAAGACTAAGGGTGAGAAGTTGAGTCTACATTTGCACAGCACTGATGACACTGAGGTGCTGAACATAGCTCTGTTGCCTAAACTGGGAAAGTGTGACAAAGAAAGAAAGAACTACAGAAATAGCTCAATTGATAGAAAAAAAATCCTTTATAGAGAACTCAATAAGAGAATCACAGAATGGGTAATGTTGGAAGGGACCACATTGGGTCATCTTGTCCAAGCTCCCTGTTCAAGCAGGATCATCCTAGAGCACATGGCATAGGATTGTGTCCAGAGGGTTCTTGAATACTTCCAGCGAGGGAGACTCCACAACCTCTGGGCAATCTGTTCCAGTGCTCAGTCACCTGCGCAGTAAAGAAGTTCTTCCTCATATTCAGGTGGCACTTCCTGTATATCAGTTTCTGCCCATTGCCTCTTGCCCCATTGCCTGGCACAACCAAGCAGAGCCTGGCTCCATCCTCTTGGCGTCGTCCCTTCAGATACTGATAGACAGTGATGAGGTCCCCTCTCAATCATCTCTTTTTGAGGCTGAACCAGCCCAGTTCCCTCAGCCTTTCTTTATGAGAGGGATGCTTCAGTCTCCTCATCATCTTTGTAGCCTTCCACTGGACCAGCTCCAGTAGCTCCATGTCTCTCTTGTCCTGAGGAGCCCAGAACTAGACAGAGCACTCCAGATGTGGCCTCACTAGGGCTGAATGGAGGGGCAGGATCACCTCCCTCCACCTGCTGGCAATGCTCTTCATAATGCACCCCAGGACAACATTGGCCTTCTTAGCCACAAGGACACATTGCAGCCTCATGGGACAGCTCCTTGTCCATCAGGACCCCCAGGTCTCTGTAGAGCTGCTTTCCAGCAGGTCAGCCCCCAGTCTCTGCTGGTAACTGGGGTTATTCCTCCCCAGGTACAGGACCCTGCATTTGCCTTTGCTGAACTTTAGACAGTTCTTTGCCTTCATCTTCAATCTGCATTTGGCATTTCTGGAGAGAGCTGAATTAAGAATGTGCAAGGGTCTTTATGGTGACTATGCACACTGGATGCAAGATCATTCTTTAACTTAATGCAGAAAGGTATCACAGAAACAATTGCTAGGAAGAAGAAAAGTAATAGCATTTTGTTTTTCCATTTTAAAACAATTATTTATTATTTTTTTAGTAGTGTCTAGGAATCCTAGCCATAACACAGAACAAAAATATTTTGGTTTTGTTTTCCTTTTTTTCCTTAAATATCTTCCAGTTATAACATTAGGCAAATGATGACAACTGAATGTAGGCAACTTTGTATAGCATAATGGTTGGAAAATTGTGAAAAACTTAGATTATATGTGATAAGAGTCTCATGGGGGTAAGGTTTAAAATGATCTGAACTTAATTTTGTGACTGTGCAAGACTCAGAATTTAGTTGATATGCTTCAAAAAAAAAAAAAAAGAGAAGTGTAAATGATAGTACTTGGAGAAAAGAAGCCAGAGTTCTTTGCGTTTGCCTCAAAAAATCAAAGAATTTCTCACAGTATGTGATTTACAGATTGGCTGTTACACTTACCTTTGCTTTGCAGGGTTTATTATAAAACAACTAAACTCAGTGATCATCCATCATCTTCCCTTGCCGTCTTATTTTTCCCCCAAATCCCAGTTTAAAGATCCAACTCTCCCTGAACGGTTGAGGTGAGCAGTTTATAGGTTTCCCTTAGCAGTTGTGAGGTGGTAAGAGAAGGCAAATATCACTAAGTTCTGTCATGTCCATATCTGCCCTCTGACTATGAGTGTATGCTAAATGTATAAATGAACAGGGGAGATGAGTGTTCTAGCCTTGCATGCTTGCTTGCTTTCTTTATGAGCCAGCATTGCTCAGACAGTTTTCATAAGTGATATTTTTACTGAAGAAAATCACGAAGCTTGCAGAGTTCAAAATAAAAATGATTTTTGCAAACTCACACACACACACATATATTTATAAATGTATATTTAAATAGCATCAGGAACAATTTAGTCATGAAATATGAGAGAAAAATTCTGAGCAGTCAAAAACATGACATTGTCAGGAAGTTTTATGAGAATAATTTGCAGAACTGTAGCTAGCATTGGGTCAGGAACTAAAACATGTAAATACATGTTCTAAAAGGTGAAGGGATCACACCACTGTAATAGCAGTCTGAATAACTATGGAAGTGAAGTAGATTTAAACTGACTGTTAAATAAAATGATCTCCATTACCAGCATAAGGAACCTGTGAACCCCAAACTGAGATGAAAATTGCATTTTGGCAAGTAGATTATAAGTACTGCATAAAAAGACCAAGCCCTTCCGAAAATCTACAACCTAAGTTTTCAGCAATATCTATAAACTGGAAATGAATGTGTCATGTGATAGTATATGATCAGAAAGACTTGGTAAGGGTCAAGTTTGATTGATTCCTATTAGTGGTTTGAAGAGACTTCATGGTCACACCTGTGTCCTGGAGTAACCAAGGGTAACGGTAGCGAATGAAACAAATTTTATTATAAAATATTTCTGTGTTGGTCACTGCTCTTGGTGAGTCTATGGTAGTATTTTTATAGTGACAATTGTGCCAGTATCTCAGACTTTTTGTCTGAGTTATCACAGATTTAATTTAATTACGTTTCCTTTAATGCACATAGTTGAGATAGAGCCAAGTTAAAAACCTATGATAATTTAAAATTCAATAATATTATAAGAAGAGCTTCTGTTTTCAAAGATTTCATCAAATATCCACTCATTTTCTATACTTTATTGTAATATTCAATCAGTCTGAATTAGAGTTATTGTATGTTTGAATTTTTTTCTTTTGTCATGCTTTACTATAGATATTCTCATATTTTGTTATCTCCATCACTGAATTTTTTAACTAAAGCAATTTAACTTTATATGACAGAAATGAAAAACACTTTTCAAATACACTATAATGAAACATCAGCTCTGATACGAAACATGACCTCAGTTGAGGATTCTGATGGTGTTTTAAAGTATCTGACTGATATTTTAGAGATGTTAGTGTCTTCAGCCTCTGCATTTCCATGTATTTCCATAAGAACTATTAAGTACTGTTTTGATTGTGATACTCTCTATTTTAAAGGTAACTTAATCATAAATGTTTGGACTACTGAATCATTTCTACACAGGAAACCTGATCTAATCTTCAGTCTTAGACAGTGATAGATGGTCTGTGAATGCTAAATGAAGTGGTCATTCTTATTTCTATCTGATTTCTAATGCACCTGTGCATAAAGCTGAGGTAAAAATGATCAAATTGTAAGAGCCGCTAATCTATTTTCAGGTTTAACTAGGGCAAAACCAGGAGTACAATATAATGTTCAATAACACAAAAAAATCAACCTATTGAAAGATACAGCTCTTGGCCAAGAGAATGATTGTTCATCGTGATTAAGCAGCACAATCAGACTGAATATCTTGGTCATCAGAGATTTCTACAAAAGTAGTATTAGAACCTTATACATGAGGCTCAATTTACCATCAAAACTTTCTTGGGGCTGCAAGAAGAGCTCAGGCTAAATTGTTCCTCCATATTCAACTCTGAAGGAAGCTTGAGGCCTCCCAAGATTGCCTGTTATTTAGCAGGAAGGTTGAGGAAAAGGGGACGTAAAAAGGATTCTGTTATGAATGACTGAAGTGCCAGCAACCTTTTGCTGGTACTGGTGCTGGTACCCAGTGGTTTCACTGTAAGGACATATACCAGACCTACTGAAAGCAATCCAGTTTTTGCCCTAGCCAGAAGAGAATTAAGTCTCAAAGGGAACCTGTTCCCTGCCCTGGGAGATGTTGCTAACAGCTTTAATGACATGCTAGCTACATCAACTGCAAATGTAATCTTGACATGCTGGCATTTGGCTAGGGCATACATTCTCTTCTCATTTGTGAATACAGCAGTATGCCAGCATGGGGCAAAGAAAATGCATTATTTCCACTTCCCAAGTGCTCATCAGTCAGACAAAATAGAAAAAAATCATTTTCTTTTTCCTGAAAATTTTCATGCAGTATCTTCTACATCCTCATGAATGGATAGGCATGACCTACACAAGGAAATAGTATCCATGTCAGAAGTAAGAAATAAAAGTGAAAAGTAAATTCGCTGGTTAAAATGCAACAAATAAGCATGCGTTAATTTAGAAATGCTAACATCATCCCATGTGTGGTTCGGAGATGGCTCCTGAAATAACTTCATACTGGGACAACAAAATTTGTAAGGTCTTCTCCATTGAGGACTGAGTGCTTCAAACATCATCTTGTTACTAAGTAAAACCTTTTCTTCAGGTAATACCATGCAAATGTGACTGTAAAATTACGACTAATGAGAACATGTGAAGATCAACAGAGTCTAATGTTCCTTTGAATAATCTGGAATATTCCTGATGCAACACAGCACAAAGAGATATTGGAAGATAAAGAGCTGAATAGATACCATACAATCCATGTAAAACTCGATCTTCATGTTTGAAAATAAATCTAGGGACAGCTTAAATTTCCAGCTAGTGAATGCAGGATCAGAGGCAGCTGAATGGAAAACTGGAAATAAAGCTGCAAGGCAAAAAGGCCAAAGAAGAGCCTGGAAAATTCATAGATATTGTGGACTTGAGGAAAGGCATTAAGAGATCGTGCATGGGGATATAGAGGGAGAATGGATTTTCAGAATGAATTTCAGAAAAAAAAAAAGCAAACCAAGAAAAGAAGGAATAATATCTTGTTTTGGTTTGTTTTTAGTAGCTGACTGTTTTAACGAGCTACAAACATGAAAATCAGTTGTAACCAATTGAAATTGTTCTGTGATATTATGCTATGCACGCACATTGCTAGAGGCAATGTAGCTCCAGTTTGAGCAAATTCTATATGCAGCTGGGATGTGCTGGGATGTGCTGGGATGTGCAGACAGTGCCTATAGAGAATCACAACCCATCTATACCATTTTCCTGCACTCACTAACTCCCTACTTAATGGCATGTAGGACTAGGATCAATTGAGCTTTTTAGGGTGTTTTTGCAATTGAAAAAAAGGTATGAAACAATAACAGATATCACTTTTGTTTTGCTATTTTTTACAACACTTGGTAGCTCGAGTTCTTTTACATACATTTGTATTTTCAATAGAGAAATTAATGTGGCTTAATGCATTATTTCATGCAAGAAAAGACTTATTTAAAAAACATAACAAAATTTTCATTTAAAACATTTTTGTAGTCAAACTAAGTGGGAAGAATTAACAAAAATATTTAAATCAGCAAAAAACTCTGTGATTTGTCCATATCCAGCAATTTATTTATATTTTCTCATGTGTATTTGAGTTAACTGATTATTTTTTTTCCAGATGCTGTAATCATTAACATGAGAGGCTTTGAGCTTTGTATCATTATTTTTTGTAGGAATACCATGAATTATCTCTTTTTTTAAAAAGATAATAACAGCTTAAATATTGTTTTCATTGTTGTTTACCCTGTGGATGTGTAATAATGACTATCAAGCATTGCAAAATACTTAACGAAATGCAAGAAAAAGATTTGCTGAGGTAAAATAGGCACTCACTGATAACAATAAGTAATAACATATACAATTAAACATGTAAAATAAACTTCTTGAACCTGCAGGCCAGAAAAAATTAAGTTCTGAAGATGGCAATTTAGCTAATAATTCAAATAGCAAGGTTGGATAAGGGAGGAATTAGTAATGGTTGCCCACTCCCGCTTCCTATGCTATTATCACAGCTGGGTGTTCCAGTCAGTGAATGATGTGACATCTACATAAAAGCTGCCTTGTAGTCTTTTACCACTGGTTACTAAAGCAAAGAGCACAGTGAAGGTATATCTCATCTGGCCCCTGACTCCCTGCAGGTAATTTGCTTTTGCCCTCTGACAGGGTTCAATCCTTTAATAATACAGGCAAACATTGGGTGAACACCTCAAGTAGTGCAGAGACGGGAAGAATTACTCTAAATTTAAAAGCCACTCTGACACTAATGGCTGATTCAACAGTGCAGAAGGAGACGCCCTTCCTCTTTCTAATCATGCCTGAACTACTTGGCTTCATTGCTTTATTCATTCACTTACCTAGAGATTTCCATCATCTCTTATTTGGTTATGTTTGTGTGGAATTTCTGGCCCAGGAAATATAGTCAGCAAGAAAATCCTTTTGAGTTCCTGGGGTGGGATTTTGTCTCTGCTGAAATCAGTAAGAAAATACTGTGGGCTTCATCGTAGCTAGAAGCCCACCTTAGTCTTATGTGCATACACATTTTTGTGTGTGTGTGGTAGGTGCATCTATGTGTGTTCAAACCACGGAGATAAAAGAACTCCTACCTTTTAGTCAAAGAATTGCAGGATTTTCCATAGAAATAATGATTTTATATGTCAGCCTAGAGAAGAGTGGTGGTGGGGAACTAACTCAAACTGTTTAAATGACAGGAATCTGCTAACAGCTGGCACCCATTAGAGCATCATTTCTGACACACACAAGCTCATGATTCGCTCCTTCCTTTTTACGATGCTCTTTCAGACTCTGCTCTGCAGCACAAAGCTACTGTACTTCAGCTTCTAAGTGCTGTCTGCTACTCTTATGCCACGCCATAGTATTTTTCCACAATGGCTCTTCAGCTGCCTTGTTCCTAAGGTGACTGCTCAGGAGGGTGCAGTATAATTTTCAATCTGGTGTCAGGGAATGTGTGTATAACTGTATGTGCATCTACATAGTTACAGTGCCCACATGTCATGCAATTCCAACAGGGCTGCAAACTTTCTGTGCTGGTGGGTTAAAATTGAGATGTATGTGCCTGTTTAATGCCAAGGTCCCATTGTTATAGATTGCCATGGTCCCACTGTTATATCTATGTACTAAATCTAGGTCTTGGAGCTGGAGAAAACTGACTGAATGTGAAATACATAAAAAAACCCCCAAAACTAACAGAAGATGGCAAAAAAGAAACCAGGAAATCTAGGTGCAGAAGTTGTGCTTGACACTTATTTTTTAAGATTAGCACTACTTTGCCTGTATTTTTTCTTAAGAAGAAGAATTTAATTTTTCTTTCAAAAAAAAAAAAAAAAATAAAGAAAAAGAATAAAAGTATAGCAGAAAATGACAGGTATTTTAATTGTTTCTCGGCAACATGTTTTCAGATCTTCCAAGGGTTCTGTACTGCTTCTCTTGTCATTCCATCTTGAATTTACATGTTTAGGGCTGGTGAAACATGAAAAATCTCTCTTGTGTCTTTTGAAATAATTGTGTTGCCTTGGAAAAGAATTTAATCTTTTTCAAAGAATAGAGTCCTTCAGACTTCAGGGAAAGCACCAGGAGCTGGGGCGGTATTTTCCTCTTCTTCAGTGGCTGGTAGCTGTCTGGAGAAACGACCTGGACACCTTAGAAAGCCGCCTTATAAACCTGCTATGCACAGTAGAAGTTGAACCCTTCCCTAGATGAGGAAAGGCTTAGGAAAGGGAGTGTTTCCTATGGGGGATGGGGAGGTGTCTCCACTAGGTGGCACTGATGAAATGCGTAAAGATTCACAATTTGGCAGTTTTGGTATTCAGTTTTGTTTCAATTTCTTTTTTGAGAATTCTTTAAAAACAGAACATTATTTTTCCCTGCTTGAAAACAAAACTTTGCTTTGAAGAACAAAGGTGTGTTTTTTTTCAGATGTCACACATAAAAAGATATATGCATCTATGCAGAGGTTACTTTGAAATTTCCATCCACATACAGGGAAAAATATTCTAAAGGAGGAAAAAAAAATAATGGTACCTGTATTAAGTTCTAAATTTGAGGTTTGTTTAGTTGCATCCTTTGAAATAATTATTTATTTAAGTCTTGTTGACCTTCCCTTGAAATCACAAATCTGTCTTGTCAGTTACTGGCACTGAATAAATCCGGTCTTTAAATATTCTCTTCAGTAAGTTTGCAACCTCAGTGGGCAGAGGAGAACAGAACTAGGGGGTGAAATTCCCTGTGTCGTAGATGAGAAATTGAAGGTATACCTGTACGTATTTCCACTAGCAAATTCAGGTCTTCTGAGTCCTGCTCTACTGACAAATCTCAATTTGTTATCTCCATTGTATCACCGTGCACTTTTATTCATTATGCATCAATCAGTGAAACATCTGTCATCTGCTCTGCTCTCTGGATGCAAACTATATGTGGCAACAGAAAAATCTTACTATATTTTGGGCTCAGAGATGGTTTACCTTGCTTTATGAAAGAAGTAACAAGGTGTTGTGCATCACAGCACTTGGCTTCAGTAATATGTCCCTGTTCCTGATGAAATATCTGTTGTCAAAGCCTTGTACTACGGTATTACTCAGAAAAACTTTATTTCTGGATTTAAATGATGAACAACTGATTCAACACTGATTAAGATGACAAGAACTGTAGACATCCAAAACAACGCAAACTGAGAAATAAATTTCCCCATTTTCTTTTCAGTGAAAAGAAATCTTGTGCTTTTGATTACTGATCACTTGCTAGACCTGCCCTAATATATGTTTATTGAGGTATCTGAGCAGTACTTAATCACTTAGTAAAACTAACGTTCAGAAAGTTGTTGTGGTTTATTTGGAGATATCTTACACTTTGCTGAAGTCTCCAGGGCTTGCTGACATTCCTGACTCTTTGTGAATGAGGCTTTTTTTTTTTTTTTTTTATTTTCCCTTCATTTGTTTAGCTCTTTACCTAATTGATTTTCTGTGCTAATACACTAAAGGTCTGAAGAAGGCAGAGCCTCAGGTGTGACAGATGAAATAAGGTGCTTTTAGTCATTGCTTTTATCTTCCATGTCTAATGTGTTGGTTACATCTGTGCAGTTTAACAGCAAAATCAATACATCATTTACTGCCAGTATCTGAAAGAATTTGGAAGCCTGTTGGTACTTTAACTATTAGGTTTCCCCTGAAAGGCCTTCCTTACTCTGCTCCCCGCGCTGCCTTGTACCTCCTGAAGTGAAATGTTGTGGGAAAACAAGATCCCTTTCTATCTCCTGGTGTTTGTGTATGCATGTATGAAACATTCACCCTTACTGCCAGTTACCTAAACTATCTTCTTGGCAATTGCACTTAATAGTTGATTTATGAACTTTGCATTTACTTCTAATGGAAATTCTATTCAGAACATATTTACTGCTAATGTTCTGAGAATATAGTTCCTGAACATGAGAAATATTAAGGACCAGTAGGGAAATCATTTGCATGACAATGAGTAAATAAAATTCCTGGTTCTGTATGCAATCCTGATTTACTGATGTAGCCACAGGTGTAGGGCTATTTGTCCCCATTATTTGAGTAAGCACATTTTGACCTCAGAAAACGACAGAAAATGACAAGAAAACAGGACTCTGCCAAAGAAAAGACAAAATGGTGTTTTTGACATAATCTGTAGGGTCACAAATGAGTTCAATTGCTTTTGTTGTCATGTATGTTGTAATATTTTCTCCTCATCTCCTGGTTGTGCTTTAATTTGGGTGATCTTAGTCCCTTCCACATCAGTGCAGTGCCATTTACATCTTGTTTTCCTCTGACTGCCATTGTTATTTCTGTGATCTTTCACACTGTGACACTTACTGCCATTTGCTCAGGAAACCCTCAAACACAAAAATTGCCCTCTAAACAATGTGATTACCTTATTATTGATTTATTTCACAGTTTGCTGTGAGTTTTTGCAGTGTTACACTCTGGGAGATCTGTAACAAACTAATAACAGTTTCCTGCCTGGAAAGGATGTCCTGAACAGCATAGTCTTGCAAAGAGTTCAGTCATTACCGTGAAGTACTGTGAAACTATACCTGACCTGAATTCCAGCCCTGCCTGGTTTGGTCACACCCTGCACCCTGAGTGATCCCACTATGATGACTAGTTCTGTGACTCTCTTTTGAAAAATTTCTAAGAACTTGCCTGAATAAAATAATCATCTGAGAAGGACTTACCAACTCAATATTAAAAGAGAATAAACTTCTATTATAATTAGAATTATTATTATTGTGACTAAATTAGTATGCATTACAAAACTAAAAACCTGAATATTCATCCCAGTAATGAAACAGATGAAACAAGCTTCAGGTTCAGGATAACATGAATTTTCTCTGCTTTTTCTCTCTACGTGTACATTCTAGACTTGCTCTAAACTGGCATGGCCAAGTATTAAGCATAACCAAGTATTAAAAGTAACAGTTTGAATGGTGCATCCAGCATACCTGAATCTAATGGAATTATATTTATTCCTGCTGTTTAGATATCATCCAACAATATCCTCAGCAATCTCCAACTGTACGTGAAGATAGCACACTTGTACTGAAGAGATCTTTTCAAATGCAGTAGAATTATTTTAAGAGAATTTTACTACTAGGCATATGCTCAGTTTAGAAAACTGACATTTCATAGTAAATTAAATTGTTACAACTTTGTTAGTGCTAAGCCATTGCTTGAATAACAGCACAACTTCCCTTCCTCCCTGATTTCTGACTGTTACCTATGATTTCTGACTTTTACTTATTACTTCTGACTTTTACTGAATTCAGGTTATATTTACACCAATTGCCACCAAAACAAGTCTTTATCTTCAGTGCAGCTAAGAGATTTACTGATATATTTCTAAGGCCAAAAGATATTGTTGTGCTCAGGTTGACTGTCCATGCTACACAATTCATGTAATTTTACTGACTGGTTTTGGGATCAAGTTCCTGACTTCTTGCTGTCTTAAAATATAACTCTTGGAAAAGCTCTGTGTCCAATAAAATGATTAGAAGTTTGGGCAGTCATAACCTTCAGAAATTGTGCCAACTTTAACTGTCCCTAGAGTTTAAAATGTGAATTTTGATGTTATTGGCTTTCAGAGTTTATGACTTTGTTTGCTTCTTTAAATACCACTCTAACTTCTGTGTCTCCTGGAAATGCTCATGGATACTGATCAACCCTCTTCCTCTCTTGGATAAAAAATAGACTCCGGGCTATAGGATAATTTTATACAGATTTAGAATTTTTTTCAAGCTATTAACATGCTTTTCAACCTGTAGGCAATAGATCTGGGTGTGGTGTCCAATTAATAGTCTCACCAGTTAATAATCTCATTAAAACTGACAATACGACATTTTGGTTTGATTTGCCTTACTCCTATACTTATTGCACCAGAGTGGGAAATCATATGCGTTTTGATGTTCACTGTGATACCCAAGCCCTCTCCAAAATCACTGTTTTCAGAAATAATCCATAAAAAATTCTATGAAAAATCTATGTTAGTCTAAAGATAGTGAACAAACTTTGATTTTTGGTCCGTGTGCTTGGGGTTGTCTGTATTAAGTTCAGCACCGAGAACTTCAGTTCTCACACCTTTACAAAAGTATTTTTAAATGCAATGCCTTTGTATGGGTTAGAGGTTTTATTTTGTTGGGCTTTTTTTTTTTTTTTTTTTTTTTTTAAATATTTTAAAAAATTAATTTAAAGTTNTTTTTGTTGTTTTTTTTTTTTTTTTTTTTTTTAAATACTATGAAACATTGAATCTAAGCTGCCCCTAGGAAGGTCCATCACATCCTTTTCAGTAGTCTGGTAAAAATTGGAGAGATCCAAGTTCATTATAGTCCATCATAGAGTCAGGGCATTTTATGACACACTAATGAATGCTCCCCTGTTGTAGCATTATGTTCTATTTTTCATTCTTTTCTGCCCAGCTAGAGACTCTCACTATATGGATGTGTTGGATACTTTTGCACCAAGATAGCTTTTGCCTCTCAGAGTACATTATTTCACTATTAGTGACCCTTTGCTTCCTGAGAGGAAAAAAGGTGATGACAATGATGTAGAGAGCATGTGCTTGATATCATGCAGCCACACACAGAGGCAAAAAACAATCCTTCACATCAGAGAGTAGGTTGAGATGGTACAGGTGCTAATCTTACTGTACCACAATACAGAGTAAATAAGATGCACCTTTTAAGATCACCCATACTATAAAGTAATACATTCATGTAATTCTTCAAAAAATGTGAACTTGTTATTCACAGATATAGAAGGCTCTAGTACAAAGTTAAGCCTCAGGTACCTACATTGCAATTGTCTTTTCATCTGACGCATACCAAAATAATACCTCTCAAATGCTGAGTTGAAGAACTCTATAGCATTTTTAAAGCAGGATAACATCCCTGTTCAGTTGGCAACTGTCTGGGTGCAGCCAAGGCCTTCTGTGGGACCAGCAGCCACAGCCCGTCCCACTGCTCCAACCAGTCCTGGGTGCTCCGTGTGCAGCACAGCATCTGCCCTACAAGCATAAGGCACACAAACCTGTTGCAGCTCCTGCCACACATCTCACAGGGGCTCATACTTTCCGTGCTTGAATGCCAAAACACAGACTCTGCTGGTGCTTGGCCCTGGTTTGTAAGACAAAATAAATGAAAGTGCCATGTTTATTCACAGGTGTCTTTACTGGTTTACAGTAGGTGTTGAGAGGAAAGAATTAAATCAGATGTTTTTTGGCTGTAGCTGCTAGAAAAAAAAGTTATCTATATTGAAGAAAAATTACATTAAAAAGAGGAAAAAACCTGGCCCTGTGTATGAATGTGTCTCATTTTCAATCACCATCAATGAAAATAAGTGAAGAAGAACTTTAAATTTGGTCAGCATGGGCATAGATGAAATGGAAGGTGTTGTCTTTGAAGTTTGATTTAGACAAAGTGGTGTTTTCCTCCTTTTTGTTTGTTTATGAGACATTCTAGGATATTATTCTGTGCATTCCATGGCTTGAAGCCAGGCTTGAGGTAATTTACTGTTGGCCTTGTTTTGAAATTGTGTTTTATAAAGGATAAAATAGAAAAACATATTAATTTATATGTCATACCCCCCCTCCCCTTATACTTCACCTCAAGTTCTGCAGTCAATCAGCTTCAGAAAGACCAATTTTTCTCTTAAAAAGCTGAGAGCATCCTCAGGGAAGAAGAAGGTGTATATTTCTAAAATTCTGTGATATCATGCCTCATGAAGAAGGCTTCAAAAACTGCCGCCCTCTGGTTTGGGATTTTTTTTAACATGAATGAAACTGAGAAATATTTTGCTGAAAACTTGTTTCGTGGTCATACATTTTCGTAACAGTTCTTTATTTGGGGTTTGCAATCAAACTTTTTATTTATAATTAATAAATATCTCTTGGACAAGGAAAGCTATTGCAACCAGCTGGAGTTATGTGACTCCTTCTGCCAAGGTTGGCAGAACTCCCTGACATACTGCACAGTTTAGCTGCTCTCGGCCAGATGCTTCTTTTTGCTGCATAAATATGAAGGAGGTGTGAAGGGGTAAGGGAAAAGTACAAAGCTCAGTCTCCCAAATGAGAAAGAAGGATGGATCTTTCAGAAAACAGTTATCCCTGATCCAGAAATCCCCATCACGCAAACACAGAGTAAGAAGAGGTTAATCCTCAGAACCCATATGGACAATGTTGGTAGATGTGAGATTCATGCAGGCAGTAGCTGGTCTATAAAATAAGTTTTATGTTCCACAGCTCAGTGGAACATTACATTGCCCTTTGCAAGTTCTATTCTTCTCTTTTTTGGAGTTGTTGGGGTTTTTTTATTATAAGACTTTGATCCAAGATATGTTAACAGTGTTAAAAACCAAGACTAGCTTCCCTCTCCCTTTTTTTTTGAGCAAGCTCAGAAACACACACTCAATGCCAGCTTGCTTTCCTTCTGTGACATGAATATTGCATTCTAGCTTTGCTATGGCCCAAACAGAGATGAAAAGGTGAAGTGAAGGGGAGAGAGACAGAGAGACAGAGAGAGACAGAGAGAGGCAGAGAGAGACAATGTCTTAGTCCATACTGTACTTTTTTGGGTGCTCTTCTGAGAGATGGAAATCTAAATGCTTATCTTTGGTTTTAAGCCAATGGAGGAAAAACTGACGAAAAGAATAGTTAAGCCATGGTTATTGCAGTAGGTAGCTAGTAATCATTTTTACCTTTTTATCACACCTGGCTTTTACTGATGGCAAGGCAACCATGGATTTTATTCTTTGACTTTTTTCCTTTGACTGTAATAACACTGCAAGACTCAGGGAAAGCAAAGAAAAAAACCCCCCACTTTAGTATGCAAATTTCCCAGAAGAAATCAAAGTGCTTATCCTCTTGGATCCAAAATCAGACATATTCTCCAGCTAGGCATATCTGCCTTTCTAGTACCTGACTAATATTTGCCACAGATGAGCCATAAATAGCTCTTCTCCTTTCTTCCCACAAAAATGAAAACAGGTGATTTAAGCTGACGTTTCAAATGTGAGTATGCCTGTTCGAAAATAATATTTCATAATTTTGAGTATTTAAAATTAACCTATCAATCTGCACTTCTTCCTTTTTGTATTCTGAAAACACAGGCATTGGTCCTTTATCACTTTGAAAATTTTTCATTCCAAACATGTATTCTGAAAATAAATAAGCAAGAACTTTTGACCAAAAAACTTTTACTCTTGAGACATCCTTCAGTGATCTAACTTGTCTTTCTTTGAAAACACATGCCAGATTCCAAACCCCATGGAGACAATTGCTTCCATACTGTCCTCTGCAGCTTGCAGGAGCCAAAGGAGACAAAAAAAAAAACCAAAAAAAAAACCAAAAAAAAAAAAAAGAGAAATAAACAAAAAGATGAACATGACCTTTTTTTCTTGTTAATCAAAAAATGTTCAAAACTGAATAACTTACTGAAAATTTGAGTGTTTGTCATTGTGCAGCTAAATTCAAGAATAAGTTGTTTGGAAACTTTGTTCAAAATGGATTTTCTACTACTGTTCCTTCTTTTATTAAGAATTCTCTCTGCCATGTGTGCCCTGTGTAAAACAAGAATTCACATCCTTCTGCTCCAGTGTTGACATCAATCTTAAGCAGAATTGCCTGTTCATCCCCAATCAAAGCTAAGATTTGCTGCACATCCTTTAGCCTATGTACATGTTTTTGACAGTGATTTTGTTTCTACAGCTGAGCAAATGACAGAATCATCCTTTTACTTTCTTTCTGCATCGACTCTCCAGACTGTCATTTCATAAGAATGTTTTGTTCAGTCATGTTGTTGCTGTCTCTGTGTCTCACTTGTTCTCACTCTGTGTGAACATTCAGGTGCTCAATCTTCATTAGTGAAAATAATCAGGGAAAGGACATGTTAATCTCCAGTTTGTCACAAGCAATTTTCCAATTGTGTGTTTAACTATAATACTGAGCTCACTCTGATTAATTAGATGTGTTAACAGAGGCAAAGAAAAATATATAGGAGAAGCCTAGCAACGTAACTGGGTGTGAACTGAGAACTGTGAACATTCATTCAGCACATTTTTACATACTTCAGTACTTCTACAATTAATATATATATATATAAAGCTTATTCCAATTTTTTTGGTGTTGAAATAGTTATTTTCTGTATTAAGACAAAAGTACTACATGACTGAAACTGCCCTCAAAGGAGAAATATCTATTTACATTATTAAGTTTTCCTTTCTGGACGAGAGTACTCTTTTTTCCCATTCTTATACCATTTGTGTCTGTAATGAATGCTAAAGTCACTGGGTTCCAGAAGTACAATGTTTAGTTTTCTTTAGTTTGAAGATGTTAAGTAAAACTGCATTCAAAAACTTGAACAGTGGGTGTGTTATTTCAGCTTGCAGCAAGCTCCGTGCTGTCCAGTGCTCCAGTCCAACGTCCAAAGGAGGAACAAGAATATGACGAAATGCAAAAAGGAAAAAAAGAAGATAATGAGAAAAAAAAAAAAAAA